>QJSC01027868.1:40396-120999 GCA_003697955.1 Calidris pygmaea
TACATAGTCAAAACTTACCCTTCTGAAAGCTACCATAATACAAGGATTTAAACAGAAACATTGCCTCTGAGGAGCAAGCAAGAGAGTATTCTGCTTTTCCCCTCCATCTTCTGAGACAATGACAGACTTTCCCAGTGTTTTTGAGAAAAAAAAAAAAAAGAAATATAAAAAAATGTATACAGTATATACAAAACCGCATCAAGCTCCCAGGATGGTGATCACATCACCAGCAGGTGCAGGGGAAAGCCCCAGGCTGGACTCGGTGATGGACAGGAGCCAGATTCTGGATCTGGAGTCAGGAACGCTCAGATCGGGATCAAAGGCAGACGAACAGACAGGGTCCTCCTTGGACATCGGCCATTGAAGGAAGAGAGTTGACCCTTTGATCCCTCAGCTTTTATACTGAGCATGATGCGGATGGGATGGAATACCCTGTTGGTCAGGTTTGGGTCACCTGTCCTGTCCACTCCTCCCCACAGATGTGACCCCTCTACGCTTTTCCGCTTCCGACCCTCCAATGGGGCAAATAACAAATTTGCCTGACCTTGGTTGTTATAGCAATAGGTGTAAGCAAGGGCCTCTCTGCACACCATTCCTTGGTCTAATCAGGTCTTATCACTGTGAGAGTGAACAGTCTCTGAACAATATGCTGTTAATTTCAGAGTTTAGTTAGTTAGAAGAGGCCCAGCTAAAAAAGTAAAATTACTGAACAGAAAATTAGTTCTGTTTCACCTCAAACCAGGTCCGAATAAAGTGTTTTTCTTTTGCTATGGGACTCACAGCTGTCCAAACTTGGAAGCTGTATAGTATGAAATGCAGTAGGCCACCATGGTTGTCCAGAGGAGCAGTCATGTAGCTTGGAATGACCAATATTTTACCAGAGCCTTTCTCGTTCCTCAAAGCCCTAAATTCCCTCTTTCAGCAGGTACTGTGCTCAGGGTTCACTGAAATGCAGTTGATCACTGCCCTTTCTAGTAGTTTTGTCTTTCCGTCCAGTGACAATGAATATTTCATGGAACTGCATGCACAGCTCTTGGAGATAACAAAATAATAAAATCAGTAACTCAGCCAAAATCCATGACAGCATGGTGGTGGGATTATCAGAAAAGTCTGACAATAAATGGTCTCTCAGCTCCCATGAAAATGTCTACTCCTTAAATCCTTATTTAACTCGGTAATCTCACAGAATAAAGGTGGCATTGAAGGAGGTTTAAAAGTTTGGGAATTACAGATTGCCATGAACCTAACTCAGCAAAATAGCTAAAAGTTTTGTGTAAAGGTTAAATGCATACTTATCATACTTTGTTGAAAAAAGGCTCATGGTAAGGTTGAATTGGCAAGGGGAAAAAAAGGTGAATAATAGTAAAGGAACTGCATTAAGATTGCGTTTATTCCAGTAAAAGCAGATTTTAAAAAAGGTCTTTCTGAGCCCCTTCATTCCTGCTGAAGTTCAAAATATTGGTCTGATGCAGCAGATAACATTTTCTCTTTCCTGGTAAAAATATCTGGTCTGATGGCACAGGGCCAACAGGAGACATGCTGCATCATAGAATTTTTATTCAGATCTTTAAAACGGGGCTAAAGTAAGACCTAAGGGCTCAGTGACAGACCTCCTCCCAATTCCTAAGCATTAAAAATGGCTTGAAGATTTATAGAAAGATGACAAATGAAGGATAACTTTTAGATATAAGAAATACATGTCACTTAAAATAATTGGGCTCATCATAAGTGGAAGATCGTAGAAGGCTTAAGAGTACGGGGGCAAAAAAAGGAGAAAAGCTGTCTGCCTGAGTATTTCTGATATTCTCTCATCATGGCTTCAAGAAATCAGTTTCTTAGTATCTTCACCAGATAAGAATCATATTCAAAAGTTAATGTAAAAGCTGTCTTTTATTGTGGGGTCAAAGCTCCTATTGTCTTTGATGAAACCTAACCCTGGACACCTATTTGTGACTGCCAAAATTGTGTGGCTGAAGGGGAAAAAAAAGGTATGAAATATCTAAGTCATGTTTTTTTTAACCAGCTGTAATGTGGTATCATTTAACCTACTGTAATGTGGTATCAGTATTTGGTGTCTTCCAAAGCTAATGGTAATGTAATGAAAGGAGGCTCTGCTTATTTGGACCTTGGACATGTTTGGACATTTGCTAGATACATTAGGACTTGTAAATATTTAGTTCTTCTTCTTTTTTATTACTTAAATTAACCACTTGGCCTACAGTACTTTGATAATCTAAAAATGATTGAATTCCCAATCATTTAAGTATGCATTTAAAATTTAAATGCAGCTTATGAGGGTGTTTTATGGTTAAAGTAAGGTCTGAATATAAAATCTAACTCCCAGTATTTTAGATGAATTCATTTTGTGAGTGAGAGGAGTGAAAAGCTAATTACAGGCAAGTGTTGCGCTTTTATTCAGCATGGAGTATTTTGTCTGCTGTCCTTATTTACCTGCAGTAGGGGTGTTAGCACTAATTTGACACATGTTAATGACCTGTACTCATTCAGTCATGGAAGCACTGAATGCCTATATATATAGTAGCCTGTCGTAAAACAATTGCTTGGTTTCAGTCAGAATCAAATGCTGCTTTTTCCACTCAGGTGTCTCTTTTGAGTTCAGTGTGATTGCCCATGTGAATGAAAACAATTGGGCTTAGCCTCCTGTAAGGTTTTGACAGAGATGAGAAGGTTGCTCTGCTCACAGCTCTGCGGCATCCATCACACATTTGCAGTTCTGTTCATAATGAACTTTATTTGAGCCAATTTTCTGAGCCTCAGATTTCAGTGATGAAAGGCTTCCTGCTGTGAATTAAGCCAATTATATACAATTCTGTAGCGACTTTCTCTTTATGTCTCCTTTTTTGAAACCACGGAGAACAAAGAATTCAGAATCTATAGACACAAAGTGGTTTTAAAGACAGTGTTGCTACAAGAATATTTTCTTTGCATCAAAAGGTATACAGGACTGAAGACTACGATGGCAGTCCACATTGTGTTTTTGGCAATTCAGAAGGGATAGCTTTACTTCAAAGGGGTGGAATCCTGCCCCTTGTTGGAGTCCTGCCCCTGAATCTTGCTCTACCTGTTGCTCCTTCTCATAAGGAGGCAGGACACTGTCAAAGGACATATCTTTTCCAGGTCTCCCAGCCTTTAAGAAGGGTATCACCATTCTGCCTTTTTATAGATTTCCAGCAATGAGCTTGTTCCTCCTTACGAGGAGGATAATGCAATTATGACAGATTGCTCACAAATATTCCCACTCTTTCTCATTCTTTCCCATTCTTTCCAAAGAGACTCCTGGGAGGACTCTTCTTCCAAAGCTGACATCCACATCTTTCCCCACAACTGTAGTCATGACTTGAGAGGATTTGTTGAGGAACACTCCAGTGAATGTTTCTGGCTAGAAGCATTTGATATATTTCAAACAAAGCATCTGTTATCCCCTCTGTGTGATATTATTTGGAATATTAAAACGGTAGTCTTTGCTGTGAGTAATTTTTAGTAGAATTACCTTGCTATTGGCTTTGTTTTACTTTTCCACCATGTTAAGTTCTTTTGCCATGTGGCACAATGTCACCTCAATTAAAGAGTGGATTTTTTCATGCATTATGCTGTAGACAGGTTCAAAATCTCAAAGAAGATGTGAGATAACTTATTAAATACCAACTTATATTACTAACTTGTACAAATAAGGTCAGGTCCTGAATATTCGAGGTAGGTAACACCATTTGAAAACTTTTTGACTCTATGCTTTACTTGTCTTGTTCTATTTTCACTTTCCTTCTAAATGTGGAACATAGTTCACAGGTTTGGAGCTCTTGTGAGGGTAGAAAGATGAAAGTGCTACTATTTTTTCCACTTCCCATCTCTTTTTTGTCCACTCTTAACTACTATAATTGACTTCAGCCATTCTGTGACTGGCTTTTTTTTAAATTGTATGCAAAATTTCCTGGATTGTTTGGAGAAGCCTGTATTACATCTTTATTTTCTTCCTTAACTTCTTGCTTACACCAGCTTGGATACATATGCATATATATCTATGTATATAGCCCAGGTCCCCAAAAAACATGGCTGTGTTTTTATGAAACATGGCTGCTATTTATGAAAATCTCATGACAAAACTGTAAGGAAAATGTGAAAAGAAAAACCTTTTAAAACTTATAAATTAAAAGGAAACACATATGAATCAGTTCTGTAATTTGTATGTAGCTATTAAACATTACTGGACAGAGCAGGTACATGGAACAGACCACTGAAAGGATCACCAAAGAAGATTTACAGTTTTATAGAATCATAGAACATATCAAGTTAGAAGGGACCCATAGGATCATTGAGTCCAAGTTCCTACTCTTTGCAGGACTACCTAACACTAAATCATATGAATAAAAGTGTCATCTAGACAGTCCATGAACTCTTACAGGCTTGGTGCCATGACCACTTCCCTGGAGAGCCTGTTCCAGTGACTCACCACACTCTTAGAGAAGAACCTTTTCCTAATGTCCAATCTGAAGTTCTCTTGACACAGCTTTATTCCATTCCTTTGTGTCTTATTGCTGGTGACCAGAGAGAGAAGATCAGCAGCTTCTCCTCCTCTGCACACCTTGAGGAAGTTCTAGACAGTGATGGTGTGACCCTTCAGCCTTCTATTCTCCAAGCTGAACAAACCAAGTGACCTCAGCTGCTCCTCCTCAGTCTTGCCCTCAAGGCCTTTCACCACCTTGGTCACCTTCCTCTGGACACACTCTATTAGTCTGATGACCTTCTTATATTGAGGTGCCCAAAATTGCACACAGGACTTGAGGTGGGACCACACCAGTGCAAACGTAGAGTGGGACAATCACCTCTCTCACCCAACTAGCTCTTCTGGTACTTGATGCACCCCAGGACATGACTGGGCTTTCTGGCTGCTGGCACACACTGTTGACTCATATTCAACTTGCCATTAACCCAAACCCCCAGATCTCTTTCCACATGGCTCCTCCGTCCCTGAATTTTCACATGTTGCCAGGATTACCCTATCCCAGGTGGAGAATCCAGCACTTCCTTTTGTTAAATTTCATACTTCTGGTGATTGCCTAACTCTCTAGTCTACACAGATCTCTCTGTAAGGTCCCTCAAACCTCAAGGGGGTCCACAAACCCTCCTAGTTTAGTATCATCAGCAACATTAATGTATGTTTGTTTCCCGTGTCCAGATAATTTATAAAATCATTAAAAAGCACTGACCCTAAAATTGAGCCCTGGGGAAGCCCACTGGTGACTGACCACCAGTCTGATATAACCCCATTTACTATAACCGCTTGAGCCTGCCTCACCAGCCAATTGATCACCCAACAAATTATGGACTTGTCTAGCTGTGTGCTGGACAGTTTATCCAGAAGGATTCTGTGAGAGACAGTATCAAAAGTTTTTATAATATCCAAACCCACAACATCCACTGGCTTCCCTTGGTCAAGCAGATGGGTGACCTTGTCATAAAACAAAATTAAGTTGGTTAAGCAGGACTTTCCCCTTGTGAACCCATGCTGCCTATGACCAATGACTGTGGTGTCTCTCAAGTGTTTTTCGGTAACTCCCAGAATAAACTTCTCCATAATGTTACCAGGCACTGAAGTCAGACTGACAGGACTGTAATTGCCATGCTCTTCCTTCTTTCCCTTCTTGAAAACTGGGACATTTTCCAGCATCCAGTTGACTGGGATGTTTAGCTTCTCCTTGAGAAAAGGAGTGCCTTTGTGTTTGTGCCTTCTGGAGTTCTGAAAGTTATGTAAACCAGGACACATTGTCACATTTGCAATAGAAAATATTTTTTTCCCATGCAATGGAAGGCCTGGATTGTCGGTCCGTTTCCTACATTGTATCATTTCCAAGCAATTCGCTCAATTACAGATTAATAAAATAACAGCCTGATTGATACCAACAACTAGGTGCCAGTGTGATGGCTTTCCAAATGGGACTTGGCAGGAAGGAGACCTTTCTGTGGCACAGATGCAGTTGGGCTTGCAGAGGCAGACTGAGCCCTCATCCTGCAGCCGTGAGAGACCACAAAAAGCCACGGGGCTGCTGGGCAAACAAATGACTGCAGTCCCAGCTCTTGATTAAAACAGACAGACCATCAGTATTTGCCACTTTTGTAACAGCCTTGTGAAAAAAAATGCGTGTTTTCCCCAAGAATTTTTCAGCCTGAGAAAAAGAAATTACACTGGGAAAGGAAAATTCCCTAGAGACCTCAGAGGCCAGCTGGTTCACATAACCAGGAGCCACAACGCAGCACCTGAAGTGTTGATTAAACGCATCCTAGCTAGTTTTGTATCAACCATTTCAGGTACCATCCAGCTGAGACAGCAGGACATTTGGAGGCAGGATGACCTGCTGAGTTTGTATACTCCGTGTTGGTCATGCTTTGCAGCCCCTGCTGATCTTTCGAGCTGTGGTCCAGGCAGCAGTCAGTGCACCACACCGCCTACCTGACATTGCATTTCAGTAATCACTGTAAAGGATACACTTTGCTTGTAGAAGATCGTGCTTCTGAATTTTGTTCTAGAATATCCAAAGTGCATAAAGAATATCCGATGAGGAGCAAGGAAACAAGTTTCTCTTTTTTTCTACTTTGAGCTCTTAAACACAACAGACACTGACCTTTGTGCATTTGTTTAACTCTCTTTCCTGCTAAAAGTCTGAAACAATTTAGTGTAAGGGTTGAAGTAAGTGCTTGTGACAAGTCTGTAACAATGACTGAGTCTGCACATTTTAGTGTGACATGGGCTGAAACCACAGTAATTTCTGATCTCTTTCCTGTAGGAAAAAAAAAAGGCAGTAAAATGTAGGAGCAGCAATTATGGAAAGATTGCTTTCCAGGTCCTGCATCTACACAGCTCCAAAGTATGTCGCAGCAGTTCTTATAGGAAGCTGTTTAATGCCATTCCCGTGACTGTGTGTAAGTGTGCACATATGTGTACATGCCATGTCCCTGACACTCGGATGCTGATCTGTGTACAGACAAGTTGTCTGGCACATCCTTACTTTGCAAGGAGCAAAGTCTGTGCTCTTAACCCACCTTATGTGGGTCTGGAAGGAAAATAAGAGCCATTTGGTCCAAATTGTGCCTTCTGCAGGTAGCTGAGGGCTGCCTCTGCACGTCTGGGAAAATCAAAGTTTTTACACAGTTTGCACAAACATTTGTAGCTCGGCATGTCCAGCACCACAGGTTTCCTTGACGGCCGCCTTAGCTGAGATGAATCTCCAAGCTTCACGTGTAAGCTGTTAGATGAGTGTCCTTCCACACTGGAACAGCTTCTCCAGCTTCCAATGGCATAAAAGGACATAATCACGTTTACAGATAATCCTAATGCCCCTGAGTTCTGGTGCCCATCAACTGTGTTGGTGTTCCTCTCTCCGTTATAAAGCCACTCGTTGACTTTTCCCTCATAATGATCACTGACAGTGTGTGACAAGTAAGTATTTTTTCTTGAAGCCTCATTCCATAAAAATATTGATAATATCTTGATAAGTACATATAAGCAGGTGGCTTTCACACAGGGCTCAAATAAAGCTATTTCTTTCCTAAGGTCACTAGTTGCCCCTTTTCTCTCCCCTATGCAAGGTAGCATCTATGATTCTATGATTTATAATACAGCAAATAACCTCTGTGTTACAGCAAAAATACTTCCTATGAAGCTGTCTGTCCTGCATATTTCCTTACATTTGCAAATGAAGATAATGTTTGTTGTTTCAAATACTCCTTCGTCAGGTTATTGGGGCACATGCCTGCTAGTAAGTCACCGAGACTCTGATGCAAACTGAAGGCCAAAGTCCTGAGTCCACACCAAGCTCCTTACCCTGGTAGCTACAAGGTGTTCATGTACAAAACTCTTAAAGTTCTGTACTTCTGGGTGAGGGAGCTAAACTGATTGAACCAGTTTCCTCATCCTCTGTGTCTACTTAATTTGCCTTTTTTTTTCCTGTGTTCAATTTATACTTCCAGAACCAGGAATTTAGTCTTTGCCCTAGAAGCTGTTACAACTATAACTTAAAAAAAGTCCCTAGTCTGGAAGATGTTGCTAGAACTAGAGAAGATGAATTAATTTTTGAGGGTTTGGGGTTTTTTTTCTCTTTTCTCTGCAACACTTGTGGGAATTTAATTCAGTAACCTGTGTATCCAACTGCTCTTTAGTTCTGACTTTTGACTTTCTGTGTCTTTTACAATTTTTATTGATGAATAATGAGCCTAAATTTCAGTCTGTGCTTCTAAAACCTCATGGGCAAAGCTGTACGACATGGTGGTGTGTAGATATATTATAGTTAACCAATATACAAGGCAAATGTTGAGGAAATTGGCACTTCCCCATCCTGTATGAGCGCAATGGAAATGAATTATATCTGCTTAGGGAATCATTAAAGTGAGTTTCAGATATTTATAGGTCTTGGTTATGAATTACCACACACTATTAGCATAGGTTTCTCAGCTAAATATATTCTAAAGTATTTTTTTGGCCTATTGACCTTAAAATATATTTTTTAAAGGCAGGGGAAATGTTGATGTCGTTATTTTGCTCCTGCTAATGTACTGAATTTCTTTTCACATTTGCCATAACTGCACATAATGATTGGGTCTTTGAATTCCCAGTATGTCTAAATAGTCAAATAGCAGCTGGGACTACATGAATTTGAATGTCCTTTTCACAAAGTAAAATAATGGTGGTTTGTATATGAGCTGAGCATGAAATATGAATCTTGTTTCTGAGAAAACTTGCTAAACTTAGTATACCAGGTTGCCCATGTTAGTGTTGCCCAGTCTGTTTTGTCCGTTTTGGCACAATCAGGTAGATCACACTTACTTTACACTTGTAAATGCCAGGCTAGGAGGAAAATTCTGTTACATTGGCCTTTACCAAGGAATGAGATGGTTTGAGACACCAACAGATACTCAAAACAGTCATGATTTCTACCCAGCGCAAAGCAAGCAACATAAATGAGATGTTTAGAAGCCAACTTTGATCTATTCTTGGGCTTTTTCTGGGCTTTTTTCACACTTCTTAACACATCGTCACAATTACAAAAGAAACTGGTAGTTCACATTTAACAACTTTCCCGCAGTAAGACAATTGCCTTGATGTAATTTCTAACATAAAAGGTAGAGGATTTTTTTCATTCTGGAAATTAGGTGGAATAATTTAATTTTTATTTTCCAACAGTAATATCATGACACTGATTTTTACAGCATCTCTCTGCTAGGGCATGTGGTGGGTTGACTCTGGCTGGATGCCAGGTGCCCACCAAAGCTACTCTGTTATTCCCCCTTCTCAGCTGGACAGGGGGGAAAAAAATATAATAAAGGGCTCGTGGGTTGAGATAAGGACAAGGAGAAATCACTCACTGTCACAGGCAAAACAGGCTCAGCTTGGGGAAATCATTTTAATTTCTTACCAATCAAATCAGAGTACAACAATGACAAATAAACACAAATCTTAAAACACCTTCCCCCGCCTCTACCTTCTCCCAGGCTCAATTTCACTCCCAATTTCTCTATCTCCTCCATTCAAGCAGCGCAGGGAGATGGGGAATGAGGGTTGTGCTGAGTTCATCATATGTTGTCTCTGCCTCTCCTTTCTTCTCACACTCTTCCCTTGATCCCACAGGAGACAATCCTCCATGGACTTCTCCAGTGTGAGTCCTTCCCTCAGGCTGCAGTTCTTCACCAACTGCTCCAGCATGGGTCCCTTCCACAGGGTGCAGCCCTTCAGGAACAGACTGCTTCAGCATGGCTCCCCCCCAGGGTCACAAATCCTGCCAACAAACCTTCTCCAGCATGGGCTTCCGTCTTCACAGGCCACAGGTCCTGCCAGGAGCCTTCTCCAGCTCAGGCTTCCCTCAGGGTGACAGCCTCCTTCAGGCATCCACCTGCTCTGACATCAGGGCCTCCATGGGCTGCAGGTGGACATCTGCTCCACCATGGACCTCCGTGGGCTGCAGGGGACAGCCTGCCTCAGCATGGTTTTAACCACAGGCTGCAGAGGAACCTCTGATCTGGTGCCTGGAGCACCTCCTCACCTCCTTCTTCACTGACCTTGGTGTCTGCAGAGCCATTCCTCTCACATAGTCTCACTCCTCTCTCCCAATTGCTGTTCCCCAGCAGTTATTTTCCCCTTCTTAACTACCTTATCCCAGAGGCGCTACCACCATCACTGATGGGCTCAGCCTTGGCCAGCAGTGTGTCTGTTGCGGCCAGCTGGCATTGGATCTGTTGGACATGGGGAAGCTTCTGGTAGCTTCTCACAGAAGCCATCCTTGTAGCATCCCAGCTACCAAAACCTTGCCACACAAACCCAAGTCAGGGCTGCAGCATGCTTTGTACTTAAAATGATATCTTTGTGAGTGGTTAGTGTTTGCACATTTTGTTGTTTGCTAGTAAGAAGTCACATCAGGTGAAAACAAAGGTTTTTCTATAGCTGAAGGTGAGGAAAACAAGGGAGATGGAGGATTTTCAATAGAGAGTATCACCAGCAAATATACAAAGCATAGTTGTTAAAAATACATGGCATTCTTTTCAGATGTTGGGCTGCCTGTAAATATCTACTTGATCTTGGGGTTCTCATATTTTTATATCTTTTGGAAAAAAAAATATTAATGAAATAAAATGACACACTCTTATGTGTTGGGAGAAGGTGATGGTTCTTTTTTTCATCTGGTTAAAAACTACTCCTACCACCTTGCCGGTTAACAACTAACTCTGTTGTTTCTGTGGGTTTTTAATTAAGAAAGAAGAAATTTTTTGAGTGTTGTTTAAACCATTACTGAATTTTGAGATGAACATTAGTTTTTTTTCTTTCAATGGTTAGCATATGCAGGGGATCACATAATGACATAATAGCAACCTACTCATTAGCTACAGAGCTTAGCTACAGAGCTAAGCAAACTCTTGGTTGCACCCTGCTCATCTCCTTCCAAGTACTTTGATTTTCAGTGATTTTGATGGGACTTCTGCAATTTTGGCAGGCTGCAGCCAAAGTTCAGTCCAGTGCTATGAAAAGAGAGCAGAAGGCTTGGGTCACTGAAAAAAGGATGATTCTTCCTGTACGGGTCAAGAGTGATTGCAACCCTGGCTTCAGCCGGGTAGCAGATGGTTTAAAAAGCCACCCAACAGAAGGAGGGCTGAACCTGTAAGGACAAGGCAAGTCAAGAGAATATAGTCTGGAAAACTTGCTCTCCTGGTGACCTGCTGTCTGCCACCTGCTGCAAAAAGGAGCAATGGCGATACTTTATCACACAGACCTACTGCCAATGGATCCATGAGTGTGAGGACCATGTATGCTGGGGTGATGCTCCCATGAAGCTATCAAAGATAGGACGATCTGGTTCTTGCCTGGAGGAGCCAGGCCTTCAGTGCAGTTCCGAGGGGAATATCCAAGCATGTCCACCTAATCCACCTGCTTAAAGTGTATGGATTTATGACCGTTGCACACACCAGATACATTTTGTAAACTAGGCTGGATATAGTCTATGGAAACTTCTTGTTTAAAAAATCAGGGTGCTAGTCAGTGGGAATGTGAAGTTCATCTTCAGCTTCAAGTTTTATGTGAGAAATTTGGCACGGTTTAGATTAGATGACATTTACCTGTTTGTGTTTTATGAAAGCATTTGTATTTTGCTAAAGCCTTTTTTTCCAACAAATGAGTAGAAAAGGCTACTTATGTGCCATGTGCTACCCCTGAGCTTCGCTCTTCAGTTTAACGCGAAAAAAAAATTCCGAACTTTAGTTTCAGTTTTAAGTTGAACTTCTGAAGTTTAGCTTCAAAAGTACCCGTACTTTGCAATCGTTTTATCAGTAGAAAAAGTGCTTCCCATTGGGCTTCCCGTGGAGATCAGAGGGGCAGCACCACCCTGTCTCCCCATGGCTGCATCCTCAGCTCTTGCTCCTCCACCTTCGCAACAGGGATTCCCCACCCTGCCTTCAGCCCACCGCCCGGCCTCCAGACATTGCCCCACGTTTGGTCCCTCCTCATTTCCCTGCTGCACTGTCCCAGCATGGACATCTGCAGAACAGTCGTTTACTGTCCCCATCCCGCCTGCACCAGCCTGGCACAAAAGGGCTCAGCAGGATCCTCGCACAGCCCCAGTCACACCATGTGCTTTAGTTTATATTCTCGTTACCCCCTCTCGTATAAACAACCTGTACCCATTTCACTTTTTATGCAGTGGCCTCGATTTTCCAGATTTTATACCCTTGTTCGGTAATTTCAGCCTTGCTCAGTGACCCGATAAGCCCCTCTGCCAAAATCCCTGCACATCCCAGCTTTGGAAACGCGTTTTTAAACTGCCAAGTTACTCGTGAAAGATTGTTTTGTAGTTTTGAAATCCTTTATTCTGAGTAGATAATTTAGGCCATTTTGCTTATTTGGAAACTGTTTGTGAGCATCAATCAACCTGTAAAAAAACTCAATCCACAGTTGTTTTAATTTGGGAACAGTTAAATTGTTGGAAACCTTTTATGTTAGTTATTATTGATGCTATATGTTTCATGAGTTAAAGACAGATTGTACTGTTTTACTCTCCAAGTGGAAATTTTCTTTCTCTTGAAACTATAGTATAATAAATAAAACATTATTTGTAGTCAATAATGAAAAAAATGCCCCATTTCTGCCCAAATATTTTCCTTGTTGAAAAATTCTTTATGGAGAACAGCTATTCACACACATTTTTATGTAAAAAGCACTTAACAGAAAACATTTCCTATATATTTAAAATGCACCACACATGGCAAAACTGGAAAGACTTTAGGATTTGAATGAGAAAGCATTGCTCTCTCAGTATTCAGCCATCTTTATTCTTTACTATTCTAAGAAGGGCATATCAAATCTGCTATTTATTTTATAATTACAGCCACAGTGCAGAAAACATCACAGCAGTATATTTATTAGATGGCTTTCAATAAACAATTATTGGTTCTCTTCAATCCTGAAAATTACAAAGTATCTACTTTTCTAGTGCACTCATTAGATCTACAAAGGAGTGAATAATACTTAAGAGTCAAACAACTTAACCTTACTTAATGTCATAGTGAATGACAGATCTTGAAAACATAACTTTTATTCAATTTCCCCGAGTGTTTCGACAACTTAATTCATAATGAATGTGTAGACCAATCCTATGTATATTGAATTTTGTATACTTTTGTTTCTATAGCCAACAGATGCTTCAGTTCTTCCCAGGATCAAGAAAATACTGCCTTCTTTTAGAGTCTTCAAACAAATTAAAGAAATATTTCTACTGAGGTCGAAGACTTTATTTCCATTTTTGTCACAAAAGGAAACAAAACTGAAGGCGGATGGAGCATTTTATTTAAATGTATTCCATTTTACTGGATAAATAATGAAACTTTCATTTTTAACAGAAGTAGAGCTGTAGAAATGAGTGGAGTGGTTTTCAGCATCATTTTTTCAAAGCAGCTGAGGCAGCACAGGGTGAAAGAGGGCAGATACCCACTTCGGACCTTAAAAATACAATACTATTATTTCCTGTGCTTGAAGACAGTTTACACCAAATCCCTCTGGGTGCCTTATAAAATCGTAGTTTAGGGTATTTTAAACTGAGGTTCAAGAATTGAAGGTACATTCAAGTTGGAAAGGACCAAAAAAGAGTTGTGCCCAACAAATGGTTGAAATTACTCATGCTCTTCAGAAACATACTTGGTGCAGTGTCTGAGCATGACTGCTAGGTAATTAATGAACGGGATCTAGAAAATTGAACAGTTCTTCAGATCAGCAGTAGACTGTGCAATTCAATCTTCTCCCTTTCGCTTGTTGGACATAAAATCCGTGAACGGAACGGTGGATTTCAATCATCTTTTCTGTTGCTACTGTTGCTGGACTGTCCCTGCAGCCCTCAAGGGTAATTTTAATGACTGAAACCCTTACAACAGCTGCAGAGGATGTTTGTGCTGTACTTCTTTGGGATTATTAGCCCGTGATGGTTTTTTGTTCACCTGGGTGCTGCAGTCCCAGGGCAGAGAAGCGTTTGTCCTGCACCCTCCCCTGAGCATGGGGAGATACCTTGGGCTGCCCACCTGCAGACATCTCTGCCTGAGGACCTCAGCACATCCACTCAGCAGATGTATTTATAGCAAACACAACAGCAGGGAAGATGGAGTCTTGCTGAAGACGATATTTGATTTGTGCAGCTGAAGGCAATATTTGTGTAGCAAAGTGCTCTGCTAAGGAGAGGGAATTAAAACAGATAAAATTTCTCACTTCCAAAATTGCCCTTGAATGATGAGGAACGAGAGCAAGAAAAAACACTGACACTAAATTTAGCAGAATTGCACAGCAGAATGCAAGAAATTCCATGGCCAACTATATCCCTGAAGTTGCTTATAAAAGTTTCCTGAAGTGGCTTACCCACTACCACACTAAGACACTTTTTCCAGGTATTTTTTAACATAATGAAACCTAGCGCTCTCTTTTAGACACTCAAATTATTTATCTCCTGCACAGGAAAAAAAAATGCAATAGAATCACTGATCCTTCTTAGCCTCCTGACTTCCAGAACACAGAATAAAAATGTCCCCTCACAGATTTTCTTGCTCACCAGGCCCCATGGCCAGTCCATAAGATTTGCACCTCTTGCACTCATGTAGTGCCACAATCCATTTAGGTATTTAACTATTCCCAGATAATGAGAGAAACACTGAGCTTGTGAATATGATAAGAATCTGGACCTGTAACAGGTAGACATCCAGAAGATTTGATATGTATACAGGTAGCAGGACTTCTTGATTCCATGTGCACAAGATACCCCACAAACTCCCCGTGTCTTGCGAGCTCAGCCTGCTCTGCCTCCTTTCTTAAGAAAAAGAACTCCATGAGCCCTGGTATAAAAAAGATATTTTAGAGGTCCAAGTTACTTAATCACATGAATAACCTACTTTTATCCTTTTTTTTTCTTCTTTGTGTTTAACCCAACATCACTGGAATACACTCAGTATCACAAAGGCTGCAGAAGGTTACAGCTGCTCCTTGCAGCACGTGCCAGCTCCAAGTGAAAGACTAGCTGATTTTGTACACATGTTTTAGCCACATCAGGGCTGTTAAATGGCTTTGAAATTAGCTTGATTCTGGAATTATCGTGGCTTAGTGTTTTACCAGCCAAAGTCTGGCTGAGACCCACACTCTCGGGGCTGCCTGTGAGTGTCGGTTTGGTGGTGGTTGGAGGTTCCTGGTCCCTGAAAACAATCACAAAGCAATTTGCAGATTTTTCAAAGAGAGGAAAGAAATTGATACACACATGAAAAGGAAAATAGTTTTACTTTTGTGACCCAGCTGCCAAAGAAATGACCATTTCCTACTACAGGGTTAAAAAAGCAGTTTAAAGAAATACATGGTCTGCTTTCCTTGAGTTACTGGATATACACCAACCCGTCCAGACACAACAACATACACCAACTTAGCAGCTTTTCCAAACAATGGCAGCTGTTGCATTTCTAGCTTGGGGCAAATATGAGGTAGTTTGGCTTTGGTTGCCCCTCTTTTTCATCACTTCTCTATCATATGTGTTATCCCTTACAAAATTCCTGAAGGCCAATCCAGCCCGCTTTCCATCTCGCCACCACCCAGCAGTTCCTAACCCTTTCTTCCCTTCCGTTTCCAAACTTACGAAGGCTAGAACATGCTACAGAAACAAGTAATCAACTTCTGTTCAGCACTGCAATATCTGTACTGCAGTTTGATATCATTTTGACAGGTGTATATGGTAAAAAACTTTGGAGCACACATGGTATTTCTTGGCACTGAATGATGGTCTTGCCAGCAGTCGTCTCAGGAAGTCCATAAATACGTGAGAAAATACCTTTTTGTACGGAGTAAATGACATTGCTCTTTTGACAAAATTAAGGTAGGTGCTCATTGGTGTGTAGTGAGTGGTAGATGGTGGGAAGAGAGAAGGCAGTGCAGTTCTTTCATCCTTATATGGCTTTTGGCTTGATTTCCCCCAGCAGTACCTGATTTAGCTTTCAGAGACAGTTTAGTTTAGGCTTTTCAAACTTGCTGGGATGTGTCTTTCCTAGGAGACACACTTCCAATGAGTGATAATGGACTTCTGCTCTAACTACCCCGCACTGTAATTTTGTTTCTTGCTTAACTGACCTTTCCAGAGGTTTGTGTAAAGAAAAAAGCTTGTATTGGCTGATTACTCATCGTTGCATGCATCTTCCTTTATCAGTGTGCTTGCTGTTTGGGTTTCTTTAACCACATGGCTTCACTGAGGAGTTCTCTAGCTTTTCTTTGAATGGTATCTCTTCTTTTTCTAACTGCCTGGAGCAAACTAGCTTTTTCACTCCTCAAATTAAAGGCAATTTTTAGTGCAACAGAATTAATGCTGATTTATTTTTACCAGACCATGACAGCACTAAGCATTAAGTGGGCCCTTGAAGCATTTCTACAAGGACTTGCAGGACAATGATCCGTTTTCCATATCCACTAACACTGTCAGCAAGAGCAATGATCAGGGTCACCTGTGTTTTTTCATTGACTTCTTCTCTCACAGCAGTTCTAATGGCATTAATTGTGATAAGATATGAATATAATTTGCCATTTGGACTTACCACGAATATCGGTCTTTCTGGAATTAAAAAAAAAAAAAAAAAAAAAAAGCTTTTCCTTTTCTCATTTTAGAAGATTTTACTTTTCATTTTTCATTAACTGCGCCCTTTCTAGGAAAAGCGGAGCACATTCTTTTTTGCAAATTTCCCCTTAATTCACATTAAGACCTTTATTAATCATTTTCAGACCTGAAGGAAATCTTGTATCTCTAAAAGCTCATTTATTTCCTTACAAAGCCATAGCAATCATAGTGCTACTTTGGCAGAGAAAAGTGACTGAAAGGCTATAGGACAAAGTTTGTTGCTTAAAAGTTTCTGCAAAATTATTCTGGTTAATATGAGATAATAATATGCATGGTTTTTAAACTAAAGCAACTTCACTGTCTGAACAGAGTGGCATTGCCAAAAAGGTACCCTTCAATGCATATATTCTCCAGTGAGAAAAACTGTAAGAGTGTGAGCATCCTATAGTGCTGTAATTTCTCTTTGCTATCAGCCAATTGGTTTAATTATATCCAGTTTTAATTATATTGATGTGTGGTTTACATCTATATGGCTTTTGTTTTTTTGCTAAGTCGTAATACGTATGTGAATCACTCTCTTCATCAGGCAAACAGACAGATTCTCACTTTATTTATCTGGAAGAAGCAATAGAATGTATAGACTGGCATAGAAATATAACTAGCTTACCTCTTCCTTCTCATTCCCAGACAAAGGAATGAAACACAGTTTAATGCTCAGATAAATAATAGTAAATGAGCAAATAAAAAGGCTCAGTACACATTTATTTAGCTATATTGGGGGAGCAGAGAGAGAAAGTGAGAGAAAATATCATTGCTGCAAGCTCCTATCCAAATGCTCCCAAATTTCAGGAAGATTTATCTCCATAGGTTTGGAGTTTGTGACTAGATCAAGTCTTCTATGATGTTATGGCTCCAGGACTGTTAAAATTATTCTGAGGCTGGTTCAAAATCAATTGGTAGGAAAAGAAGTTTAGAAATACTTTTTTCTCTTCGTGATTCATAACTAATGTCACCGAGGAAAAGAAGCACCCAAAAGATGTTGTGTCTTCCAGCATTGTCCAGGGCACTGCAAAGAGAAATTAATCTGATCTGCAAGGTATTCAGTGGTATGAGCATCTCACCTTCTGTAGATGTCGATACCCAAACTATCAAGCGGAACATCTCATTTGGTTCATATGAGTTCAAGATCCCTTTTCAGGGGACTACTAAATTCTTTTTCTTTTGAACATAAGCAGGATTAGTAGCACAAAAGTCATATTTTTAGATGTAATCTATTCTTTGGGTTTCTTTAAGGAGAAAAAAAAATCAGGTCACTGTTAAGAAGCTGACAGCTAGCATGCAGTTCTGGAAATATTTCTTTTTGTCTGTTTGTTGGCTTAGCCACATGCTTGTGACAGACTCATAGCAGTGGTGTAACTCAGCTCAGAATACATCCTAGTCATAAGCAAACACCCTAAAAATGGTTTAAACATGCACCAGTCATAGTAAAACCAGTTAGTCTGAGCATGTGCTACAAAAGACAGATTTTGCGAACACACCCAATAGAAAAAGCATATTTCTACTTCAGTTCTTGTCTACAGCAAACTCCTCACTGCAAAAGGAAAGGTGGAATGAATAACCGGGACTCCTGAGCATCCTTTCAGTCTGTACCACCTGCCCTGGCTAGGTGCCCCTTGAGGACAGTGAACAAGTGAGTCGTGTCCTTACAGTGTCACTAACTGAGCTCCCTTTGAGGTTAAAGAATAGAGTATGAACTGTGAAATGTTTTGATCCTAGGATAAAGGCAGGCATCTACGTTTAAGACAAAAATTACAAAAATGAATTATCACTTCTTGATGTTAGCTTTACTTCTGCTGATGGCACAGGTGTTTCACATCTGCTGTTTATTTGTTTGCTATAACTTACTTCTACTGGCAACTCTCTTCACGTCACTGGTGTTACTGGAGAAGGTCCTTCTAGTCTTCTCCTCCTGGAGAAGAACAATGCCTTCTGTAAAGTACAGGAATCTGTTCATTTTAGCAACAGAAAGAAGAATGTGGGTACAACAAATTTTCATGACAGTTTTATTTTAGGAGCCCTTACAACTAAGTCTGTAAGGAGAAGTAGAAATGTGAATCCTACATCTCCAGATGCAGAAACTGAAGGTTCAGATGTTTTTCCCACCTGCTCTGACATTGGAGAATTCCCATCATTAAGTGTTGATATTCTCAGTTTTGGATCTAAATGGCCACCCTGAGAAATTTTGCCGTCTGCCACCAACCACCAGGAACGAAGCTGTCCCCAGGAGGAATGAGACAGTGTTTTCCCAGCTTCTCACAGGACAGAGTGCTATTCACACAAAATGGACTTGTCTTTTGCTGGTGAAAGCCTCCAAAGTGACACCGAGAACCTCACTCCAAAGAGCACCAGTGCCTNGGATCTAAATGGCCACCCTGAGAAATTTTGCCGTCTGCCACCAACCACCAGGAACGAAGCTGTCCCCAGGAGGAATGAGACAGTGTTTTCCCAGCTTCTCACAGGACAGAGTGCTATTCACACAAAATGGACTTGTCTTTTGCTGGTGAAAGCCTCCAAAGTGACACCGAGAACCTCACTCCAAAGAGCACCAGTGCCTGCCCCACCTGACAGAGGAGCTGCAGCTGCTGAGTGACCCGTTTAATTGCCACCCACTTGTCCAATGATGTAAAACAAGTCTGTGTGAATGTGTATCTTGCCTCTGGTGGAGCAGAGAATTTAATCATACTATAAATACTTTGCCAGGTACATCTGTAGCAAATGATGCAAATGCTAATTCCTGAGCCTTCGGGCAGCCTGGAAGGGGCTCATTTTGTGTTCTAGTGAAATACAAGCATTCCCTGTTTTTCAGGGAGAGAGAAGCCATTCTGCTAGTCAGGAAATTCATCTCCTCCTGTTGCTGTTCAGCTTCATGTCCAGCACAGAGACCAGCCCTGGGGACAGCCAGTCCCTCCTGTGCTGATCCGTGGCTTTTCCCCACCGATATGGATACGGATGGAGGCAGAGGGGAGCCACCGAAGGGCGTCTGGCATCACGGCACGTGCAGAGCACGCCATCCTTTCAGACCTTGTACTCCTCAGGCCACGAGAGATGAACCAAGTCTCTGCCTCCTTCCCCGAGCGCAGGAGAGTTGGGACGGGATGCCCCGCTCCAGCCACCGGCTGCGGGTGCAAGGGCAGAGAGGAAAGGGGGACCCCACCGAGCCGAGCATTGCCCGGGGAGATGCTGAGAGACAGGCAGAGCTCTGCCGGCCAAGCAGCCCCCAGCTGCAGGGAAAATAGACACTGAACGCCGAGCTGGGCTCCCCCGGGAACTGCCGGTGTTCCCAGTCCCTCTGCTGGTACGAGGGACCTCGCAGTGATGTTTTAGCCATGTCTGATCCTGTTTCCTTACAGAGGGGTGGGCTGTAAATGATCTCTCGAGACCCTCTCCACCCCTGCTTCCCTCAGAGGCAGTGTAAGATTGCTCTCTCTATTGCCATATGTAGTCTGACTGTGTCCTGGCTCACTCTGCAAACTCTGTTATTTTGGGTGGGTATCTGATATATTTTTAGACTGGCAAAGCAGAGCATTTAAAAACTAACAAGGATTATTGCTTTTTCCTTCAGGGAAAAAGGAGGATACAGCCTGCAGTATCTCTAAGCTTCTGCTTGCTGCACCAAACACAACAGAGCATCTTTACAAGTCAGCCATTCAAATTAGCCCCAACGGGGGTCCCTGTGTCCTACGTGACAGTGGAGTCACAAAGTGTTGATCTGCAGAAAATACAGCGAGAGGTTTTTCCATTAGAGAACGTCAAAACATAAATTCAGCAATTTCAGAGGATACCTTTGCTGCAGTGAAAACCAAGCTAAAAGTGGGGTTTATTCTTGTTTTGAGAGATATTTCCTCTTCTCCTGCCCTTCCTTTCTCTGCTGCATTTGGAGCTTGAGAAGCTGAAGTCCTCAGTCTTTAACACATCTTGCCACAAAATGTGTGTAAGCTCATCCACGTTGCTTCATCACTTGTCTCACTGTAGGGGCTGATCCAGGGCTAAGAGAATGACTCTAAGCATCCAGCCCATATATGTTTTTATATCTTTGCTGGTGTCTTCATGTAGAGCTGACACCCAGGCACACATCAGCTGTGCTTGCCCTCTGGAACACTATCCGTGACTGTACCCAACAATACAGAAGCAGCTCAGCCTCTCCTCCTCTGGCGCTGTCAGGCTCAGATCCTCTTCCCTGGACCACTGCTCGGAGCAGACCCTGGTGCTGGTGTGTGGCAGGACCCTGGGGTTGCCATCTCCACCATGGGCTGAAGACATCCTTCTCCTGGGCTCTCACCTCCTGATGGCTCCTGTGGGACCCAGACCCGAGAGGGCACGGGTCAGTGCGTCAGGGTCTGTCACCAGCACTCTTGACCCTCTGCACTGGTATTTCTTCACTTAGTTATGCCTTTCCTCTGCTATATTCCACACCCTTTCTCCATCTTCATCCCCACACTTCATAAATGGAAAGGGATGCTTTGGGGTTTTAGTTTTTTATAATTAAAAGGCATAACTCTCTCCTTCCATGGTAGAAGTGCCTGCCAGCTCTACTTGTGCTTCATCAAAGCCAGAGAGCAATTCATTTAATTCTGTCTGCATTGACTGCATTGCCTGGTGCTAGATTTATAATTCCCAGTGCTGGTATCCGAGCACGTTATCAAACAACTTAAACAAAGAGCTTAAAAATGCTGTCTGAAAGTGCGTGACTTTGTAAAACAAAATGGGATTATATTCTCAGCCTCACTCACTGCTTTGCCAGCCGCCTGCCATGCCAGGATGGGAGGCAGAGGCAGAAGAAAAGAGGTTTGCTTAGAGCAGGGGCAAGATCTGTGTCTCTTATGCAGACAGCAGAAGCGATGTTGTCTTGGAAAGCAGATGTTTTTGGCAAGTGATCAAAACTGGCTCATACAGACCAGAGTTCCATCACAGTTTCATTGGAGTAAAATCTTCCTCTCTCATGTTTCCTAGCTCAGCTGGCATAAAGACCTGTTCCTGCTTTTTATAGTTATCTGCAGTATTAGCACTGGGCAACATACCAGTATCCTAATTGTGTCTCAATTCCAAGGGAATGTGAAGCCCAGCAATGCCAATATTACGGTGGTATTTGGAATAGTGACATCATTTACTCCTTTTTCCACATCTGGCCTTGTCTTGCTCCATCCAGCCCTGTTTGGCTTTATATCTTCTCCCCTTCCCCACAGCTGGGTCAGGCCAAAATCCCCCTGTGGCTTCGTGGCTTCACAAGTGAGGAGGAGGGGAGAGGAGGTGGTGGTGGTGGTGGGCTCTGCTGGTGGCCGCTGTCAATGTTATCTCCACTTGGCTGTTGTTGCCCAGAGCAGCTGATTAAAACCAGTGCCAGCAGGATGACTCCTCCACTGAGCTGTGCCAGCGTTCCTCACGAGTGGAAGGTGTAGCTCATTATTTGGAGAGTTTCTGTCCTGTGAAGGGTAAGAAATAGTTGTTTACAGGGAACTGACTTTCTCTGTGTTACCAATAGTTCAGCAGTGGCAGGACTGAGAACAGAATCCAGTTTTTCACTGTCTCTCTTTAAATATGTGTCCAATGCAATGATCGTGTCTCACAGATATTAACACCTTAGGGAAAATTTAAGTAGATAAAACCTTCTATTTTCATCACAGGGATACACAGTGCCCATCGGGAGAGATTTGTGTATTAATACAAACTGACAGAATTATAAGTTGAGCTGATGACAGTTCTGTTTTGTTTATTTTGTCTTCAGTTTTTGGTCTTACATAAGACAAATTTGGGAAACGGCTGGGCCGTGTGAGCAATACTATGTGATCTTCTGGATTATACCCACTTTGACAGACAGGGAATTTACAAAGATGTCTCTAAAGACATATTTTTTTTTTGTAGAAAGAAAATAACTGTAGAGGTGACTACTTCTCTAGGTCTGAAGCTTCTCCAAGTTGAGGATAGAAACCATGTGGCAGCATAACAGTATGTGTGAGAAGCTGGTGTCTAAGAGAGAAAGCTGTACCCATGAAAAGTAGAAACTGATTATGGAAGTGAGCAAGGGTGTATGACTATTGAATAGCCAACACTGGTGGTCAGGATCTGTATTCTGGAAGATGTAGATGGAAATCTCTGTTTTCATTTTAGACAAAGCAGCAGCAGAATTTTGATGAGGCTTTAAGAATTTCCTGATGATTGAGTTAAACTGACACTTGTTTCTCGTTGACGAGGGATGCTTTCCTAGACCTGTGCTGAAGCCAATACATTCTTTCAGCAATTTAGGTTAAAGGAATCTAAATTTTCCAGTGAAAAAACCCAACACTTTCTCTCTGGAGGATTGAAAGTAATCTTCATTGGTTTTGTTTATAAAAGTATTCTGAAAGAAGAACACTTGCCTTACTTTACGTCACATCACAGGGGTACAAACTGGAGGTACCGTATTTCTGTTTGACCTTTCTTTTCCTCCTGCAAAGGGTCTGTGTGAAGCCAGCACTTACTTCACTAAAGCCTCTTCCAGGTAGATGAATATACAAGATGATTGAAAAATTGAATCCCTGGCCAAGAATCCAAAACACAGGCCTGTGACACATTGAAATTTCATTGATCAGAATAGAACCTGAACCCAGAAAAACACTGCCCATATGCCTCTGAACCCAAATATAAGCATATTAAAGCTGTTTAACCAGTAGGTGTATCTATTTTGCAAGCAAAGTGTATAAGCATTTTAAATACAGCAAGGTGTATCCACATGTATGGTGGATTTTGGGAAGCTCCCAAGTGATAGAAGGTACGTTGTAAACAGCCATGTTAGCACAAGAGACACAAATAGGCAGAATATCCTGCTAAATACAAAAAGAGGGTGACAAACCCCAGAACAAGATAAACAGTATTGGGAGTAGATAAGATGCCTTTGGGGAGAGAAAGGTCCCAGGAGTAAAGGACACCAAGTGCAAGCAAGGCGAGATGAGGCAGAAGGAAGTTGTCCCTTCTCTCGCCAAGGCCTGAACACCTCAACTGCCGTGACCTTGGCCATTCAGCCAAGGCCACTGAGGAGCCACGGCCACCAGCGCTGGCTGGTTTGTGCCCCCACAGCCAGCTGGGGATACAAGCCGGGAGACTCAAAATTGTGTTTGTGTGGTGGAAAATGGGGAGAAGGTGCGGGCACAGGCCACCAGCAGTCAGTGTGTGGTTACTGAATGCGTGCAGCCTGAAATGCGGCCCAATCTGACCACCTTCTAAACACTCCCATCGCTGCCACCTCCAGTCCCCCAACTGATGGATATATGGGCCTTCATGTGTACAAATGCAGAGACAGAGTTATTAATTTACAACCGTCTGTTATAAATCCCTTCTTCTTCCAGGTGAGCTTACCTTAAAAACAGATAGACAAAAAGGCTGATGGTTTTACAGTTCCATGGTAAAAAATGAGATTCACACTCTTTGCTTTAAATTTCTGTATGCTATTAACAAAGTTGCACTTCGTACTCTCCCATGAGGTTTTAAATGGAAGTTTAACATGGCATTTTTAAATGTTTTACTGAAAGTATGAATGATTGGGATGCATCCAAGGAGTAAATTAAATTGGGGCCTGGCAGCCAAATCTAGTACCTGGTCTTGGAAAATAAATTAAAATGTTGACACCTGAAGGCAAAAGAAAAAAAAATACACAAGGTTTGTGGGATTTTTTGTTTTGTTTTGTTTTGTTTTAATCCAATAAATTTCCTCAGACCACTGATTGCAAGGCAGAACCTGCATTTTATATTTGATGTAAAAATAACTGGTTGTATATTTTAGTTAAAGAGTAGCCACAGGCCTCCTAGAAAACCTAATGTTTGTTTTGAACAGACTGCAAAACAGACTACATGAAATTTGCATGCACTGCCTAATTTTATTTTAAGGCAATCCCTTTTTTCTGAATAAGCATTTTCATTTACTCTCCTACAGCTCTAAAGCAACAGCTTTTATCCTCATTTTATTATGAGACTTAGCTATCTCTTGTGATCTTCTTATAAAAACAGCACTTGAAATAAAAACTTAACCCATAGGTTAGGCCATGATGGTGCATGAGGAAGCTGAACTTGTGCTGGTGATTGTGTACACAACTTCTGATAAGTATAAACTCATTGGTAGCTGTTGTTGATTACAGAAAGACGATATTGAAAGATGGGAGGAAATTAATTGTCAATAACTCTGAATTTCATTTTTCAGTAACTTTTTCTGTAACTTTTTCTGCTGTTACCGACGGGAAAATCACGTGGGGGAACGAGGCCATCGTTCACACTGCGGAGCTTTGCTCACTCAGATGAGCCATCAAACTTCAGTGAACTGTGAGTTGCTAAAACCAGCTGCTGGAAAGCCTCAGCAGCACCTCACCCTCTCTGTGGCGCTAACGGAGGTGTTTCTGCCGGGTGACTCAGCTCTCTGTGCGCCCGCATCCTCTCTGGTTGTGCCTCGCTCTGCCCCTTCTCCGCAGAAGGAGCCGGTGGGTGGTGGCGAGACCCTCAACTCAAGCGCCGCAGTGAGATGCCCGAAGGTGCGGACGATTAATGTGCATCTAAGTGTTCCCAGAACTGTCAAACAGAAACGCCGTGGGCTGGTCAGGAGCTGAACCAAGATCTCCTGATGGAGACAACCAGAAGGAGCTTCAGTGACACTCCTCCCCAGTGTTGGTTTTGCCACAGGAATTGCATCTCAAGGTCATCACCTGGAGATTCTGGGGTCAGGTGTTGGTATTTGTGACATAAAGCCTGCCTTATTTTTCTCAGTGATGAAGCCATAGAGTCTGGAAAGCAGGCAATTTGTCTGATTTATGGTCCCTCTAACTCTTCGCTATGCAATTATTTTCTCAGAATATAAATTGAAATCAAAACTACCTATTCTGTTTTCTTCCATCTGGCTGCAAATACTTGGTTCTGTTTTGCTGGTTTTTTTGTTCTGCTTGTTTCTTTCGAGAAAATAATACGTGAAATACAGTGCTAGCTGCTGAAATCTCTTTATCTGTCGTACCTCAAAGGCTTCTCTCATGCACATCTGTGTAAGTGAACAGTTAAAATCTGTGGTGCAAAATCAGTACAAAGACTTGGAGAGTCAATCTCAAAACAGCAAAAGCATTTTACACTGAATGATAACACAACCTGTGTTCTTACCACTCTAGAGAAAGTTAGTCTGTTTTCTGAGCCCCTGCCAGCTCCTGGGGTGCTTTTATATATAAGATAATATGGGGGAGACAAACAATAATTTTCTCCTGGTGGGTGCTTCCTGATGTAAATACGGCAGCTGGGGGAGATCATAACGTGATAAAGCCTCCTTCTGCTTCTCCATGAATTGTAGCATTCATGGATTTACAACTTCCAGCAGTAGATTTCTAGCCTTTAAGTTTATTTCTGTGATTTTAATCTTCTTCTTGTCTTTTCTTAATATCCTTGCCTTTTAGTTGAAAGATTTATACTTTACATGGTAAACAGGCTAAAAGTTATTTAAGATATCCCTCTTACCTCTCTCTTATAGGTATTGCTAAATTTGCTAACTAATTCCTACTTTTTTTTTTTATGTTACCTAGAGGACAAATTAATAATTTTTTTTAAGTTTTGTTTTAAAGTAATTTTCAGATTTCTCAAAGCTGGACTTATTTTATCTCTACTGGTATTCACTGACTCAGTCTCTCATTATATAGAGTTCTGTTTCTTTTATCCGTTTGTTCATGTGCATTTCTTGCTTTTTATGCTCTACCTCACATTTTAAGGATCTGATTAATGTTACAGTAACTGATAGGATACAAGTGCTGCATTGCTTTCAAGCTTCCTAATGTGTTCAAAACACAATAAAAGCAAGGGGGGTTGATATCAAATTATATCATTAGCTAGATTATCCCTGGGTAGAGCTTTTCTGCATTAAACACAAAGAATAGTTAAACACATTTTTCTCAAAGAAAAACTTTAAGTATTTATCAGCCTTTTATTTATTGTAATTGATTTTTAACAACACAACAACCTAAAAGGGCTCCCACTCCATCCTCTGCACTAAAGTTTTTCCAAGACTCAGAAAGCATGTTAATTCAGTGTATGTGAATCTTTCAATATTTGAAAAAGTTAAGACCAAAAAAACAGATCAGATCAGTAACATATTGTCAGAATAAAAAACCACAGTCACAATTCTCTATCTTGCAGATCATGATTAGAATGACCAAAAATTTCATTGGAAAATGTAATTATTTTCATTCTTGACTCAAAATAAAAAACCTTATATTTCAGGTTAAACAGCATATATCATCTGGCTTGCAAAAAAAAGTATGTCTTTCAGTTAACTTCTCATTTTCAACTTTCCTTATGTCTTGAACTTCTGCTTGTTGTCTTATGTATTACAATCAGCTTGCAAGAAGTTTAATTCCGTAGTTTAAATTCAAGATGAATGTTAGCATCAACTCTAAGTCTGTAAGAACATAATAACCACTGGCTTCTCATTCTCCTGTGGAAAAAAAAAATCAGTGAATTAATCATGAATCTTAAGCAAAGAGGGGAAAAAAAACTGGAACCAAATCTGTTTAGTGTCATCGGTATTAGCATTTTCCATGCTCTGAAGATCTTACATGAACTTGATCAGAAATATGCAAGTTGAGTTCTTTTTTCCAAAGAAGCCAGTTTGAAGAGTCTCATTAGTGTCTGTATCAAATATGAAGTTACTTTTGAAGCTTTGATTACATTTCCCCTCTTCCTTGGTATTTCCTGCAAACTTTTAAATATTGCTCCAGTCATCTAGAAAACACCAGCAAGAACAAGAATAGCAAAAAAACACGTGTGAGTGTGGCACATTAGGAAAGTAAGTTCATCTGCTTTGGAAGCTTATAATACAACACATGATCCTTTGTTCTCTGTTTTTCTCGGTAGTCATTGACAATAGCACAAATTGAGAAGCAGACTGCTACTATCATGATGTAGAAATTGTGGAAGGCTTTTTATTAAAGAGATTTATATTTTACAGCATAACACAATGTGTTTTCTCTGCAATTATTTTTAAACTATAGTCAGAATCTGGGTGCATTTACCTACACTTTGTGTTGGTGAATGGTCACTTGGTGAATTATATTGATGACTGCTTAAGCATGGTTTTCCAATCAGTCCGTTTTACGACAGCAATTTAATCTTCCATACCCAATGATTTTAATCTCTGCTGCACTGGCAGCCTGTTTAGCTTGTAAAAATCAATTTCTGAAGGCTTATGCAAAAAAGTGGGAAGCAGAGGAACTGACAGAAATGTTGGAGGACGTGACATGTAAAATAAATATTTATTGCTGACAGCCAGTCCTGAAAACACTTCACTCAGTACAGATCGAATGATCGTGATCTTCAGCTGTCATTCAAACTGAAGATGCACATACTTATCCAGAGAGATGGGGAGAGGTAAAGTGCAGTGGTACCTTGATGCACTGCCGTTTCCAAAGATGTTTGTGGAAGAAGTCTGAAGATAGACATATCTGTAATATGTATCTGAGAGCAGTTAAAGCCAAATATCCACCGATGACAGAAAAGTAGGATCCTAGAGCCTGTAAGGTTTTATTTCTTTAGCTTTTTTCATTTCGACATTGTATCCCACTGCAAAGTTTTGATTTGTGTTACTGGTATGACTTTTTAACTGGGATGTTGTTTGGTCCTATTAAGTGACCTGGACTGACTGCACTGGGTTGAGACCTAGGTAAGTATGCTTCCTCTTGTAGATGGACTAAACAACAGGAGACCCACAAAACAGACTCTTCTGGACTTGTTGACAAAGACTCTCTACAGTCATCAGCAAGAGCTGGATCAAACACACGAGGCAGTTCAGAAGAGAGATCTAATTCAACTGCGCTTCATCGTGCCCCGGAGAAGCTTGTCTCGTCCTTCAGACCACAGACGGAGCCTGGAGAGCTCAGCCTCACAGGGCTGAAGTCAGGCACTATCAGTGCTCAATTTGTTATCTTCCCATCCTAAAAAGCTGCAGTGGTCCGACTGCAATGTGGATGCACCATGTGTTCCCTGATCAGAGCAGATCTGCCTGCGGCATTGAAGTCCTCAGAGCCCCAGCCACCACTCAGTGAACTGAAATGTGAGTCCTGCTGTTGGTGGGGAAGGTGTGGGTATGTAGGTGAGTCACCTCTGGCCCGCCACATGGAAAGACCACAATTAGAGACCGGTGTTGCAAAGGAGGCCTGCCCAGGCTGAATTTGTCTGGGCTTATACATCAGGGAGATAACCACCCTGGGCTGCCTGTTGAAAGTTGATCCTTACTAAATGTTCCTGTTGTAATGTCCTTTCCCTTTGAGGTCTTCCCTCATAGCATGTCTTTATGTGG
Organism: Calidris pygmaea; assembly: GCA_003697955.1. Taxonomy (NCBI): domain Eukaryota; kingdom Metazoa; phylum Chordata; class Aves; order Charadriiformes; family Scolopacidae; genus Calidris; species Calidris pygmaea. The sequence continues at coordinate 69,352 of QJSC01027868.1, forward strand.
GATTTGGCCACTGTATCCATTTTGTCAACGGCAGCTGCTGCATTCACACATCTGCCTTTTTCCTTGCTAATATGTGCTATATTTGCCATTGTTGCTTTTTCCCTTCTGCTGAGGAGACAGCATGTTCCTCGGGTGAGGTTCATGTAGCTGGACTCTCAACGTGCCTTCTAAAGTGTCAAGTGTTCTATAACATCGCCTACTCATCTGAAAACATCTTTCTCATCTTCACTGGACTACAAGGAGGTTTTAGTCTCTAATAGCATATCTGTGGTGGGAAGTGACTTAATCATTCTAATAAATTAGGATATCTTATTGCAAAATGCAAATACTCTCCTTATTCTCATTGCATGGCTAGAACCATGACGTACTGAATGTCCCAGCCTGGCCAATGTGTTTTGTTTAATGAGAGCAACTGAGTGACATCCCACAGCCCAGGGCTTGGCCATTTTAATGAGCTGAGCATTCGTTATGCTGTTGCAGTGGGCTAGAAGCAACAGTTCTCAGTGCTAACATATGTCACATCACCTTCACCTTGCACCCATAACTTCCTGTAAACGTTTTGACTACGATTTTAGCTTGGTAAAAGAAAACATATGATACATTTGCCAGAAAGGGAAATCAAACAGACAAAAAAGTAATAAAACAGAGAACATTTCTCTCTAAATATGTTTGGGGTAGCATTGAGAAACAGAACAATAAAAGTGCTTCAGGGAGTTTTAGATATAGGTAAAGGGAATGTTTGTCATTGTAGTCTGCAGCTCTGGAGCTAAAGTACAGTGAATAATAGCACAGCACAAAAATGCTGCAAGTCTACACCACAAATGTTTTTTTTCTGAAAGGATTAAAAGTTTTTTTATGTTTTCTTTTGGTCTTCTGGCTATAGCAGTGGTTTGCAAATGTTAACAAAATCCCAGAAGCAATTCTGATGGAGAAAAACAGAGGCTGGAAATAAAGTGTGTGAGTATTTGTGAAGTGATATGTTGCGGCAAATAAAGAAATCCCAGACTTACTGCTGTGCACACTGAAACCTCTACCATGTGCTGGATGCCTGGGACTCTTCAAAGCTTGCACAGCTTTTAAAATACTACATTTTGTGTCATCTGAGATTATCAAAACTATTTGTTTCTAGGGAAACGTTGATTGTGTGAAGGTATTCTGTAGGCTCTGCTTTACTCAGCAAACTCTCTGCTTAGGCAAAGACTAATTGCTGGGGAGGAGAAGGAAGATCCAGATAGGGAGGAGCAGGTTTTCTGTGAAGGTGGCCATCGCTGTGTGAGGTCCCACCTCTTTGCTCCAGCTAACACCATGGTGGTACCAGTGGCAGATGGCCCTTGCAGGTCAGCAGTCTGATAGAGGAGGTCCCTGCAGCAGTCAAGCAAAGTGTTCCGTCATTTCCCCCTTTTCCTTTGTGCTAGGAAGAGCTAATATGGATTGTGGACATCAGATCAACCCTGAAATTGTCGTCCAACTTTTCTCCACCCGGGTAGAATGCCAAATATAGATACCATTGGGTTGGGTTGTCTGTTAGTTGGGGCATTTCAGTTACATTATGTTATGTAGTTGGAAGCTGGGTGTGAAGTTTCTCTGCTCATATTAATGCTATTTGTCATCTTGTATACATGTGTGTTTAATCACACAAATTACTTGTTTTCTGGAGTTGCTCCACCTTCACTTCAAGCCTTGTAAGCAGTATTTTCAGTTAATCAGTAATTCTTCAGTATTACTGAATAACTTCAGTATTGGAAGTTAACCTTTCTAGCTATTGTGTACGATATTTCAAGATTTGCTGTTTAGATCATAGATGATTGGGTCTTTGCTCACGCACATGCCCTGGAAATCTGGAGGAAATGTGTGTATGGAGGGAGGGGGTGTGAAACACATGTCAGTGCTGCACAAGGGTTTGACACACCACTTCTGGTGGGTATCAGGTCTTGGGAAGGTCCTCAGGTGGTGGGTTGCCACTTCCCTAGTTTGAGAGAGACGATTTGTGTTAACCCTTCCTACCCTTGAATTTTCTGCAACCTGGCTTTGAACGGTTTTACGCAGTTGTGTTTTTCTGAAATCTCAGCAAGCAGAATTGCTCATTTAGTGTGTTAGGGTTTTATTTCTGTTTTTACAAAGTAGTAGCACAAACAAGGCTGGTAGTCATGGTTTTGTTGTGAGTTGATCCTGTGAGATTCCTGGAATTCTCTCTATTAACGCTTGTTTATTAAGGGTAGTAAGTGGTATTTCCCCTAAAAAAGTAATCTTGTTTATAATGTTTACATCTGGTTTTGTTTCATTGTGAAGCTATACTGTGAATTAATTGTTATCTTATATTTATTCTGTCCATAACAGTAAGACAGTATCACGATTCAAGATCCATACCTTGTGCTTTGCAAACTCAATCACACAAAGACTGTTTTCATTATTGTTGTATTCTTGTTGATGGCAATGTCTTTGATCATCTTTTTCTTCCTCCCTTTCTGCTTGCATGTTTTTCCCCAGATACTGAGTTTCTTATTCTGTTCAATGAGCTCAGATTAAAAGAGGAAGAATGAATAAAGGAACATCAAACCTCTTAGAACCACCTACTCTTGGTGTTTGCAGCTGCTGGGGTTTGGAGCTGCTCTCAGAGACTTCAGCCCATGGCAAACCCGCTGAGAACCAACACGGTGGCAGCATGTCCAACCCCTCCTCGCCAGCAGAGACAAAAAGTTTTGCTCCTGCTGAACTCACTGGTTCTGGCTAATTATTAACCACAGAGCAGCAGATTCCAGTTTTGTTTTTTTGTTTTTTTTTTTTGGTGCCTGAGTACTGGAAATAAGCAGGAAGGTGCAGAATAACCATGGGATAAACTCCTTTATTCCAGAAGGAATTACCACAGGGCACAGAAGTCTCAGACCCATGTCCTGGCAGAAGAACAGTTGGCAGCAAAGACCGTCCCAGCTTCGATGTTCAGCTACACACAGCTGCAAGGGGTGTCAAAGCGCACTGCACTTCACTGTCCAGGACAGGTTAAAAGGGATCCATTACCTGGCTTAGTAGATTTTGCCAAAAAAATGAGCAACTGGCAACAGCCGCCTGCTGCTACAATTGTCAGTGCAGTGTAGAGTTTTTCTGTGAATATAAGCAATAAATTGTTATACAATTTTATTGAAATGAGTTAGAGCTTGATTGCCAATAATAAATTTACAAATATCTTACGGGGAGAAAATGCAGCATTTCAAGTGAAGATTAATGCTGAGAGTAACCTTATTTCATTGCTGCAAATAACTGCTAGTAAGTGTGGTGAAAAACAGTTTGAAATTTCTTGCTATTAAAACGCATGTATTCTGGAGAGGTTTGTTAGGGTTTTTGTTTGGGGCTGGTTTGTTCCTTTTTTACTCCCTGATTTAAGACATTAGTGTTAATACTTGGCTTTTACTTGGGCTGGTAGTACCAGGATGAATGGAGCTGTTTTTATGAGCAAGGACTATTCACCTGACTGCATCATTGAACCTATACTTGCTAGAAATCATGCTAAATGTTGAATTTAAAGCTTTTTTTTTTAATCAATATCTTCCTCTTTCAATACATGATTACTGAAAAGATCATGTTAATTCCATAATAGAGTCAACTGGAAGTTTGCTTTAGCTCTAGATTGGACCTAACTTTCAGCTGAGATAAGACATTTGTATGCAATATGTAGTTTATTTAGAATACTGTTTCCTTCTGAAATTCAGTTGGTTCTTTCTATCTGCTACGAGAAACAGCTTTGCAAGCCTGTTATTCAAAGGTTCATGGAAAAGATACAGTCTGGAGGGCAAAATCTTTCAATGCCACTCGTAAATTGAAATGAATCCTTTACTGAGTATCTAACTTGCAACCCCTGAAAGAGGCTCGATCAAACAGCACAAATTCTGTCTTAGAAAACTAGCTTTTCAAACACCTGAAATATGGCATCTGAATCGCTATTTGTTTTAATATCTTGGTCTTAGAACATAGTTCTGTGAATATTTGTTATTATTTTTGGTCCTGTGAGAAAACTGCTGTTGTTGTTTTTAATGGAGTTATACAACTAGAACCAGCCAGAGTTACAGCTCAGAAACACAAACTACAATACGACTTAGTGGGTGTATCAGCCGAGCACTTCTGATTACTTATATATTCAGGACTAAATAAGTGCTGGAATTTCAAAATTAATTGGAAGTTTACAGGGAAGGGGAACATTTACAGGTATTGGAATTTTACCATACACCCAGAAAGAAAAACTGACTTGCTTTAGAAAACGTGTAGAATACTTGCCTTTATCTTATGTCAAGTGCTGTGAGATCTACTAATGCACTAATGTCAGGCACTATATGCCTGTTGATGGGATTTAATTTCTTTATTTTTCCTAATGGCATAGCCATTTGTGAACTTAAACAATTTAAAGAATCTTAGTCTTATTTCATTCTTCTGAAGGAGACTGCATGCTGTCTACAACAACCTGAAAGGAGATTGTAGCAAGGTGGGGTTGTTCTCTTTTCCCAAGTTACAAGCAATAGGACAAGAGGAAATGCCCTCAGGTTATGCCAGGGGAGGTTTAGAATAGATATTCGGAACAATTTGTTTATCAAAAGGGTTATGAACCATTGGAACAGGCTGCCCAGGGAAGTGATTAAGTCACCATCCCTGGAGGTATTTAGAAAGTGTGTAGATGCGGTTCCTAGTGACATGGTTTAGTGATGGACTTGGCAGTTCTAGATTAATAGTTAAAAGTCTTTTCTAACCTAAACATTTCTATGATTCTGTGATTCTCTGCCTCTTCCCTCTTATTGTGATCACATAACACTGATGTTCACAGAGAGTTAAGCCTGTCTTCTGCTTCAGTAGCTGTAACCCTAAACACCAGGGGTGCATTCCTTATTTTTCTAATTGAGAGATGGAGTTTAATCACCAGCCACATTTTGTTGTGGAAGAGTTACTGTACAGTTTTCTAACAGCATGTTTGCTCTCACCTTCCTCTGAAGATTCTAGAGTGGGCTATTGCCAGGGACATGGTAATGAACTTGATAAAATATGTCTCTGATCTGATGTGGCAGTTCCTATATTTTGTTTTCTGTCTTGTTAATGATCTCTATCATACAGTTGGCAAGAGCATTGTTTAAAATACCATTTGTAGCATCCAAGGTCGGCCTCAATTGGAAGAAGAAAGCAAGCATGGCATTTTTTAATCAGGGACCTCAGACTGTAGCAAGGACAGTCTAAGGCAATTAGGGTTGACATGCAGTCTGCCAAATGCACTGAACTACCATCATCAGTCACTCCTGCAGACACTTGCATGTTGTGGATGTTTTTGTCATGTGTGTCTGACTCAACTGAGTCAGATTATCTGTCTGATTACTGAATGGTGTTTGTCTCGTCTTCAGAAAATCTCCTGGGGATACTAACAGGTTTTCTAATTAGTCTCTGTTACATCAACACCAGCCCTAAAGATGCAGCATCTCTCCCACCTGCTGATCTAAAGCAACAGGAGGTCAGTAATGGTTTGGTGTTACACAAAGTTTATTGCATGAATATTTATCAGCTGTAGGTCTGTAGTGAAAGTGCCTATAGAAGTCATAGAATCATAGAATCATACGGGATTGGAAGGGACCTCTGGAGATCATCTAGTCCAACCCCCCTGCCAAAGCAGGTCCACCTACAGCACATTGCACAGGAACTTGTCCAGGCAGGTTTTGAATGTCTCCAGAGAAGGAGACTCCACCATCTCTCTGGGCAGCTTGTTTCAGTGCTCTACCACTCTCACGGTAAAGAAGTTCCTCCTCACATTTAGGTGGAACTTCTTCTACTCAAGTTTGTGCCCATTTCCTCTTGTCCTGTCACTGGGCACCACTGAAAAAAAGAACAGCCCTGTCCTCCTGACTCCCTTCCTTTAAGTATTTATAAGCATTGATCAGATCCCCCCTAAGTTTTCTCTTCTCTAGACTAAAAAGACCCAAGTCCCTCAACCTCTCCCTGTAAGAGAGATGCTCCAGGCCCCTAATGATCTTTTTGGTCCTTTGCTCTACCGCCTCCAGCAGTTCCCTGTCCTTGAACTGGGGAGCCCAGAACTGGACACAGTACTCCAGACGGGGCCTCACCAGGGCAGAGTAGAGGGGCAGGATGACCTCCCTTGACCTGCTGGCCACGTTCTTCTTGATGCACCCCAGGATGCCATTGGCCTTCTTGGCCACAAGGGCACATTTTGGGCTTGTGGTCATCCTATTGTCCACCAGGACTCTCAGGTCTTTTTTCTCAGAGCTGCTCTCCAGCAGGTCAGCCCCCAACCTGTACTGGCGCAGGGGGTTATTTCTCCCCACGTGCAGCACCCTGCACTTGCCCTTGTCAAATTTCCTTAGGTTTCTCTCGGCCCAACTCTCCAGCCTGTCCAGATCTCGCTGTATGGTGGTACAGCCTTCTGGTGTGTCAGCCACCCCTCCTAGTTTTGTATCATCAGCAAACTTGGTGAGGGTACATTCCATCCCTTCATCCAGGTCATTGATGAATATGTTGAAGAGGACTGGACCCAGTACTGGCCCCTGGGGAACACCACTTGTTACAGACTTCCAGCTGGATTCTGTGCCCCTGATCACAACCCTCTGAGTTCTGTCTTTCAGCCAGTTTTCAATCCACTTAACTGTCCATTCATCTAACCCGTACTTCCTAAGCTTAGCTGTGAGGATGCTGTGGGAGACGATGTCATAGGCCTTGCTGAAGTCAAGGTAGACAACGTCCACCGCCCTCCTTTCATCTATCCAACCAGTCATGCCATCATAGAAAGCTATCAGGTTAGTCTGACGTGACTTCCCCTTGGTAAATCCATATTGACTACTTCTGATAGGTTTCTTTTCCCCCATATGCTTTGAGATGACACCTAGGATGAGGCGTTCCATCACCTTTCCAGGGATGGAGGTGAGGCTGACCAGCCTGTAGTTTCCCGGGTCCTCCTTCTTGCCCTTTTTGAAGACTGGGATGACATTGGCTTTTCTACAGTCCTATATCTGGAGTCTACTCTTTAGTGGTTTCTCTGTTTGCTTTTAAAACCCTGAGCATTAAATTTCTTATGTCAACTAATATGGGTAGAGTGAAAGAGAAGGTAGGAACAACTCCATGATTGACATTTGGACTATATTAGTATTTATTAGTTGCTTTAAGCCAGTATGCAACAAGCCTTTGAAAGAGAAGGAAATGCAATGAGATCCACAAAGAAACTCATTTACAGCTTTGTAATAAAAATCTTAGCACACATTACTAAATTTATGATTCAGCTGACTTGTCAAAATTCCTTAGAAAATGGAAAAGTAAAACAACCTGCAATCTGTTATTTAAAAAGGGCTTGTGTGACTCTGCTCCATCGAAAGTAACATACATTTTGTTAGCAAAATGTCATATTAAAAAATTCTATTTATAAAGTGAGATAGGGTGCATCTTTATTGTTAAAATTTTTCTAGAGCTGAAAACTCAAATTTAAGAAAAACACAAGATTTCATAAATTCCACCTAATTTCCTCATTTATTTCAAAAACCCCCAATTCTAATGCCTAAAATAATTTTTAAAAATCTTCTTTAAAATTAAGTAATTTCATTTTTTTAACTGAAAACAGCATTATTTAGAACAATTTTCAGTTTACTTTTACATATATAGGATTTGGTAGTTCTAAAATTTGAAAGTTTTTTAACTTTCAATAATTTTTAAACAGCTTCCTAGGAGAAACAAATTTGCAAAGAATAATTCTGAATTGGCCAAGATATTTTAAGAGTGTAAAAACATTTTATTCACAACTCAGTTTTATGTAGGTAGAACAGATAAGCTTTAAGGTTAGAGGGTTTGAAGTTTCCTGTGCATTATGATATACGAGTAGTTCCGCTTTCCACTCTAGATGTGGTTTTACATGAAGCCTTAGCATCTCAGTCCTTGATCTAGTAATAAGAAATTAGTCACTTGTGTAAACCAGTCATAAAACAAAGCTAGCCTATTAAAAGAATAAAATGTTTTAGGATATCAATTTAAAGTATTTACCAGGCATTTATTTGTGACTGAATTATATTTGTGTTAGAGGGACACACCTGTGCATCATCCTGATGATGATCTGCCAAGATGACAACTATTCAATTCTCTGCAAAGTTGGCCAGCACTACATCAGAAAGTAGTTTTAAGTTTATCTGTTGGAGGAATTTCCATATACAAATTGAGATTGAGAAATAGAAATTGCATAGCAGACTAATTTTGAATAACTATTTATTTTGATCAAGGTTTCTCTTTGTGATGACATTGAACACTGCACAATGTACTCAGGCATTCCATTCTGTGGGAAAAACTAGAAGAAATCAGGTAGAGTAAAATTTTAAACACTGTGAAAGACCTCATGTGCTACGAAGCATAGAAAGGTCTGGGTTGGAAAGGTCCTTTTAAGATCATCTAGTCCAACCCCTCTGCCTTCGGCAGCAGCGTATACAGCTAGACCAGGCTGCTCAAAGCCCTGTCCAACCTGACCTTGAACACCCCCAGAGATGTGCTCTCCACAACTTCTCTGAGAAACTTGTTCCTGTGTCTCACCAAGCTCATTGTAAAATTGTCTTGCATATATCCAATTTAAATCTACCCTCTTTCAGTTTAAACTCATTGTCTTTTGTCCTGTCACTACAGGATCTGGTAAAAAACCTCTCTCATCTTTTTTATAAACCCCTTTTATATATTGAAAGGCCTCCATAAGGTCTCCCTGGAACCTTCTTTTGTCCAGGCTGAACAACCCCAACTTTCTCAGCCTGTCCTCATAGGAGAGGTGCTCCAGCCCTCTGACCATTTTTGTTACCTTCTCTGGATCTGCTCCAACAAGTCCTCCTTGTGCTGAGGACCCTACAGCTGGACGCAGTACTCCAGGTGGGATCTCACAAGAGAGAATAAAGGGGGAGAATCACCTCCCTTGACCTCTCACATTGCTCTTTATGAAAACAATCACATCTTCCATTTAATATACACAGGGAGTTAACGAGATGGGGAAGATAGCAGATATTGTATATCTTACTTCCTTTATTTTTTTCTCCTTCCTAGTAGGCAGTCAGATGTCTTTGTCTGCTTGACTGAGACACAAAACGCTCATTGCTGTTTTGTGTGTTGTTTGTTCTAACTGTTCACTGCTCACACAGACTATAATTACTTTGAATCAGGCTTGAGTTTTAGCTGTACCAGTGTAGAGTCAATAAGGACAAGCAGATTCCCAATTTTCGTTAGGGAGGGACTCTACATAGTGGTATCTAGCCATTAAAATTTACAATTACATCAACTCTAGTGGTCAATAACTCAAGTTTTAGGAAGCAAGCTTTCATAAGATTTGGGCAGAGGTTTCAGAGAATTTAGAAGACAGTAGATGTTTTTGAGTGTGTGATGTTGACCTTGACCTTTTTTCTGACTAATTGTCTAGCACTAATGCAAATGCTCTAACTAAAACTGGCACCTAAAACCCCTGGTGAAGTGGAGAAATTTCGCTGTTCTCTGTATGCAGCTCATGAAAAAGAAGAAAGAAGAGGGCAAAAGAGCTTAATACTTCGTGTTGTCTTAAGTGACAAGAGCACTTATGAAAATGATTAAGTGCCTTTTTATGTTCCCTTACGGTCACACGCTTGTCAGAAGCCTCGGTGTCTGTCCTGGGGTGGCCACAGATTAAAAACAGAATTCAGTTACAGAAGCATAGACTTCTTTTTGTCCTCTATGAAATGTTAAAGACCAACCCTAATTTTAACATCAACACGACTGATATCTAATGTAAGATTTATAATTTGTCCTTTACATTTGGTGTCTTCCTTTATTCTTACTGACAGATTACCATGTTCAACACAGTGTTGGGCTTTGACTTATGATGACCACAGCAAAATGCTTCAAGAAAGGTGCTGCTGTTTTCTGTCCTCAAAATAGCCTCTGCTTTTTCCAGAGCATTACTGTCAGCTCCTTTTGAAGTGCCTTGAAAGTTCAGGTGCCCGAGAATTGCTGGGGTCAGTAAACTAACAGAGTGACTATCTGTATTGACAGAAGAAGTGTTCTGGCTGTGTATGGCTGAGCCAAAAGCCATGAAGATGAGTCAAAGATGCAAATGATATGTTTTGTAATGCACTGAGGCATTACAATTCTGGGCAAATTTTAAAAACATCTGGTTAAAAATTTCTGTGGCATTCAAGACTGATAAAGCCAGATCCTGGCTTTTTGCCATCTGACATTTAGGAGATGTTACTTTCAAGATTTGTTTGTGTTTAATTATCTTTTGTTATGTTTTTGCTGTTTCCCCTGTTGAGGAAAGGGGTTGGAATGCAATGAACTAATCCATCCAGGCGAAGGGGCTGTGGGAAGCTGGGTGGAGCACAGTTGTTCTAACCAAGATCTCCAGGTGTCTGAGGGAGCCGAGCCTCCTTCGACCCACTCTCAAGAGACAGCAGATCTGCTCGGCCAGTTCACCGAGCTCCCACGCTGTGGCAGGTTCCTCTAACCACAGCACAGGGCTATAGAGTCAACAGGCATCACCAGTCTTTCCCTTAGACTCCCAAAACAGGACTGATACAGCCTGACCAGCTGCTCTGTTCCCCTAACGAATGTTGATTGCATTAATTGGATGCTTTGACTAATTATGATTTAATTTAGAGTAAAAAAGGTCCAAAGACAGAAATGACTGTTGGGTGATCCAGCTGGAGCCTGTTCTGAGCAGGCAGCTTCTGCTCAGTTCTAGATGAGCATGTCTGTCTTTAAACCACTGAGTTTTGCCTGAGTTAGATGAAATGTTTGTGATCACTGGAAGATTCAGCTGTGAACTGCTGGCAGAACACATCTGAGATTAATATCTCCAAAAAACAGAAAGTGTGCAGAAAATTTTATTTTCCTTCACAGAATCACAGAATCACCTAGGTTGGAAGGGACCTTAAAGATCATCTAGTCCGGCCATAATAAATAAGTATAAAACAAACAAGCAAACAAACAAACAAAAAAGCCAAAACAAAACCAAAAAACCATATTCCTGAGTGCCATGTCAACTCGTCTTTTGAATATCTCCAGGGATGGTGCCTCAACCACTTCCCTGGGCAGGCCATTCCAACGGTTGATAACCCTTTCAGTGTAAAATTTTTTCCTAATATCCAATCTGAAGCTCCCCTGGTGCAACTTGAGGCCGTTTCCTCTTGTCCTATCGCCTGTGACCTGGGAGAAGAGACTGACCCCCACCTCTCTATACCCTCCTTTCAGGTAGTTGTAGAGAGCAATAAGGTCTCCCCTCAGCCTCCTCTTCTCCAGGCTGAACAACCCCAGCTCCCGCAGACACTCCTCATAAGATTTATTCTCCAGATGACCTCACCAGCTTTGTTGCCCTTCTCTGCCCCTGCTCCAGCACCTCAATGTCTTTTTTGTGGTAAGGGGCCCAAAACTGGAAATGCTCAAGAAGATGTTTATTTCTTATAGCATCCCTTGGACAAAGACTTTTCAGTAGCAAGTGTGCCTGGATCCACAGCACTCGAGGTGGGGTCTCACCAGTGCCGAGTACAGGGGGATGATCACCTCCTGGTTGTTACTCACCACGCTGTTCCTGACACAGGCCAGGATGCCCTTGGCCACCTGGGCACACTGCTGGTTCGTGTTTGTTCTGCTGTCGACCAACACCCCCAGGTCCTTTTCTGCCAGGCAGCTCCAGCCACTCTGCCCCCAGCCTGTAGCGCTGCAGGGGGTTGGTGTGACCCAAGGGCAGGACCCGGCACTTGGCCTTATTGAACCTCATCCTGTTGGTCTCAGCCCATTGATCCAGCCTGTCCAGATCTCTCTGCAGAGCCTCTCTACCCTCCAGCAGGTCGACACTGCCACCCAGCTTGGTGTCGTCTGCGAACTTACTGAGGGTGCATTCGATCCCCTCGTCCGGTCATTGATAGATTTTTTTTTATTTTTTTTTTTTTTGTATAGAATCTCAGAGAAACTGTGTAACTAAAGAATTTTTGATGATGCCTTCTTGGCTTTTTCTCCATTAAATCTTTGGTTCCCAGCTGTCAGTGGATGAGAAGTAGTGCTGGAGAGCAGGGCACTGCCCCAGGGATTTCTGAATCCCAGGGAAGGTGTCACAGGTCAGGTGTAAAGTAGTTCATTCACCAAGTTCTCCTATGATATCACCAACACAATGATGGCAGCAGCCCCTTTGTTCAGCAAAATATTGCTCTCAACAGAATTCGGAGCAGAGAAAGGGTTTCTTCCTCTCTGTGCAAGAACAGCAGATTTGGGCGCTCTGATTGCCACACGACAAGGCAACTGGAGGAAATCCTGGAGTCTCTCTCAGTGGCACCAGGCTTTGTAAGTGTGGGTGTCCCTGTAGGACTGGTGGGTACAACAGCAGACCTACAGAAGACCCATTTCCTCCTCGAGGCATCTGCAGATGGGATATCCCACCCCACTGCAGTTGGAGATGGCAGTGGGGTTCTGCACAGCTGCGTTGTGCTCCCTTTGCAGAGTCAGAGGCAGCGCACTCCGGCCTCAGCACCTGCGTCGGGTATTTTCAGTGTGACGAGCCTAATAAGAATTAATTATTTCTGCGTATTGTTCTTTTAATAGTAACGACAGAGTTTCTCCATTTTACACATGGCAGAGGAGGTTAATGATCTGGAATTTCACAAGCACTGCATCATAATTATATCAGTCATTAAATCTCTAACAGTATTTTTAAAAAATGGAAGAGATAAATGCTTGTCTCACTGTTCCCTTATGCTCCAAGCTGCTCTGTACCTTTTTTGTATTTGCTGAACACAGTAGAAGGTAAGGATGTTAAACTTCACACAGAAATGAGGTTGGCAGCTCAATGATCTGTTTCATCTAATATCCTGCCTCTGAAATTAGCTACATTTGCAGGGAGAACTAGGGTGGTGTCTAAAGAGTGGCCTGGCTGGCGAGTGAGGACAGGTTGGGCTCCATTCTTCTCCGTCAATGGTTGGGTTTATACCTGAGGACATGTCAATTCAATCTTCTGTGTCTTTATTTCTTCTGCCATTTAGTTTCCTTAATTACTGCAATTGAATGAATTTCAGCATAAAACCTGCATGTTCAGGATGATGGGCCTTGCTTGCTGCTGTTATAAAAAAGCAAAACAAAACAAATAAAAAAAACCACAAAGCTGCAGAGGCCACCATTCAGTGACCACTGGGAATGTTTCTGGCAGTATAAAATTTGGTCTAAATATATAGCATATTTTGGAGTAGAACAAGCAAGAAATACAGGCAGGAAATGTTAACTTTTTCACTGGAATATTTTAATTATAGAATAGACTGCCATTGCCAAGAAACTGCTGCCTGATTCACTGTTGCGTCATCTCTCCCAGATAAGCAACCTTAAAGTGGGGATTTCCGTGGAAGATCACTAGGGATGGATCAGCGCTGGTCCCACACTGGGTGCCTGATGTCTCCAAACGTGGCCATGCCCATTGTTTCAGGAAAAGAGGTCAACATCCTGCTCCCCAAATCTCTCCGTTCAGGATTTATACACTAACTCACTTCTTCCCATGTGATGGTGTTGGTATAGTCCCTGAAGTTTGTGTCAATCCATTATATTCATGTGTTAATGTTGCCGGATCATTATTCAGTTTGCTGATATTTTTTATCACTCCTTCCTTAATTCTTTGTGATTAGAAACTCAATCTCTCTCTCTTTTTTCAAACAAATACCTCTCTGTGTCTCTCATTTAAGATTATAACTTCCCTCACAACAGCCAGTTCTGCAACAGCTTTACTGCAGAACTCATCGCTCACGATTTGTGCTTTCTTCAAAATATTCATGATGATTTGAAATTTCCAGGTTGTAAAGACTTGTCATTAAAGACCTCTATGTAAATGTAATATCTCTATTGTTTTCTGTGTGTTATATTACAGACCTAATTAAATAGATTACTGTGAACTCATCACTACTGATTAATAAATGGTTTAGCTTCATCACGCTTCGCGTGCTATAGTATCTAGGTGTTTTAGTCCCTGAAATTCTTTCTGCTTCTGGTGCCATATTTCTTCTGCCCTTAAGAAGCTGTTTTGCCTACCACAACCAACTTCCCTTTTTCTTTCCTTCCTCAGCTTCATTAATTCAACTTACTTTTCTGAAATAATTTCTTCTCTATTTATCTCCTCTTCCCTTTCTGCTTCCATAAGCATAGTGCTGATGCAATTTTATAATGGAAAAAACAGAACATATTTTTCAAAGTATTAAAGGGGTCCTCAGACTTTTAAAGTATTTTCCCAAAGAGTAATCTAGCTGATTTAGTAGCACAACTGGAAATATTTTAGGGCTAGATTAGAAAGTTGAAAAAATAAGCTATTATGGAAGTATTAAAGTGGCCTTTCTTTTCCAAGATTTCTTATTACTTTCAGAATTACAAGCAGGGTATATTTTGCAAGAGGGAAGAAACTGCTGAAATTTCTGACAACTCTGCTTTTTATTTATAAATGAGTGTTTTAGACACATTAGAGAAAAATCAGCTGCTTTTCTCAGAGAGATTCTTCTCTTAGACCACTGTGAAATTCCAAGGATTTCACTATATGAGGAACTGGATGTACAATTTGCAATTAGTAATCTCTTTGAGAGTCATGATTATTTCCATTTTATGCTTATAAAAAATCTGTGAGCTTCCAATGATACTTTAACCTACATTTTTCTTTTAGCGTCTAGCTGTCTCTCTAGCTCTCTAGCTTCTTGTGTTGGGTGTGTTGTTTTCTGGGGGGTGTTTTGGGGGATTTTTGTGTGTGTGTATGGTTGGACTCGATGATCTCAAAGGTCCCTTCCAACCATGAAGATTCTGTGAAGCTTACTGGCAAAACTGTAATTGCAAATATTTGGTAACTACAGGTAATTGCCTGTAAAAAAAAAATGCAGGTAAATTAAGGTAATTTGTATTGCATAGGTTAGTTATTTTCACTGTATTTTTCATTTTCATTGATGGGATACTTTCTAAAACTATTTAGATATCCTTTAGTGGTAAAATTTTTCAAAGGCATTTTTAATTCCATATTCATTCTTTTGTTTAACTATATCACCCAATACAGGACAGAAGCCATGTCACCCATTTCTATCACCTTCAGGTCAGACAAAACTATTTCTGCTCTCCATGAGGTGCCTGTTACCCAGCCTCAGGTATCTACACTTGGTCTCCCTAAGATTCACTTACCTTTGGTAACAATAAAGAGATTTCTGCTAATAGAAATTCTTAAAAGAAGAGACTATTCAAGAGTTTTTCTCCATTGACCTTGAAGAAAACCTGATAAAGCTCATGCCCTTCTCTGTTAGCCGTGTGTGTTATCTCTCTGAGGTTAGGAACTGTGGTTGCCCTCTTGTTCCCACAAAAGCGAATAAAGGAAAGCCATCTCATGATACATCTGATCCAAAACACAAACCAGGCAAAGAAACAGTCCTCTGATTTAATTATGTGTTAAAATTAACACAAATCTTACACTTTCCTGGTGACTGCTAGACTGCAGTTAGGATCTGAACCTGCGCTGTTTCACGGGGTGATGGCATACCTGACAGAGAAAGGAAAAGTGCCTTTTGCAGGTGACCATTAAGCCAATTAAGACAAAATTCCTGTATATATATGACAGCTTGAAAATGCAGCTTAGTCTAGTTGCAGGGAGCAGAAAGAGTTACCTCTAGTGCACTTGTGTAATTAGTCTAATCGACTTCCAATCCTAAACTAAGACTGTGTCATTTCTCATGCCTTTTGGCTTGTGGAAAGGCATTTTTCCACTCAGTCTCATCGGAAGAACTGTAATTGACTTTCTGCATATGTTTTGACGACAGGTCCTCTCTAAATATTAGATTTTCCTCTTAGATATGTGAATTTGACATGTTTTTGATCTCAGAGTCATTCTGCTCAATATTTAATTAGAAGACCTCTACGAGGGCTATTTGCATTTAATTCTGTGGTTAATATTGCCATTCTCTCTCTTTTATGCCAGACTTACAATACAGCCTCTGTGCTGCCTGGAATTAATTTAACTTATAAGTAATTTACCTAATTAATTTACCTGACAAGCCTCCCCGTCTCCTTTTATGACTTTGTTTCCAGCCAAGCTGGTGAAATCTAGTAGCACTGAGGACATGCTCAGCAATATTAAAAGACTTCGAAAGTTGTACCAGTGCCCCAAGGCGGGTGTGACAGACACCACGTCTTCTCTGCAGTATCTGATGGATGGCAACACGTCACAGATGCTTCATAAAGTTTAACTGCTTGCAGAGAAAGTATTAACCTTAAGTGTCGGTACAAAAACTAGGTCTACGCTTGAATTGTTTGTATCTCTTAAAAAAAGCTTATGGAATACGATCCTGGGTTTAGTGGCCTTTAGACCTGAGCTGGTGTGGTCAGTCCTATGTTGCTGTATTCCCTTGGCCTTCCCAAAATATTGCAGGCTTGGTCTAAAGAGGAGCTGTGCCGTGCAAGTCACTGTCAGGGCCCCAGCAGCCAACAGCACCAGGAAATAGAACCTCAGAGAAAACAGCAAACAGGGAATTCAGGAAAACTCCTCGGTCAATAAGGCAGAGAAGAAAGCGTCTCAGTACCTTTTTTATTGCTTCCCTCATTATTTAAATAAGATTCATGACAGCTGCAAAAAGAAAAAAGGGTTTTTTCCTCTCCTGACATTTGAAGTTACCCTTAAGAGAGCTTGTTGGACTGACCGTCCTTTCTTTGACACGAAGGCTGCTGGATTATTTTTTTTTTATCAGACATGACTATTTTAAATTACTTTCATGACAAACACTTTTTTCTCTTCAATCATTTATAGCAGAGCAGAGCAGCCCTTTCATAGCAATCTTTTCTGCCTCCCTCTTGCTTCCAGCTCTCTGATGGCTCATATGCCTGGAAATATATTTTAGACTTCATCTCAATGTCCTTCCAATAGAAGGGACAGTTTCTGTGCTGAGTTTGTGCCCTGGGTGCTTGCGAGGTTAACAGCACTTGTTACAAGGGATATCCAAATATGTTTTCCTTTTGCTGCGGTATCTCTGAATTCACAGTCTTTCCTCTGCTTGAAGCTCTACCAGCTGATAAATCCCTGGTCTCCAACCCAGCCCCCTCTTCCCTGCTGCTTCCCCAGACTCCCCAACACATTAACCTCCATGATGGGCGAGTTCAGCTGCAGAATATTGATCCTTTAGGAGAAAGGCTCCATGAAAGAAAGACATTTCAAGCCACTCTGGTTTATGTTCAGCCTGACTTTCAAAGACTTGGCAGTTTATGTCTGTTGAGTGTCAGGAGAACATTTTCCCAGGAGAACAGGAGAGGAAGGAAAGCTCTGCATAAGGCACCAAAAAATCAGTTCTTTTCACACAGCTGCAATGGGAACTGGCATCACAGCATATATACAAGCAGTTTTCAGTAAATAGCTGCCTCATTTTATAGTCAGGAAGCACTGTGGCACATAGAATTTTGAACATTAGAGAGAAATAATAAAAATAATAATTATTTACACAGACAGACACAAAACAACAAATTGGTTTAGTTGCTAAGTGGTTAAAACATTTGTTTTGGGAGGAAACTGAGTTTTACATCCCTGAACCAATTTAGAATGTGTTTTGAATATGTCTAGAAAGGAAAAGCAAACTGAGAATGCCTTACCCTGGACTAAACAGTTTCATCAGTGAAAAAAATTGGCATTTTTTTCTGATATGGCAGAACAGGGGCAAGTTCCACACCTCAGATCAGGCTGAAGGAAACACCTGAAACCAAACTTGTCATTATTTTAAAGGAATCTACTGCTCACACGGCCACCATAGGCACACACTGACCAAAGGTCTTCCTTTGTCTTACCAGCTACTGTCAAACACGCTCTGCAACACGTCTGTGAGAATGAGATGGACAGTGGGGACACCTCTGTGGCAGATGATCCCCCTGTCCTGGCCCCTGAGCATCCCAGTGTGATGTGGGCCAGGTGAAGCATCATCTCAGAGTGTAGGCACTTACCCAGGTATCGAGCACATAAACACCACCTTTGAGGATTTTGCAGGTGCCCAAAAGCTAGGCAAGTTGCATATAAGAAGGCATAATCTTGCTTTTCATTTAATCTTGCTGCGGTTTCTCTGCTTGATTTGCTCAGTCTGTGTAATTAGCAAAAGCTGAAGACAATTGTTCACGTATCTTTGTTATTAATATTGTACAACTGATGTTTTATGAGTGTAATGAGTGGAACTACCACACCTTGCTAAATTTAATGTAAGAGGTGGAGCAGGAATTTGGAGGCCACTAGGATGGATGGGAGTAGAACTGCCCCTTTTTGCTATGGCAGTGTGATTTTTTTTCTAAGCATAATATTTCTACACGGTGGAAGTGCTAAGTCAATTAATTACATTTAATAGCTTGCATAAATATTATTCATTTATTTAGACAGGGAGACGGAAAATTGACTTCATATGACAGTCATTAAACCATTGAAGTTGGTTAGGAAAGAGCATGTTCCAGATCCTTAATTCACAGACTTATTTATTGATTTATTATTTTAGTAAATAAATCTATTTAATATTTTAGTGGTGTAAAATGCATTTTACAGAGGGAGAGACCCATGACAGGGCAATACTGTAGTATACTGTAGTATACATTGTGGTGAAGTCGCATCTTTGCAGGTGACAGCAGTCGATGTGATGTGCACAGGGGCAAGGCTACCATTCAAAGGGATGGAGAGGGGGAGGAAGGGGCCAGCTGGGGCTCCTTGCAATCCAGGCAGGAGCAATGGGCAGGCCTGCTCTGGGTGGGCAGAGCCCTGGAAAGGATGTGGGAATTGGAGAAAGCTCTTCTGCCCAGCTCCCATCAGCCCTTGTGAATAAATATCTCCACTTGAACAGTCACTATGAGGAACTGATTCTTCCAACTGACTTCCATAGCATTGACCTCGGATGTTCTGTAACGGCAGCTTTGAGAACTGGCTCTCTAGAAAATGAACAAGCCAGATAAACTGAGAAAACGGATGCAAACTGAATATTCTAAGAGGTTCAGATGACACCCAGTAAATAGCAAAAAGATTCCCAGTAAAAGAAAGTGAACAACAAAACAAGGAAGGAAAGAGTCGCTTTGGAAACTCCCTTTGTGAGGAAGGAACTTCTGATTCCTGCAAATGATAACCATGCATCCTGATCACAAAAATTTATTTCCAACATGGAAGGTTAGCAGGTGAATTCAAAGAAGGTTGGGTTCTACAAAGAAAGGTGGCAAATAGTCTGAAGGTTTTGCCAACACCATGATGGGAATACTGCACAATGTCTTCTAGCGAACAGTCTGTCAAGAGACTTCAGTGGCCTGATGGGCTGTAGAGATAGGGGTTTGCAACATGAAATTGCTCATTTTACTCTGGGTCAATGAGCACAGAGAGGAAGATGATCTGTAACAGAGAGGAAGATGATCTCTTGTTTGGTATTTATTTTACGAGTCATGATGTAAAGCACATACACTTTGTTTTCAGCCTCTTGCAAGGGAGTAATACGGGTGCAGTATTTTAAGTCAAGTAGAGACCAACTATCCGAAGTGTTTCCTTAGCAGTATCATCAGCAGCTGCTACTGAGCTTAGATCCAGAATGCCTCACTACCCCAGGAAAGAGCTTTCATGGATCACAACATGTTGCTACGACCCTGTTTCAACTGGTCAACACCTCTTGAGAGAAGAAAAGAGAAAGGACAGGGCAGGAATTCAGAAAGATTTCTTACAAATTCTTGCTGCGCACTCAAAACTTATTTTAAAAGAGGTTGACTGCTTTCTGTAGAAAAATATGGTGGCATTAAATCCATTATCTGAGGAAAATATAGATTTAAAGTAAATATTTAAAAAATATAATCAGGTGAATAAGTTTTTTCTCTTCAAAGTTACAGATTTAGACTCTCACTTTGATGTTAACATTTTTGCTTCATATTAAGAAGTTGTGATATCCTCAATTTATTCTCAAAACGGGACAAAGCTGAATTTGGGGTTGTTAAGAATGGTCTTGAAAGTAAATATATGTTTCTTAATCTTAATCTTAATTGGAAAATATATGTTATATGTCTTCCTGTCTCTGGTCCACAGAGCTTAATGGTGGGAAAGCTGGAAAAAACAGCATTTAACTGTTCTGTGAAGAAGCTTTTCTTAAAGGATGCAGAGGGAAATGCTTTCCGATGAGCTAAATATGGGGATTTTGAACACATACAAAGAAATGACCAAATTAATCCTGAAAAGTCCTTGTGACTTTCATGAAGGCAATCAATTTCTGTAATGTGTCAACCGCAGCTTATTGGTTGTTAATATATTTGAAAGGACACTTGAGAGACAATCAGCTGCATTGACTGCAAAGGAGAAATTTATTACCTGTATCACGAGATGGGGAGGATTGCAGGTAGTCCAAATATTGACTGCTTTGAACGGGCTCAGTAGATTCAGTCTTTCTAAACCGTTACTAATGAAATTTAGATTCCAGCTGTGGAAAATTAATTGATCTGCTTTCCTCCTTCCGTATCCAAGCTTTATGTTATTTGGATAGTGGTTTCTTCTTAAAACCGAATCTTCAGAAAGGATTTTCAGCAAATAGAGAAAATGAACTAGTGGATAGGCAGGAAGGGGGGTATTTTAGCTGTAACTGAAAAAAAGATATTATAAAACAAGGTACAAGAGAAGAGTTTTGGAAATCAAGTGTTTACCACCCTTGAGAGGAAATCAGTTCTCAGATTATGTTGAAAACACCCAGTCTGTGGTACTTACTGCAGCAGCTCAGACTGGCACCAGCTAAGGCAGGTCTGCACCATCCTCGGTGGCCCAGCCGTCCCAAGAGCTCACGCTCTCGGATGCTCTCACCGGTCCCCGTCTGGCACTGACAAACCTCCTCTTGCTGGCAGAAGGGGGGCTGCAAAGCGTAGCCCCTGTGCCAGGGCTGCTCGGGGGGCAGGCGTGGAGGGTGGACACGCACCACGGCGAATGGCCCGGTCTCCTCGTGTGCCCTGAGGGAAGAGCCAGCGCCCGCCGCCGGTACAGGTCCTGCACAAAGCTGATCTCCAGCTCATGTCATGCATCGGTGCAAACAGAGCAGAAAGTGTGAGCTTTTCAGTCGTGGTGGAACTCCAGGGGCTGCTGTGCCCATGGGACCTCTCTGGTGTGAGAGGGACTGAGGGTTGAAGCTGCTCAACCAGGTCACTGTAGCCAGAAACACAAATACCCGTCTATATACACCCTTCAGTCTGACAGGCTGCTTTCTGTGACAAGCTGTTAATTTCATACATCTCCCTGTTTGGACTGTTATACACATAATTCCTCCTCTAGCCTTTCCCTCAGAACAACCACAGTTCTTCCTTCTCTCTTTCTTTTTCTCCCCCTGCCCCTATCCCCACTTGCTTTTCTTCATTATTCTTCTGTCGTTTCAACCAAGAATAATGATGGCGGTGGGCCTGGAGAGTTCTTGAAAGAAATGGCTTCTCCTGCTGCCCCATTCTAAGCATCACTTTGGATTTTAATCACATGAAGAAGGTACTTTTTGCATCTCAGCCTCCTCTGCTATAAATATCCCTCTTAAGATATACAATGCGTGAGATTTGTGGTGTGGATGAAACTGCATGTCACTTCACTGCTCTTTCCCACTACTCATCAATAAAATAAAAATTAAATTTAAAAGGCACCCAAGAAAGACTTTTTCTGTTGCTCTGTTTCTCTGCATAAAATCAGGCTCAGTCAAAATATAAAGAAATTAAAATAAAATTTAAAAACGGGAAGGGGGGGAACAAAGTTATAACAGTACTTTTAGACCTTTCTGGAGAAGAACCTGGTTAAAATCTTCAGAAAAATTAACACAGAAAACTCCCATGAAGCCCTGTATGTAAAGCACAGACTGGGTCTCTTGGACACGATCAAGCCTACAAACCTGCAAAGTTATGTGAGCTTTGCTAAAAAGGTGAATACTGACCTGTATCAAAAAAGGGGAAAACCACTACAGTAGTTAATTTATGTTCCATCAGAAATGTGCCCTTATGTTGTGGTAATTATTGGTTTATTTAGAAAATGGTGTGCCAAACCTGGTGTGAAGGGCAACTGACCTGGGATAAAGAAGCTCCCTCAAGAAGAAGGTTGGTGCCCCAGTTACACGGATGGTCAATGTCTGGCCTGAAATTTTACAGGATTCTCAGTAAACTATCCAAGGTAATCAGGCTCCAGTGCTTTTCCCTGGATTTAGGTATCTAATTCCCCTGGGTGTTTTTGACAGCTGAAGTAGAGATAAATTTTATTGTTACTAGAGACCAGCACTGGGTAGTTCTCTCACAGTGAGGAACAAAATGAAATTTAACCTTGATGTTCTTGTTCTAAACATTTAACATTGACTTCTTCATATAACTTTAAGGACTGTTTTATGAGGAGAATAAACGACCATTATAAAGAGGCAGGATCATTCCAGTTCATGGCACAGTTTGAAAATGGGATTTTCTTTTCCTTTGCAAACAGGAATAAAATCTAAGCCTTTAAAATTATTTTGGAAAAAAATAAAAATAAAATAAAATNCCCTATCCCCACTTGCTTTTCTTCATTATTCTTCTGTCGTTTCAACCAAGAATAATGATGGCGGTGGGCCTGGAGAGTTCTTGAAAGAAATGGCTTCTCCTGCTGCCCCATTCTAAGCATCACTTTGGATTTTAATCACATGAAGAAGGTACTTTTTGCATCTCAGCCTCCTCTGCTATAAATATCCCTCTTAAGATATGCACTGCGTGAGATTTGTGGTGTGGATGAAACTGCATGTCACTTCACTGCTCTTTCCCACTACTCATCAATAAAATAAAAATTAAATTAAATCAGACTCAGTGTAAATGTAAAGAAATTTGGAAAAAAAAAAAAAAAGAAAAATTATAACAATTATAACAGAATATTTTTAGACCTTTCTGGAGAAGAGCCTGATTAAAATCTTCAGAAAAGTTAACACAGAAAGCTCCGATGAAGCCCTGTATGTAAAGCACAGACTGGGTCTCTTGAACACGATCAAGCCTACAAACCTGCAAAGTTATGTGAGCTTTGCTAAAAAGGTGAATACTGACTTGTATCAATAAAGGGAAAAGCTACTCCAAGAGTTAAGTAAATTTATGATCCATCAGAAATATGCCCCTGTGATGATAATTATTGTTTTGTTTGGAAAATGGTGTGCCAAACCTGGTGTGATGTACAACTGGCTTCGAGATTGTGATAAAGAAGCTCCGTCGAGAAGAAGGTTGGTGCCCCGGTTACACGGATGGTCAATGTCTGGCCTAAACTTTTACAGGATTCTCAGTAAATTATCCAAGGTAATCAGGCTCCAGTGCTTTTCCCTGGATTTAGGTACCTAATTCCCCTGGGTGTTTTTGACAGCTGAAATGAAGAGATAAATTTTATTGTTACTAGAGACCAGCACCAGGTATTTCTCTCAAAGTGAGGAACAAAATGGAATTTAACCTTGGTGTTCTTGTTGTAAACATTTAACATTAACTTCACCATACAACTTTAGGGACTGTTTTATTAGGAGAATAAATGACCATTAAAAAGAGGCAGGATCATTCCAGTTCATGGCACAATTTGAAAATAGTTAGGATTTTCTTTGGCTTTTGAAACAGGAATAAAATCAAAGCCTTTAAAATTCTTTCGGAAAAAATTAAAGTGAAATAAAATAAAATAAAATAAAGTAAAATCCATATTGTCAAAAATATTCTGATTATCTCTAATTAGAGGTTATTCTTTGTCAGCACCTTTGTCCATCTGGCTGGAGACTAACATTGGGAGATGGATGTTTCAATATTCCATATGTTTAAGATCACCTTGCTCTCCGTCACTCTGCCTTTTGCATGGAGAACATGCTGGCTGTGCTGATTGATGATATTTTAGTCACCAAGTCTAGTGATCAGATGTTCTCTGCTGATAGCAACTTTTTTATCTGCCTTGGATACAGCAGAATAAGGAGATACAGCCATAGAACCAGGACTCTAATTTTTAAGGCAGGCTTTTTTGCCAGAAATACAGAAACAGGAAATCAGTCTTACTGCTAAGAAATGAAGAAAAGGTGGTATTTTATTTTTTCTTAATAATTTTGGCAAAATGGCCAAAATTTCTCTTGCAAATAAACCAAAAATAGGTTGTGGCAAGCGGAAGTAGTGGAACATGAGGTGCAGGAAAGCCATGTGTTTTCTCTGCTTTCCTCTCTTTGTTGTCATAGCACATAAGTCACCTGTTGATGTCTTAAAGCTTTGTCTCAGCTGCAGGCAATACTAAACAGTGGTGCTACCCAAAGCCTCTCCTGGTTCTCATGCAATGTCAACAGCCCGGGGGCGTCAGAGCACTGTTATGTTCTGTCTCACCCAAAAAGGAAAAATGTAATAAGAAAATCACAGATTCCTTTAAGTGGTGAATCATATACTTGCATTAAAAGAAACATCAAGTGTAACTTCACTTGTCCTTCATAGTTTTTACAGTATGAAGCCATTATTATTTTTACAAATTAGTCAAAAAGAGCACTTTCCATTGCCTGGTGATCTGCTGAAGAAATACTGACTGTTGTTACCTTGCAAAGTCTATACTTAGCGCTATACAGGGGTAATGGCAAAAAGGAGGCAGCCTGTGCATCCCCAGGAGGGAAGGGGCCAGACACCTCACTTGCTCTCAGTGCATCGCCATGAAAAGGGGAGGAAAGGAGCTGTAAGAAGGACAGATATTTTCAAGAGAAATAGCAAACAACCCCATTTATTCTCTTTTCCCACAAATTATTTTTCTCATGAGAAATCCTCTGTAGCTGAACACTTCAGGGTGAATGTTTTATTAATTACTTTTGCCACTTATTTTACCAGAAGCTCTTAAAATGTCGTCTGGCTTGCCTGCTTTTGAACGTGGCAGAGTGCATGTCTTTGATCTCCCTGCAGTTCAAGCATGTTTCAAGAACTGGCAGATCAAAGGTAATTCAGATCAATGTGCTCTGGTCTTAATTACTGTGTTTACCTCCATGACGGTGAGCAGTGTCCTGATCTGAACTACTGGGACAGTTCTGCTAGTTTTTGAGTTTAGGTATTTTTTATTTCTAAGAAGGAAAATCTTTCTATCTGAGAAAAAATAGCATCTGTGGTTTTGGGACAAGAAGCAGCAGACATAAGTGAAACAGAACCTGGAGACTAAAAAAAAGAAAACCAAGGGACTCCATCAACCAGTCTTTTAAACAGATCAGTCGGCCCTCCAGCAGTCTGAAGTGGCAGTTCTATGACACCAGACACACACACCCCCCCACCCATCCCTTGCTTCTCCAAGAATCAAAGTGTCTATAATTTTGTGGTCACTGTGCCCAATATGGCCTCCAAACGCTACATCCCCCACAAGTCCTTCTCTGCAAACAACAGGTCCAGAGGGGCACCTTCCCTAGTCGGCTCCCTCACCAGCTGTGTTATCCTTAACACACTCCAGGAACTCCTAGACTGTTCCCTCTCAACTGTATTGCATTCCCAGCAGACATCTAGTAAATTGAAGTCACCACACAAGAACAAGAGTTTTCTCAAAGCAGAGAGGAGTGTTTTGTAGGGAGTTTCAGATGTGGTATTGTTTAGTGCGCGCATGACAGGAGCGACAAGAGCCTCCAGGGATGTTCAGACCCCCATCACGGTGAGCCCTGCGTGTGTGCACATGGAACAGAGATACAGTCAACATTTTATTAGGCAGGAATGGCATCTCACTTTCCTATACTTTGAAATATATACCATATTTCAAATACAGTTTCATATCTTATATGCTTCTTTGGTCACCTACCATAATCTCAGGTATGATGCAGATCAGGGCTGCCCCTACTCTGGTGCTGCTGCGGCCAAAATGAAGAGAGACACCACCAGCAAAACACATCTGGAATAGAAAAGAAGTGATTGAGCACACCATTGGGTAAGAATAAATGTGAGAGGCACCAGCTGTGGTGATGCATTGGTGATGTGTCTTCTCTTGGTGTCACCTGTTCTTAAATACAGGGGTATTCTGAGATGAAAAACGTGTGCTAGGAAATTGATGTTTTCACCTCACATTTCTAGAACAGATACTAAAAGTGAACCTGTAGCTGAGATTTTCTTTCCATATGGTTTTTCTGGATTCAGACATTTCAGTAGGAAAAAAAGGGAGTGACTTACTCAAGCCCTGCTAGTTTAGATTAATTCTCTACAATTACAATTGAGAAGCACACAGTTGGGCTCTAAATGTAGTTTCTTGGTCATCTTCTAATTTACCTGCCTAATTTAAAAGGCTGCTCTCTACTTTATAGCCAATGAGTGAATTTAAGTTCCTCCAGAGGGTAATTTGTGGCATTTGAAATAAACAGTGCTACGCACATTGTCAGTCTGAACAATTTACCTGCTACATATCACTTTAGCTACACTTCTGATTAAAATGGAGCACATCCTTGACTGTAGTAAACTAGTTTGTTCCAAATCAGCCTAATGAAAGGAGAAATTTCTCTTTTCCTTTGGTA
This sequence comes from Calidris pygmaea, assembly GCA_003697955.1. Lineage (NCBI taxonomy): Eukaryota > Metazoa > Chordata > Aves > Charadriiformes > Scolopacidae > Calidris > Calidris pygmaea. Next base: position 95,769 of record QJSC01027868.1, read on the forward strand.
AAAGAATACACTCAAAATTTGCTGCCTTAACGTTTTTCTTGGCTGGCACAATACCAAAATATATGAAGGTGGTTTTGACAAGGGAGGGGTTATGCACTATTGCTATATAGAAGTTATGCTGTTTTTTCAGTCTGCCACTCTGATGTGCATTTTGTATAATTTATCCACAACAGAAAGACAGTTCTCCTGCTGCATTAACATCATGGCTTGGTGTTTCTACTGTATACAAAATCAGTTTTATTTTCCTGTTTTGAAATTTCATTTCATTCAACTTTAATGATGTAGTCTTGCTATTTCCACCTCTGTGACTAAAACTTCCTGCCAGTCATTTATAGTCATGTGTGCCTTTAGCTTATGCCTGTTTCTCTTTGCTCTTCCAACACGTTTCAGGCAAAATGTAGAGTGTTCTAAGTGAAATATTTTGGAATTTAGAGTTTTTGGTATACACATTTGTACACTTCATTACCTTTGTCAGTTTTATGATGACTTAATGTTTTACATGCTTCAAAAATACATTAGAATGAAGAAGCAGAATCTAATATTTGAAGGAATTTAAACTATCCTTCATTAGCTCTGCCTTAAGCAGCACATTCCTCAGCCACGTTGTGGAGGAGCTCCCAAGTAGCCACCCCCCAAACTACATCCCTGCTTCATCCATCTCTAGGAGCTGCAGTTTGCTTCAGTGTTTCAATCTGACTTCAAGTTATATTTTGGCAGTTCACTACTGCGACTATCTTCTGTTTTCAGCTGTAATTTTTTCTCTCCTTTAAACAATGGTTGCACTTGCTTTTCTGTTTCTAATATTCCTAGTTGTCTTTATCTAACCAAAAGCTAATCAGATATCCTAATTTCTCCTCACTTCTTTAATTCTAAAGCAAAATAAAGCCAAGATACCTGGCCAGTTTCTTGGTTGTCTCATGTATGTCTGGATAATTCAAAAGCATCTTTTCCCTTTTTCCCCTCTTACCATATGATATGAAGTGGTTGATATATTGGTTTCCCATCTTCGTCTATCTACATGACATGGAGATGGAAAACAACTTTTTAAATTTGGATGACAAAAGATTTTATTCATTAGAAGAGCACATTAGATCATCTTGAAAATGCTACAGAACTTGGGGCAACAACAGAAAAAAATTCAAAGAGAAACACACTCAGATTTTTTTAAAATACTTTGTGAAAATGTTTCCCTTCACCTTATTTAAGAAAGGAAAATCAACTAAACAAATGAAACAATCTCAAGGCCTAACTTTTTTGGGTTTGTTTAGAAACAAAATATAAACTCAATGGTCCAATTCTCATTTTCATTTTATGGAAGAAACTAGACACCTTTTGGTGTTAAGTTTATTTAGTCAGTTAACTTAATTTGACTTCTGAACAGTTTACCCATGTTTCTCAAGGTACAGCAGATCCTGTGTGTTGGACTTTTATTTCAATTATAACAAATGAAATAAGAAAATTCTAATTTTCTTAGCTTTCCTTTTATGAAGTTAAGGAAGGATCAAGAAGCTGGATTTCCTCTGACTGTGTTGAATATCATCTGGTTTGTGAGCATGTAGGGAAGCTATATGTATGTTATAAAGTGTTATGTTTACAGTAATTTGAATTCCTTTGTGCTCAATGTTGCTAAACCACAAGTTAGTGTTTAATATAATTAAATTTACCATTTATATCTCATGCATAATATAATATTTTAATTTCAGTTTTGTTGTTTCTGTGAACTGAACCGAAGATTGCATCAACTGAGGAGGAAGATATGCTATATTCATATTGATCTTGAAATTATCTCTCCTCACGATGGGATTAAACCTCGGTTTGCTTTAGATGTCAATATAGCCTTGAGAGCACCTGAAGAACAAGTAAAGTGTCTTCATAAGCAGAGTTAATACAGAATTTCCTACAGGATGTCTATCTGCTTCTCTTTTCTCTCTGCCCTAAGGATATCACAAGTGGTCCAATGCAATTAGCAATTTTCCCATAAAATTTCCAAGCTAACTTCTCAGGAGTGAATGAATAGGAGATCATCTCCCTCCTTTGTGGAGCTGCAATTCTGCTGGTCTGTGGAATAGCGACAGCCCTCTGCCCTCTGGTTAGCACCCAAAAAATATTCTTTTCTTTTTTTTTCCCACCACTTTTTTGTCAGTCGCTGGGGGCTCTTGTCCATGTTTGACATGGACAAGCTGTTACTAGAGAAGAATAAGGAAGCCCAGAAGTCCTTCTCAGCAATGAATAACTTGGGACACAAATGTTTGCATTGGGAATGCAGACAGAGCCTACAACAGAGCAACAGTATCCTGCAACAACTTCAACATCCATCTGCCTGCCTGTAGTTAAAGGGTAAAAGTGTTCTTAAGAGTTGGTGTCAAACACAGATTAAGCCCACTTAATCTGAGAACACTTGAGCAACTTGAGGAATGACATCAAGTTACACCGGGGGAGGTTTAGATTGGATATTAGGAAAAATTTCTTCACCAAAAGGGTTCTAAAACATTGGAACAGGCTGCCCAGGGAATTGGAGTCACCATCCCTGGAGGTATTTAAAAGACAGGTAAACATGGTGATTAGGGACATGATTTAGTGGTGGGTTTTGTCAGTGTTAGGTTGGTGGTTGGACTCGATGATCCGAAAAGTTCCTTCCAACCTAGACAATCCTATGATTATATGATTATACTTATGGGGAAAATGCAGTTTCTTTTCAAGTCAAAGAGGTAACAAGAGTAATAATAATATAGAGAATCCATGAATCATTTAGGCATTTCTTTGTCTTTTTTTGTAAGGTACTGTCACATCCAGAAAGGACTTCTCTCTCTCATCTGTCTGTCATTTAATGTGGGACATATTTCTCTGAGAAAACATTGCGCTGGCAGAGGAAATGGTGGGAAGAGAAATCCTCTCTTGGCTGGCCGTGTTCACAAACACAAGAGAGAGACGGGGACAGGCTGCTCTTTGGGAAGGGAACCTCTTTGTCCTCTCAGTCAGTCCCTTGGTGCAGTCGTGTGGCACCACACGGGGAGGCTGAGACCGTTCCTGCTTCTGCTGTTGTCCCAGCGTGACTGAGTCACTGAGCCAGGGAAAACACCAACACTCTGGGGATTTCTAGTGTGAGCACAGTCCTGGCCATGTCAGAGCAGCCCTGTGCCTCTGGATGTCTCCTGCTCCGGTCACCGGCAGCACCAGCCACCACCGAGTCAAGGACCACCTCATCAGGGCTCTCTCCTACAGTGAATGGTGCCCAGAAGGGTTCCTTTTTCTCCCAACTTCCCCTGAAGCAGTAATTAAGTAGCAAATGCTCGAAGGGTCTAAGGCAGAAAATAGATGTTTTACGTCTGAACAATATGGGTGATTTACATCTTTCATTACATTTAATAGAAAGACCAAAACATTTGCATTTTAATTATCCTTCTTTACTCACTCCAAATCTTATCAATTAGCTTCTGTATATAAATTCTGCAGAATGATTGTCTTAACAGCCTCAAAGAAAGTCAATGGAAAAAAAAAGAGGAGGGAATCCTCTCTCCTAACAATTCTTTTCACATCACCCTTAGCTTTCAAGCTTTTGACCAGCAGAAAAAAGAGGAAAGAAAAGAAAAAAAGAAAAAACCCCAGAAGTTTCCCTAGAATTGGGTACTTACAGGAACCATCTTGCTTTCTCTGCAGTGAGTGATTGCACCCTGTCCCTGGGAGCTGCAGTGGTGTCTCCAACTGCTCCTTGTGTTTAATGCTGAGATGTGGGTGGAGCCACAACAGAACGTTACCCACCAATTTGGGTGTTGGGTAATGTCACTAAAGCTCGTTCCTTGACAGATCCCTTCTAGGGCTATGTCATCCTATAAATACACAATTACAGGCATCTGCAAAACTTGAATGGCAAACATATTTAACTGTCTTTTCAGTCTAATTAGGAACGTTTGAGAACACTCCTCCAGAATAAAGTTAGTCTTTTGTCACCCCACTACCTGTCATAAATTTTTAGTTTTGTGAATATCTGCGATGATCTGTTTGATATATTTGCAACATACTCAATGAATCAACATAAATAGTTGGTTTATGCTTTAGGCTTTCAAGTAACTTCCCTGGAAATGAACCGGGAAAGTGAGGGCAGGAAAGGGCTCTGGATCTGCGACAAGAATGAAAGAAAAGGTGGAGTAAGAAAGGGAGCAGGGTTTAATAAAAGAATAAACTGGATCAACAATTAGTTTACTAGTTAAAAAAGGCTTTTCAGGGCTCTTTTTCATGAAGTTGATTGAGGCAAAATTTTAGAAACTGACTAAGACAGCTAAGACAAATCCTCACGGAAGGACTTAAAGATTAAATTTTGAGCTCATAGTAGGAATGCCAGTGGGAAAAAATCACTTAAAATTAGACTCAAACACGGATTAATATCTAGCTCTAAAGGAAGAACTCATCAATCATTGAAATATGACAAAAAAGTCAAGTGCAGAATGCTTTAACACGTCAGAGGAGAAGACAGGGTGTTTGGGGGTTTTGTCTGGGTTTTGTTTTTGGTTTTATGGAGAGTGTCACATTGATAAATTGTTTGCTGCCACACAGCGAGTAAGAAAGTTGCTGGATAAAGGGCTGTGTTTGTGAATATTTTCTGTCCATTCAGATCAGTGCGGAGCCCCAGGGAATCGCGGGCGCAGCGGTGCCCCTGCCACTCTGCCAACCCCACCTTGGTCAACACAACGGACCCCTTATGTGTCTCCAACACAAGGGGATGGACACCTGGATGACACACAAGACCTGAGCCAAAGTGACAAAGAGGGGAGGCAAAGAACTGGCACTTTTTGCTGGCGCTGATCACTGCCAGCACTGCTAATTGACAGGCTGCTAATTGGTTCAGCAGTGGGGGACAGGGGACCTCAGCAGCAGCCCAGGCCATGATGCTTCTCACACTTGCTGGTCTCTGCTCCTCGCTCAGGGAGCTCGTGCTCCTCACACCTGCAGAAATCTCCAGGGCCGGTCCCTGCAGCAGTGGGCAACGTGCCACGCCAGGAGACGTTCAGTTGCTCTGCAGTCTCAGAAGCAGCTCCTCAAACCTTCCTGGGTGCAGAAGGGAGGAAGGCTCCTCTATTATCATGTCCTCAGTCAGGCATCCCCCTTTCCTAATAATCTCTCTGTCCTGGTACTTGTCTTAATGTTTGAAGGAACAAGCACCTTCAAATTATTACCTTTAAAACAAATAAAAAAATCTGGCCACAACATTTTGCCCCCATTTTCCTTTTCCTTTGTCAATGTAGATGTTTATCAAAAATATATGAACTCTTTTCACCACCTACTAGCACCACTAGGAGCCATCACAACAACACTGATGTTGGAGGTAAGCAATAGCCGGGAATACATGATATTGCCTTCAACATTAAAGCTGGCTTGCATGCAACATAGGACTCTTTTTCCTGATGGCTAACATTGGTGGAGGCAATGAAAGAAAACAGTTATTTTCAGTCTCCCTTCTGCTTCCCAGGAAGCCCTGTGCGCTGCCTGGGTGTAACCATGAGAAAGCTAAATGCCTGATACCTGCTCAGTGCTCTCTTTATCCTCAGAAGAGAGAAGAGCACATTCCTAGAGGGACTCATCGAATTTTATGGTAAGTTGGCGCATGCAATGAAAATACCTGTGTGTTTCTCTGAAAATGGAGGCACCCTAACCCTCAGGATGAAGGTATGCCATTGTAGACAAAGTCATAGTATATTGAAGTCATTGAAATTACATATAAAATGCAAACAAAAAACTGAACTCTACTACTGAACACTACCTAATGTAGTGATTCTTATCCTTTAAAGCACCCTAGGGAGAAAAAAAAACAAAACAAAACAAAGAAAAAAACCAAACAGAGAAGAAAGAATGAAAAACTTCTATAAAATAAGATTCGTTCTTGAGAAACAGTAAAAGGAAGGAAATAATTTCTAGTGGGAATAAGGTTCTACGTCATGGGACCTCTGCTACTGAACATCCATCACTACCAATAGCCACAGAGTGACAGATTTAATTTCTGATCCATTCTTTTAGTTTTAAAAATGAAAGGGAAGGTACACAGAAGAAAAATGAGAAGTTGGTCCTATGTGGCTACTGGCAGACAGAAAACTAATCAAGCATAAGCTCAGACAATTTCATTGGTAATTTCTAGGACAGGAACTCTGCAGAGACTGGGGGTACTGAGAAGAAGGGCTTGGAAGGGGTTGGCAGCTCTATGACCCATGGAGGGATGGGGCTTGTTCTGTGATACAATTTCCCATCCCTGTTTATAGATGTATAACTGTTAATGGCAGGGGAGTCCCAAGAAAGTAGGAGGGCCTGCTGAGAGGAACATCTAAGGAGCTTCTCCACTTGTGTCTTTGTGACAGCTACCATCTTGGCAGACACACTGTGGGCTGAACCAAGACACCCTTGTCACTTAAAGTAAATAAATACATAAAAACTGAGTTCCTGCAGTTTCAGTTGAGGAAACAAGGACGCCTGCTGAAAGTCCAACAGCCACACATCATCTGTGGAGTAGGTTTGTCATACGCTCTGTTGGGGAAGAAATGTGTCAAAAACTTGTATATCAACAACATTTCAGCCCAGCTTTTCCTACCGCTGTTCTCCTTGGGATTTATGGCTGAGCAAGAGAACAAGCTCTAAAAGCCTCATATCATGGGTGGCATATTTTAAAACCCTTTCACAAGTCCCTGGAAAAATTTGGATTTCAGGATATATAGATGTAGTTTGAATTTCACTATGAAGAAATGAGGAGAAAACAACAGAAAAATAACAATTAGGGAAGAGCTCGAACATGAATATTGATCAGGACACACACTTAAGCATGCCTAGTCTGGTGTAGGTGAAATATTTACCTAGACGTAAACACAATTTCCATCTCAATGTTTTTATCTCCTGTTGCTTTGCCTGGTGTATGAGCTTCACACAGTTAAGAGAAATACGGAAACTGATTCTCTTATTTTGGCCAACACCTCTGTATAGCTGGCCATAGTTAAGAGAACGAGAAGAGAATGAAGACTAACAGATTATATTCTCAGGGCCTCAGCTCTTTTAATCTGGCTCTGCAACGTCCCACCAGAGCAATAAAAGCTGGGTGTATCCCATATCCCATGAGCTTTTCCTGCCTGAGGCTGACCACCATCCAAGGGAAACAGCCCATCCAGTTTTCTCTGCTCTCTTTGCCTGTCATGGGAGGTGCACAGTCCAATTCCTTCTGAGTTTTGTTTTCAGGGAAAGCCTATCCGTGGTGTGAGTGGTGAGGTGTGCTGGGGATCTCATTTATTCTGGGGCGGAGCATTGGTGTTCCTGCTATCCATGCCACTTCAGCCCAGCTAAAATGTGAGATTAGCACTTCCATTCATCCTGAGACTATTTCATAGACCCTTAGAGATAATTTGTGCATAAGACTCGTGCATAACATAACTGTGCCCACGTCAATCATACCTGAATATCTCTGAGGGGACAATTCTTCTGCAGAAAACAGGGGGTTGTACACCCGTGTAGCTGAGACTCTCCTCTTGTGATGAAGTGTGTCTACTTGTGAAACTGTGCAGAACAGCTATAGCAGTTCAGATTCACAACCTATCTTAATGTTTAAATAAAGACAAGTCATTCCATATGTTTTCTCAAATGTTTTCTTGTATGAAACATTGGTTGCAACATGGTTTAGACTTTCTGAATAAACAGCTAATTTATTTGTTCCCTCTGATTTTTGTTCACGTTCAGTGAAATTAAGTTTGAAACCTGGCTGTTTTCCACCTCTAAGGTATAAACAACGAATTCACTTTTGAAAAATAATAATCTAGTCAAACTGAGAAAATACAGGACTAGGCTCTGAGCTACCCTAAATCATGGTAGTTATATGGAAATTGAACTATGCTGATTTACATCAGATAATGTCTCTGACCTAGGATTTATAAAACAGAATTGCATAAATCTCCTTACTTTGAACTCATATTAATTTTCTAGAAATTCACCAAGGACTGTATCAACTCAAAGAGCAATTAAGTGTCTGACAGCCTCACAGAGACTTCCTCAGTTCTTCCTACAACTTTAAAACATGTCCCCTCTTTTGCAAACTGTACCATAAATGTACCCATTCAACCTGTAATGGAGCCCACTGTGCTCAAGGAAAAACAGAACCAAACTACTCCTTACTGCAGACAGAAATAAGACAACAATGATCAGTCCCGTAGGAACAGACTTGGCTAAATGAGATAAATCACCTGGACACAGAACAGTGCAAAATTTCAGAGTTATCAACCTCAGTTCATGTCCTGATGCTTAATCCCATTGTGTGTATATAGTCACAGATGAATCTGTGTTCAACTCAGGGGCCTAATTTACTCTTCAGTGTGCTCTGAGGATAATACATGGAGAACATCAAGGACATAGAAATAGAGGAAAACATAATTCTCGCTCCAGCCAAAGCAACTCTGATTTTTATCATGTAGAGCACTTGCTGACACAAGTCCAGGCCTGTTAAAAAAGATGGCAGGTTCATCGCAGTTAAAAACAGGCTGCAGTCTGAGTATCTGGTGGATAGAAACAAATTTTTATGAGCTACCACTTCTTGGTTGGTGGTGCAATACTCTCATGTTCCCTTTGCCCGTGTTCCTAATGGACTTATTTCTCACCTTTTTTTTTTTCAGCCTGAAGCAAAAATCAACTGGTTGAGCAGGCTTCCAGCCCACGCTCCTTTCTCTGCTACATGCAGTTTCAGTTTGGCTCTGCAGTTCCACTCTTTTTCCTGTAATTTGATGTTGAAGCTTTAATTTCTTGCATGCAATGTGATGCAACTTGCAAGAGGCCCAGAGTTTGCTGAATTGGTCCATCATGCTGCTCATTCCTACACAGAAGTGGGGATTTCCGAAAACCCAGGAAGGATGAGATGGAGAGGGAGTGATATCATCTTTGTCTTTCATCTTTCAGTGTGTTTTCCCATCCACAGCCACTGTCAGCTGGATCAGGGTTGAGGAGACAGCTACAGAGTTTTCATAGTTCTGCTCTCTTTGCCTGAGAAAATGGTTTCACAACTATGTTACCTTATATCTACCTTAAAATCTGAGTTATACTAGAAATAAGATTTCCCCATGGTGTGCACTGACTCCCCAGACCTTGACGTGGATTTGCAGAGAACTTGGCTCTGAAAGTCTTTGTAATGTTGTTTCAAGGCAGTAATGGAAACCATGACTTTTTACAACACTCTCTTGAGCTATTTTTTCCTTATTTTTTAATCAGAAAAAGTAGATATTTTTCCCCCCATTTGATACAGATCTCATAAGCTAGAAAAAATGTGCTTTTGGGGAAAAAAACATGTTGCTTAAAAGTCCAGTGAGTGCTCAGAACTATAAACTTTTTATTATGAGCACTTTTCCCATTGCTCTGCACTAGGCATATTGAAACACATCCAGGCATCTTACAAAGTTCGTCTTGTTCATGCTGCTGTTACCAGCAATGACTGGGTATTGGCATCCTCTGTCATAAATACAGAGAACATAAAGGTCGGAAATAAGGAACAGGTCCTTGGGACCCTAGCTCCGCTGAACCCACTGCCCTGGGAAAGCTCAAACATAGAAATACCCCAGGATTCAACCACATTTCCTCTTCCAGGAATGTTTCTTTTCCTCTGGTGTATCATCATACCCTGGCTGACACTCTTGATTTTCATGTTTACATGGGCATCTGATTTGAGTAGCAGTCTGCTTCTGTAGTCTAGTTGTCAGTAACAGCCTGAGGTGCCCACTGGAGCACCCAAATCAAGAAAATGATGTGAGCTGGAGGAAGGAGTGAGGATGGGGACACGTCTAAGGTAATGCACACCCTGTGCATTAGCCACCCCTTCAGCCGTCCCGTAGCTGAGCAGCTGCTGCTGATCTTTTGTCAGCGCCACAACTATCCATTATCCCACCGCCCTTTCACACCCGATGAACCGCTGGGATTCTTCAGCCCGTCACTCTGGGATCCTACATCAGTCACTGAGTAGACTCAGGAACACAAAGTTTTACTGAGTCCTGAGCTGATTGTAATTCAGCATCCAGAGGAAAGTGGTGTTTTCTCAAAATAAAATTCCCTGAGTTCAGCAGCCCTTTATTTTCGGGCTAAACAGCAAGATAATACGTTGTTCTTGGCTTCCCCTCCGCTGGTGATATAGATTTTGTTGTTTCTTTACATGCACTTAATGATCCCATGCTACGTATGAAGAAATACAAATAGTAAGGACAGGTAGGTGGTTTTTATTCTGTAGTTAAAAGATGCTCACCCTTTAAAAGTGAATTTGGTAGAAGTTAGCTGTGTAATAAAGTGAATTTATTGAGCAAAAAATGGGTTTCTCCTACAGTAAATCATTTTATGTATTTCAACATTTTTTCTTTTCTGCATTGAGTTGAGCTATTCCATACTGAATATACAATCAAATAGGAGTTCTACCTAGAAGAACGCTAGTTCTATCATTCTAATAAGTGGTCATAATATTTTTCCAAATATACTGGAGGCAAAGGTTCAAATCTCTGCTCTCATTTACATGACTTGTATAATAAATGTACTTCCTTCTTACCCCCATGAGGTATACATCCACATAAACAATGTTCCTTCTATTGTTTTGACTGCATTAAATGTTGCTTCAGTTTCCAAAATCCAGATTCTTTACCTTCCCACCGTACTCAATGTTCTTTTTAACACTCCCAGCACTCTGTATTAGCCTTTTACTTTTTTCATCATTAAATGTTATATTGTTTCCTTGGTTTCTGCTGGTGCCTTCTCTCCCTCCACTACACATCATGACTGTATTTTATATAGGTTACCCCAGGACCACTGAGATGCTATACTTTTGCACTTGAACACTCTCATGCTGCTAATATTGACATGGATTAAGTTAATGCACCAGTTTCTGTTATGGTTCTATTCTCTGTCATCTGCTTAATTTTTACAGTTCTTTTCATGATTACTCCAATGACATTGAAGTGATGCAGCAAAAATTTCACCTATCAGCTGTTTAGAAGAGCAATGTTTCAGAAAGGACAAACAAACTCTGCAAGGCTACATTAGAGAAGAAAAATGTTGAATTGGGCTCCAGTTTCCCAGTCCCTGTCCTCCTGTGTCATTTATGTTGTAGGGCTGTTCTGTAATATTTACCAACTATCTTACCTTGTGACTAAATTATCAGGACAGACATTTGTAAAATCACAAATAAACAAATCCCAGCAAATATTTGTTTAAATTACATATTCAGACTTTTTCAAAAAATGGAAAAAGTACGTCTTACATTAGTTAAGAAGGCTTTGTTGATGATCTATATTTTTCATAGAACTCATTTAATTTAATTTCAATTTTTTTCACTATTTTGTGAGGAATAATTTATTTCATCTGACTTTCTGTATCTTCTTGATCTCACCTGTTTTGATTTCAGCTCCCTGTAGATTGCACACCAAGCCCTACAAGAAAACGAGACGGCCTCAGACTCCTGCACGGTGAGCTGGGGGGGTTCAGAGCCTCCCAGGTATTTTCAGCGGTGTCACCCCATCTCATGGCAATCTGTGCAGGCTCCCCTGTTTTTCCCCATGTTCTGCCCACCCAGGGTTTCACACCCAGGCCCTGACATTTTGTCTCTCTGACATTAGACCTGTGTGTCCCTTTTCTGCATTTTCTCAAAAGCAAAACCTTAAAAACATATACTTTCCTCATAACTGTATCTATTCTTTCAAGTTATCTTTCTGTCCAAAATAAACAAAAGTGTAAAACCGAACTCAGATATTTTTTTTTTTTTTTACATTTTATTCTTTAAATGTGCAAATAAATCGATGCAAAAACCTATCCCAGCCCTCGCTGTAACAGCAGCTTGGGGCCACTTTATCCAAAGAGCTCTGCTGCCCTCTAGTAAGCTAACTAAGACTCTGGACTGCCTAATAAATTCATTCCTCACATACACATATGCAATGCCAGACTTTTGTCAGGTTTTGTTTCAGGTTTGGATGTAAAAAGACAACAATAAAAACAAAAAAACAGAAAAAAAAATTTAAAAAAAGAGGATTTTCCTTTGAATTTTCTGTTTAAAAGCAACATTATGCATTTTAAATCAATGTGAAAAGATTTAAATGTCAGAATACCACAGTCAGATTTCACTAGAGCTCATTTCTCACCAGAAAGCAGATTTGCAGAAATTAAGAATTCTTTGAATAAGCAAAAGCAAACATGCAGAAATCACTTCAAATTGCGATGAAAAAGCCCTCATGTTTCTGAGAGGAAAAAATTATAATTTTAAGGGTTTCTACTATGTGCTTCTAAGGCACATATATGTTGGTTTCTTTAATGTGGGCTACACTTCGAAAAATAAGTACATACGTGACACACCTAGAAAGGTTGAGGGTCAGATTTTCAAGAGCTACATACGCAGCTTGTTATTTGCTGACCTTTTATTGAAAATCTGTCTGCAAACTGGGAAGCATGAGGATAAAAGCACTTAATGCTAATAAAAGGTTCTTGCAACTTTCTTTGCCATCTGATATCTGCCAAAACTTGTGAAATCTTACAAGTGTCTCTTTTTTAAAAAGATACCTATTTTGGGAAATTTCTAGGTATTTTAGTTAATATTCTTATTTTTCCAATGCCATCGTTGTTGTCACTGTTGGAAATTCGATTGGTCTGTCCAGTTTAAGATCCAATGGTGTGGCCTTATTCTGAAGATGCTTGAGCATCAGTTGTTTTCTCATAGACCATGGCTTGGGGTGTGACACCTGAGGTCAACTGCAGAACCACAAAAAGTCCCCATGAATTCATGGGGCTGGACTCTGTGTAAGTGAGGCCATTTCCCAGAATGTCCCAGAAATGGTGAAATAATTTTTTTGCAAGCATGGCATGGTGGGCAATGAGATGTAGCACATTCAAATTTAGTCTCTGTTTTTTTCATGTCTCACAAAGACTGCCAGTTTAAGCTGAAAAGTGTTTTCTTAATATTTTAATTCCTATGAGGAACAAAGGTAAAGGCACATGACATTTTTTTTAAGACTTGCTTAACTTCAGTATCTCTAGCGGAAATATGAGTGTAGAAGAAATATAGGCTAAGCTCTCTTCAGGAAACTGTAAGCTGTTCATCTGAGACAACACAGCAGTCAATGAAGTTTAAATATTACTTTGCACATGAAAATGGAAATCAATAGAAGCAGAACAAAATATAAATTTGTGTAATTACAAATATACACTTGGGCCAACAGTTACAAAGCTGTAAGTGCCTGGGCCAAAACACTTGCCTTCTAAAAACACTGTTCTGTGTTGGAGGGAATTCTGGGATTCCTTTCAGCGGATACAGTTATGAAATCTAAAATTACAATGGCTGGTTTCGTGAACATCTCATGCTTACTGTCTTCTCAGCTGTTCAACTATTTGCAGTTAAAAGGATCCAACTAATTGCAATTAGCATTGAGTTTATCCCTCAGGCCATTTGAAAGTGCTACTCTCAAGCGTTTTGAAGGAGTATTTTGCTGAATAATGGATCAGATGAATCAGATATTCTTTGCAATTTTAAATCTCACACAGACTGTATCCAACTAAACCAAATAAATTGAAAAAAAAAAAAAGTTGCATGTGACGAGTTAAATGAGGTTTTGAGGACAGAGTGCCTCTGTGAATACGTACTGTTTTACTGTGGACTTGGAGGTTTATTCCATCTTCTGACTCCAGTAAGAACTTGAGAGTGAATCTGTAGCTTGACTTTGCATTTTTTGTGAGGCTGCATATGGCTGAGCTAACATATTAAGAGATATTGTGAATAACAATAAAACACATTTTTTGGAAAAAACATGAGGCCAAAATCAGCAGTAAAGAAAGTTTTTACTCAAAATCTCAGTGTCTTGAATGTAATGGAGAGGTTTACAAAAACTGTGGCCCTTTTGGATTCGAGGTTTGGGATGGAAATGAAGCAGCTTTAACCTTATGCACCTATGTCCCATCAAATGCATTTACTACATTCACTGTAGAAAACTACGGTTGTAACCTGCAGGTGAGGAAATTATACATTTGGAGGATTATCCTGAATCACCTAAGGGATACTTTAGGAGCAGCAACTCAGACATAAATCTGTTTCAATTATTTCCAAAACAGAGATAAAAGTTTTAGAATAACACGTTTTCTCAGATTTAAGCCTCTTTACCTAAAGACTTCTTCCAACATCTGCTTGAGCCTTTGAAGAGATTGTGAGGTTTAATGCATATTCCTGAGTTCCGGCCCTTACGGGTGTTTTTCGGTGGGATGCTCAGGAACATTACAGAACTTTTTGTTGGAGTGGGAGACGGACCCGGAGTAACAATGGAATCTCAATATGAGTGTGGTCGTTCTCCTTTATTTGTCGCATATACAAGGTTTATATAGACAGTTAAGTAGAGCACGCGATAGCGACAGCAATACAATCGGTTCGTTACACTTGTCCACACGCCTAAAGCGATCAAATGATTGGTACAGGGTTGCTGCTCACGCAAAGGAGTCTGTCAGCATTGTCTGGACTTGGTTCCGCTTGTCTAGTTTACCAAGCCATCACTCCTTCTTACTTCTGCTTTTTCCAGGAGAGTCCACAATTATCTCCAGGCCTTCATCTATACCAAAGACTGGGTTGCTCATCGCAATTAAATCATGCCCCTTCTCACACAGCCATTCTTCCACAACTTTTTATTATTTTTCTTATTTTAAATAATACCTTTCAGCGTGAAGTATACGTAGCTTTTACTTGCTCTTAACAACGAATTTGATTAAGGATGTTATTTCTGCTGTTACTTCCTGATCTTGTTTGAACCCAGTGGGAAAGGAGGCGTGTTGAAATCTGCCTTTTTGAGCATTGTCTTGGCTGCTCAAGGATTTCTGAAGATGATCTGTCTGAGTGCAGAAGTCAAAGGCAGATGTACTTTTTCAGGGGAGTGAACACAGCCTGTGCAGCCGTGCCATAGAGGAGCAGAGCTCTGGCCTCCTGCTGCCAGCACAGGCAATGGAGGTCCTTCAGAGGGATGTCACGGGACCCATCCTCAGCAGCTGCACCAGAGAGGGCTGTCATTGGTGTTACTGTCCTTTCTCAAGGTTCATCCATGATGCACAGAAGCAGCATGCCGAGCCATCGCAGTCTTTCATTGCACATTTGAAATAGGTGTTAGGAGGAAACATGAAATGAAAGCTTCTTTTCTCTTTAATGGTAGAAAGCAATAAAATCTGAGTACAATTTATGTTAAAGATAAAAATACCAGATTTTTCATTCCAAGAATCTTGAAGATAAACTATAAAATAGGATTGGTTTTATTTTCATTTAATTGTCTATTTTGTACAATAGAGAACCAAAAGTAGTAAAAAAACCATGCTACTTGCTTTTAAAAGTACAATTTAATTTTTGTTATTAATTTAGAATTGAGGCTTTCTTGACCCCTCTGAATTTCTTCTCAAGTGGAATTCTGGAAATAGTAGAGACTGAGGGAGGGTTACAATTGGTCTAAATGTAGCTCTCTGAAGAGCTCCAAGAGCAGCACAGAACAATGTTTCTAACCCCCCCTATAAGCACCCATAAGGCACAGTCAAGGAAGTACTTTACTTAAAGGCCTGTTGCCGTCAATGTGGTTCTCCCAGGAGGGCGGCGAACTCCTTTGGGCAACATTTCTCATGGAAGAGCTCCTTTCCTTAAGATGGAGCCTTTTGGGCTTCTGGCCAGAAAGGCTTCAAGTAGCGTAGCTTTAGATTTGTTGATTTCATCCTTTAAGGAGGCAAACTGTACCATTCCCGTGTTCTTAGGATCTTAGATTCTCTGTTGAGTAACATCTGCACATTCACATTTAGGATTTGTTAAAGTTTGCAATGTTTTCATCAAAGATTGCTTTCCTCTTTCTTTAATTTCATTGGTATACATTTTATACCTATGAAGGATGGTGAAATTCAGTTCAACTCAGTTCAGTAGAGTTCCAGCACCTATTTCCAGTGTTTGTCTCCTGTTTTCGATACTCTACAATATTCTTGCTTGTTTGTTTGATCTCTATGAACTCACAGTTCAGAACTTTTGCATAGACTTGCATGTTTTCCTTAGATTATCTTCTGCCAGTATTTTTTTAAGAACTTTTTAAACATTTTTTAAACATTTTGCTGGAATTTTTAAAGCATCTATTTCTTCTTAGTTTTAATCTAATTTAAAGGGATGAAGGCTTCAGTATTATAAGATCCCAGAGAACCATCAGGAAAAAATGAAGGGGACATTTTGCTCACTGTACGGACAGCATTCACATCTAAGAAATTTTCAACAAAGTCTTTTGTGAAATATGACTCACAATCACTTATCATTTGGAGAAACAGGGGTTTAGAAGATGGCAAACACAAAGAGGGCAGACACTTAAAAATATAAAGGAGCAGAACAGAAGAACTCTGAAATGGTTAAATAAAATCCAAGAAGTGTCTGGTCCCAAAGCTGATATTACCTGCTGCAGTGGTCCATCAGTGATTTCTGATCTCTGCTGGGTTCACTCAGCCGCTTTGATTGACACAACTTCAGTCCTGAAAAGAGCTCCCGAGTCGGTGTTCTCTACTTACCTCTCTCTGGGTTAAATCCCTATCAACATTCCAAAACAAAACAAAACCACAGCCTTTTTATTTATTGTGCCTGTGTTCTTCCCTCTGGTGCCATTAATAGAGAACATCTCTCTGCCAGCTCAGCACCCCACCTGCCACATTCCCCTACCCTCTCCTTCCCCTCACCAGAAACCCCTGGACGCCAGCAGGGTGAGGTGGGACGGTGTTTCTCTAGGTATGGAACATGGAGGAGTATTTCAGCAACTTGATTTTGTCTAGACAGAGACTTAGACAGTCTTGAAATTATTATTAAGACAGAGCAAAATTACTATTTCACAGAGCAAATACATTTTGTACCATTTAAAAAAATATATTTTTTTTTTAACTTTATATGAAGGCCTGTACTCATTAAACATTCTGTGCATTTTTGCATGGCCCTAGTTCATCCACCAGCTTTGAGCAGTTTGTGGTGCATAAAATTTATATTCTCTCCCATGAGGGACATCACATTCATACCATATTTTGTGCAGCTACCTAAATCACCACGGATGGTAAATTGACTGAAAACCATGAATGCCATCATTAAGCAGAGTTATCTGCTTATCTTTTACAGGGATAAATTTATTTCATCTTTTATACTGAATTTGGAGTAGTGAAAAAAAAAGTCTTGCCTAAGCAGCAAAAAAAAAAGTATACTAATAATCAACTTGATTTTTTTTCTTTTTTCTGCAGGGTACTAGTAGTGCAGTACTACATCATGAATAGAGCTGTGTCAGGAGAACAAAAATTACATTTATTTGGCATTCATAACAGACACAAGAAACATGAGTCATAACAACTGCGTTTTGTAAATGATAGAAGACATTAAATTCATACAAAATTCAGCTAAAAAGAAACTGCCGAGATTTCAGCTTCTAATTAAAAGTAGCAACATATATGAGTTTTAACTGAAGCATAATTTTAGATCATTTCAGATATTTCTTCAGTTTAATAAGAACTCAACTTTGCATCAGGAAAGCTTTTGGAAGTGTTGTGTGAGGGACAGGATTGCCTGCGGCATTGGTGATGGAATACAGAGTCCCTAATTCCATTTCAGGTCATATAGGTGACCCTGATAAGTTCTTTTCTTGTCATGAACAAAGCTAGTGTTTTACTATTTTATTGAAATAAATACTTAAAAATGTGGAGTTCCATAATATCCTGTGAGATTTTGACAGTATAACTTAATTTTTTATGTCTCTTGAAGAATTGCTACGGTGGAGAGTAAAACATGCAGTAAATACCACAAATCACCGATATTAAGAAAGCTACTGGGTTTGCCTGAAATAAAGTCTTGCACAAGAATGAGACATTGAAACGCCGAAGGGCAATACATTTACCCCCATAAGGCAAAAGGCATGACCCTCAACTGGACTTCTCTCCCCAGAAGACAGGAGGCAAGGACTTCTCTCCCCCATCTGATGGACAGGAGGCAAGAAACTGCCCATCTGTAAATGTCACATTGATGAGAATATGACATAAATCAGAAAGAGCAGAAGATGGGGGGTGAAAAAAGTCAATTTGTATAGATCTAAGAGAACGGTTTCCCAATTTTTGTCCCAAGGGGAATAAAGGAAAGAGATGTAACCAAAAAAGCCAGAAGTGCACTCACATTTTCTTGCACCAAACACTACCCAGAGAGACACCGTCATAAAAAAATCTTTGGAGGAGTATGGGACGTAACCACTGTCTTGAGGCAGATCCAGCCCAGGAATGTCAAGAACAGAGCAATGTTCTCTGCAGCTGCCAGTTCTGGCGAAACTTTCTTCCAGACCTCTGAACCCCATTTCAGTTTCCAAAGCAGCAGGTTGTGATTTGTAGATAATTGTCCCATATAACAGTGGGGTGAATGACGGGATGCTGCACTTAAAAGTTTTTCTTTAGTGCTCCAAAATCTCCAAAAAGAAATGAAGGATCTGTTTGAGAGAAGCTCCAAGAAGAAACGATGGCACTTGGGAATTGAACTTTTCCTCTGCCAAAGAAATCAGTTATAAAAGAAGGGTGCTGGAAGCTTTCCCCAAGTGCAGGATGGTTCATGTTTTTATCTGGGCTGGAACTGAGATCTAGAGCACCCAGAGAAACAGTTACCTGAGGAAACAGCCCTTCCTGATGGGAAGTGTCACTGCTATGGAGCCAGCAAAGTTTAGGGACCAGGAAAATTAACCGTAAAATTTAGTGTTGTGTGATCATTCCTCTGCTTAACAAATAACTCCCCATGTGACTGAGTGTGAAACAGCAGGGCCGTTCACTAAAGCAATTAAGGGTTTCACAGGAGTTTCTGCACCTTCGCTACAAATTAAATATTGAACCAAATCCTTGGCAATATCTCAGGTCTGAATTTTATTTCAGGACCGAAAATTGCAAGCCTTCAGAAGAAGTCTAAAACATAGAACAGGTTATAAACTGCAGGACACACATACAATTTTAAATTACTGTAGCTTTCTCTTAACAACCTTGGTTTTCAATAACTGCAAATTCCTGATTGGACCTGTCATTGCATTTACCTTGCAGAGGGCCTTTCAGGTCCATTTTTGGCCTGTGCAACCTGCTCTTGGTGGACCTGCTTTGTCAGAGGGGTTGGACTAGACAATCTCCAGAGGTCTCTTCCAACCCCATATCATGCTGTGATTCTGTGATTTCTGATTCTCATTGTCTTCGCTGGTCTACTCACCCCTAACATAGGAGGTATATTTTATTCACATCTCCTCTACTGACTACTTTTACTTTTACATCTTTTATTTGTTGGGTTTTTTTAATTCTTCTCTTTGGCATGATTTTATCTTATCCTGGTTAAAGTGACGATTACTCTTTCGTGTTGAAATCACCTCTGTAAATCTAATTGAAATTTTAGGTAACTTGCCTTGTTTTAGGTAAGGTCTAGCTATGAGAAAACATATTCCTGGGTCAGAAGCACATTTGGTTGCCAAGCCTTCGGACTAGTTATGTCCAAAATAGTTGTAGTTACAGTTGGAATCACACAAGGAAGGAACTAATTGAACTCAGTGGTTTCTACACACTTGCATGCCACTGTTTCTGGAAGAATATGGAAGAAATTTTGCATACTTTCAGAAATCAAAATATACTGAAGGGAAAAAAGCTTCATGAAGCAAGATGTAATCCAATAACTGTGTGGTGGGTTGTACGGTGAGATATCACTCAGGAACAGATAGGGTGCTTCTGCCACCACTGTTCTCCTGAGCATTGGATGAGGTGAATTAACCTGCTCTGTTTTAGAAAGACATCGGGCTCCAGACCAACTTCAGGTTTGATTTTCAAACTCCCTTTTGAACTGTAACACCCATGAAAGTGCGCAGCACAAAAGCATTTGAGACCACCTCATCTGCTGATGCCCTTGGCGTTTACTTACTAGCTTGTCATTTCTGTCTTCTTGCTCAGTGTCCACACTACAGGGAAAGCCTGGTTCACCAGCTTAGGGGTTTAAGTCTCAGCCCATGCACCAGTTGCCCTGACACCCAGTGCTGCTGTGCTCACCCGTGTAGCATCTGTGTCACCTCTTCAGCTCCCAGTGGGCATTTTGACTTCATGGTCTGTCCATGATTGATGGGAAAACTGGGGCTGCCAGAACGAGGTATGACTCTGGGAAACTGGAGCAGGGTATTCTCCAAAGTGCACTCTGAGGTGTAGGATTCTTTGTCACTTCAGTATAATCTTTGAACTAAACGTGTTTAAAATCCCAATGTCCTCTGTGAATACAGAATTGTCACAGAAGCCTTTCTTCTAGAGATGAATGAGATAACGTTGCTCTGGAAATAAAGCAAACATAGTTAACTGTACAAAATGGCATATTAGGAGTAAGAAGTGATTTTTTATTGTGATGCTGAATACAGGCTAAAACCAGCTTTGAATGTATTGCAAATAAAGGTACATCTTCAGGTTCACCAGGCAACGGTACCGTCAAAAAAAGAAGTGATTGAGAATGCTGGTGTAACATGCTACCCCATTTTTCTCAAGCAAAAAAGAGAGACAGGAGGTACTTCCTCACACTGTTGTTCTCTTTAGGAGAAATGCCTTTGACACCACCAGATTGTTTATCTCAGGAAGAAAATTCATTCCTGAAGAAAAAAGAAAAAAAGAAGGGTTTATTTCAGCTTGCACAGACCTTGTTCTGCTTAAAACCTTCAATAACAGTGACATCTTCAGTAATCAGAACGATTTGTCATAGGAGAGCTGGAAACCATTTCCTCCCCTCCCACCACCACCTTAATAGAAATGCCACAAGCAGAGTGGAACCTCACCACACTCAGATCTGCAAATACCCGCGAGCGAGCCAGGAATTTCACCTGCTCCTGCTGTCACGGTAAGAGTTTGTGTGGGTTGGGCACAGTAGTCATGCATTTTTCCGTTTTCTCTTCCCAAAAAATCATTAATTCTCAGTGACAAAAACCAGTACCACAGCTGAAGAACGTAGGCTTCTGTATTGCAGCACCGCGCACGGCGCAGCAGCGCGATGCATCACCAACCCACGGGAACCACCAGCGGTTGGGTTTGTGTGACTGACACTCTGTGGACTGCCATGAGCGCCTGAAATGGCATTGCTGTAGGTGTAAAGCCCTGGCACACGCAGACAATAGCTTTGAGATGGACAAGCTGGCTCTCTCCATCTCCCACGGCAGGATGTTCACGCCGGTCGAGGTGGCCCAGGGTTGTTGCCCGGGGCTGGTGCCGGTGGCCCCACCTGCCCTTCACACAGACAGGACAGCAAACGGCTGGAGTCGGGTCTCCGTGTCTGATCTGTGCTGTTCTCCACTCTCAGTGTGTCCAACCTGCTGCTTTAATTGTCTTCTAACCCGCGTGGATCTCCACTCAGGGCGTTTGCACCACAACACGAGCAGCAAACTGTCTTTTGGGGTGACCTTGTGCGCTCTCTGTGGGTTTGTAACCTGAATTGTGCATCTTTTGGGTGCCTGCCTCAGCTATAACCCCAGAATTGCCATGTGCATGGTTTGACGAAGGCTGTGTCGGGGATGCTCCACGTGGTTTGGAGTTCCTGGTGTGATGGGTCAGGGGTGCTGGGCTCTCCTTGGGAAGGCTCTTGTCTCTGACCCTCTTCTGCAGCAGGGCTCGGGCTGAGCGGGGACATCCACGTTCCAACATCCCGGCAGCCTGCAGCCAACGCTCAGGAAAAGCCAAAGCTATGGCAGAAAACGGTTTTTCAACCATCTCTTCTTGCAAACAGAGATAGTAAACCTTGAACGCTACTGATGTCCAGCAAGTGGCACACAAAATACTGGTTTGGGCAAATTTGGACAGAACTCTGGTATCAGTCTGCTTCCAGTTCAAATAAATATTCACAGAGTCCTTTGTTTTTGTGTGCAGCTCTTGCATTGTGGTGAAAGGCATCCAATAACACCGACTCCATCATTACATTTATTAGACTTTTATAATTTTAATAATAGGTGCTTAAACAGTGCATTTCATTGACAGGTCTGCATTTACAAAAGAACTTGATCTCTGTAGCTGGGACTTCAACCACAGCACCTCTGCTCTTCAGAGTTGTGAAACTGGCTTAGCTGTGGTTGCCAAACCCGTATATATTGGAGGAGCTGAATCTTCACAGCCCAGACGACAGCTAGCAATTAAAACCCAGGTGTTCATTCCTTTGAGAATTTCAAACCAAGATAACGACAGAGCAATTGAATTTCTGAACTCAATGAGGTGGTATGTGTTCCTGTTCAGAGCAACTGGGGTTTTGGAGCATATCTTGAGCTAATGAAAACTGCTTTGATTGCAGCTATTGTAAAAACAAACTGCATAAAATGGTCTTTCTTACTTCAGCAAATGTACATATCTTATTGATTAAAGTAGTGTCACTTCTCTAACTGAACACCAAGTGGACTCACTGAAAATCAGCTTTGAGCTACCTAATATTCCTTTTTTTTTACACATTTGGGGATTATCAGGGTTTTACTTGTTAGTTTTTCTTTTGATGTTAATTATGACCTAGGCTTTTATGGAATGCAAGTCAAACACCCATTGAGGGAGTAAAGGTGTGCAAGTGTTTTATGAACACAGTTACATGTAGTGCATTGCTTAGAAATCTACCCTAATTAGCAAATAGTCTGCATATTTTCTGCTTTCTTTTACAGGGTAAGGTCCTGGTACCATTGATTCAGTTGTTCAAAATACTTGATTATGCTTTCTAATCACTTCTCGTACAATTTTCAGAGGTACTCCACACCGTCCTTTTGAAAAGCTGGTCACGCATCTAACAGATAGAGTGAAAGCAAAATTTAGAGCACATCCAAGAATCCTGCCCATGGAAGTTAAAATACACTTGTGCTTATGGCTCCAGAATCGGAGGAGGAGTAGCACGGCACTTTTTCAGAGCCCTGGGGTGATTAATGCTCTCAGCTGCTCCGAGCTCACAACCCCATTGAAGTCCACAGAAGTTATCTATACCTCTCCGTGACCATAAGGTGAAAAAAAGGTTCATTCATTATACATCATGTTAACAATTATCACTGATACAAATATCACTCAACAGGGTCATGTAACTATTTTCGCTTGAGACCAAATAAACTATTGAGTTATGTTTAATTTTTCTCCCAAATATGGCATGGTGGTAGACTTTATGGGCTAAAGAATGCCCTTATCTGAACTTTGAAAACTTTAATATTAATCTCATTTTTGCCTCCGTATGCAATATAAATATGATTTGAATGACGCTGGGCAACAAAAGAGGAGCTGTTCTCCAGTTAATTTAAAATCTGAACATTTCTCTAGGTTAAAACCAAATACTGTGCAGCCACCTAGATTAAAATAGTCTGCACTGAATTTCAATGCTAATGACTTCAAATTCTGTTGCTTTTTTCAAACTGGTCCGCTTTTTATTGGCTTCCCATTTTCCCATAGCACTTTAATTACAGATTATTCATTTGATATATATCAGAATCCTACCCTCTGATCTTAGAAGTTCCTCTGACATTTCAGTTGGGGAAAAACAGCTTTCCTGGCAAGGGAGAAGGGACATAGATGAACGAAGTAGGATATAGCTAGGGATGAAGTTGGGTTTTCTGAGCTAGTGCCAGATTCAGAGGATCCTGACTTTTATGAATATCTCTAAATCTAGTTATATGCTAATTATGTGTTTGTTTTGAGAAAATCACTGAAACATAAACATTATAGTATCGGAAACATAAACACAATACAATGCAAGCTGATTTAATGGGCTTTAAATGGATAAAGACTAAAGCTTATAAACTCAAATAAATTTGATTGCTTAAAGTTATCATACCTGCGGATGTCTCAAAACCTGATCTTTTATAAAGTTTTAATCATTTTCTTTTTGCCAGCATTGGCTTATTCTATCTTTCTACAAATATGTAATAAAAGTCCTGTAGAATTTAGAAAAACTGTCTTGATTTAAAAATTTAAAACAATTTTTTTCCTTCCTAATTACAGACATATACAAAATTAGGAAATAAAAAAAAAGGTTTCATACATTAAAATGTTTTTCTGACTAAATTTGGGCGCTGCTTGAATGTCCTTCATCTTTCCCTACCACTACCAAAGTAATGCTGAGTCAGGAGATTGCTGTTTCTAGGTTATTTTTAGTTGTTGGCAGCCAGTGGGGAAACAAACTTTACACGAAACACTACTATCTTTTACTGCAGCAGACAATGCAAGTGGGAAAGACAGAGAAAATTTTTGCTTTGAAGAGTACTTTATTAAGTTTTAAAGAGACTGAAAAACATGACTATTACATTTTTAATCTTTTAGTCAGGGAAGTTTGATTCTCTTTTTCTAGTGCAGGAGAAATCTAGACCTCATTTTGTCCTTGTCAAAACAATGAAGTCAAACCAATAAATCAGTTGCTCATCCATGTTTATTCTTTTTAGCACTTTAGTTAAATTCTGCAGTTCAAAATTATGCAGGGTGTTCATATTTATATATAAATATGCTGCAGATATCTCAGTGCCTTCAGCTTATTTGTTTGGGTTTTCTTTGTTTGGTTTGTTCTTGTCTTCATTGGCTCATTCCTGATGAACTTCATGTTCATTAGGGCTTACTAGCTGCTGACATACTGCTTCAGATCAGTCTAATCCATAGCACCATTTCGATGTTTATTTTTCTCAAAACAATCATTTTGAACTTCGTTCTCAGAAAAAGCTTAAACATTCATTTTAAAAGACATAATCTCTTAACTATTGTGGAAGAGAATAGCTTTTTCTTCATTAGATAGCAGTTGCTTAAACATTACCAGGTGACTAATTTCCACATTTTATATACAGACACAGCAGAGAAGCTTGTTATCCTACAGTAACCCACTCTAGAATCTGTGCCTTTGCCATGTTTGTACATGAAATCTTTTCTTCCAGCATCATTGAAATTGGCAGTGAAGGTGCTTGGAGGGCATCTTTACAAACACTTTGGCTCCTCAATAATTAAACAATCACAGTATTTTCACGGTTAGCATGAAATACAGAAAGCAGCCGATCTACCTGTGTTTTCCGACAATTTTGAAAACTTCACTGTGTGTCTGGGGTATGTTTGTAAGAGTCTTACAGTTCCCTACCACTCATAACAGGGGGATGCCCAAAAGGATTTCTTTTTTTCTCTCGAGGAGGGAAGATGCAGGTGTCTGGTGCGATGTTGTGTTAACTGTCCCTGCAGTGGGTGGGTAGAGAGAAAACCCTTCCCCACGCTGAGCTTGCCCACAATAGCAGGGGTC
>QJSC01027869.1:0-40971 GCA_003697955.1 Calidris pygmaea
AGAGCCAGAAGGTCTCCCCTCAGCCTCCTTTTCTCCAGGCTCAACACCCCCAGCTCCCTCAGCCTCTCCTCACAAGACTTGTGCTCCAGACCCCTCACCAGCTCCCTTGCCCTTCTCTGGACCCGCTCCAGCCCCTCAAGGGCTTTTTTGTGGGAAGGGGCCCAAAACTGGACACAGCCCTCGAGGTGGGGCCTCCCCACTGCCAAAGATTATTAGACTAAAACAGCAGAAAATTTTTGGGTCCTATCAAGCTTGATGTTAAACAAAAAATCAGATACTACTAACTTGTTTTGTTCTTTGCAGTCAGTGGTTTTGGAAATTTTAAGAGCTCAGGGCTGTTCCAATTTGGTGATTTATTTTTTTTTTTTTCTTTCTTCTTAACCAGAAAAAGCCACTGTCCTCAATAATAAAAGAAGTCTGCGATGGGTAAGTTCTGCCGTATAGTACGTAACTAGATACTGTAGTTTTTGAGTTATTAAACCAAACAGGAAATAATTTTTTTCTGAAGAAAATCTAGATTTCCTGCCAGACCAGTCACTAGTTTCTCAAATCCTGTAGTTGTTTTTTTAGATTTTGAATTTTTTTATGTATTTTGAATCCAATTACTTGCGAGATGAGGTGCCTAACAAAGCAACTCCATCATGTGAGGTGACTGTTCTCTGAACTGCTTGTTGCCTTTCTGCAGAGAGAGGTGTTTTTATCCCCTCGCTTTACACTTTAACCCGCCGTTCCTGGGTTAAGGAACTAATTGCACTGGCTGTGGCTTTGATTTTGGGGTACTGGGTCTACTGGTGATGGTGAGCTGGTCCAGTTGATGCGACTGCTCAGGTGAAAGGGAAATGTTAATCACAAGTCCTGCAGTATGAACTAATAATTGGCCGAGAGAAATACCTTGCTTTAAAATGACTGTGTCAGCATTTGGGGACAAAAATGCTGTTTTAAGCAAGAGAAAGCAGTTTATATTTCATCAAATTGCTGCTGAGTGAAAAAGGTGGTATTTTATGTGTAAGGTAATGCACAACACCCAACGCAGATCGTATTAAATTGATATAAGCTAGAATAAAATCCTGGTGCTTTACAATTTTTTGGTCTGTTTCAGTGATCTTGCTTACTGCAAGCAAAAATTACTCTCGCTGTTTTTTACAGATCTGGAATGAATCTCAGATCATTATCAACTTTTTTTGGAGCACTGAAGTGTCCTTATAGCGACAAAGTAGTTCCTTTTCTCCCCCCTCCCTCCCCCAGCCTTCTTTTTATCTTTGCCTTGGAAGGAAGGTGTTTGTTAATGTAATTTCTTTCTCAACCGTGGTCAGGTTTAGGTCTTTGTTTCAGTTGTGCAGAAGGAGAAATCTCATTTATAGGATGTATTTTTACTGAAGTTTTCCTTTTGTAAGCATGCTTTTATCTTGAACTTCGGAACTTACCACTGAAAAGTATGAGAAATGCATGGGAATGACAAGTACTTCTTTGATCACAGTAAAATTATGTAAAAGGTATTTTTTGAGTATTTAAGCATTTTGTGATTAATTTATTTTTGTGTTTCTAAGGTGGTCTCTCGCAAATCACGATCAATTTGCACTGCAGCATGCTGATAGTTCCAATTTCTACATCACGGAGAAGGTAAGTAAATCATTCAACACAGTTCTTGCATAGCCTATCATAAATGTTTGCCACAGTAATTGACTTTAATTTAAAGTACCTGAAACTATAGAGTATTTCCTGTAATGTGATGCTGATGAAGAGGGTAGGTACCGGGAGACCTGGTTTAGTGATTTTGCACTGATTTCTTCTGGTTGGAAAAGCAGCTTAAAAGTTTTTGAATGTGCCACTTCACATCTGTGGACTTTGAGACTTCGGCACTGAGAGCCCTTGGGCTTTGGGATTTCTGCCTGTTTTTAGGATTCCGCTGACAAGCGGTGTACAGGAAATTGAAATATGTGAAATGTGCAGGGCTCTTTGAAGTCCTGAGGAGACCTTCAGTGCGTGTCACTTCCCTCTTTGGCAGATCAGGTAGAAATAAGTTTCAGGGACTGTGTAATATTTGCTACTCCTTCCCGCCTGCAGTCCTGGCCTTTTCCAGTTTTTTATGTCACATTGGCTTATTTTTTTTTACTAAGTCCCTAGATAGCGTGGCAACATGTGAGTCATGAAGTGATGCAATGATTTCAGGACGGCTGTAGCTGTCATAAAAATGGAATGTCTCGTCTAAATATGCTCCTCTGAAGGAGACCAAGTAGTACATTCATTCCGAGCATTGCTGAAAGAATTGCTGAAATTACTGAAATAATGGAGAAAAAAAAAAAAAGACAAGTTTGGCAGAGTGTACACATCAGTGCTGCAGAAGTACAACGGCTGAGCAACAGGAAAATCCAAAATCTGCTGAAGTCTGTATGCAGATTGCCTAATCTCAGTGCATTTTGAGCTACATAGGCCTGAGTTTAGTTGCGTAGATGTAGATCTATGACTCTTGCTTAGCTTGTTATCGGTTTAGTTTGGTTTGGTTTGGTTTACTCGGAAGCAGAGGGGCCTTTTGGTTTTGTTTTGCATTTTACAGTTGTTTAGGATCTGTGAACTAACNTTTCCGTTTTTCATTTAACTGTTTGTCACCCCAGGCGACCTTCTCTATATTCAGGGTCTCCCCTTTTTGGCTTGTGTGTTGTGTTTTTTTTTTCTTTCTCCTTTCTTGTCAAGTTTTGATTGACAGACACTTCAAAGGCCACCCCAAGGAAAACTGTTGAAGTTAATTATTGGGTGCTGTGTTTTGCCTCCACCCAAATGAAATAGTTGAGGCTGTTTTGCTAATTGCCCCGAATTGTGATATAACATTTTCCAGGAAGCTAGACACAACTGAACTTGCCCATTGACATTTAAACTCTGATTGCAGATTGGATATTCCCCAGAAGCCATGATTGTGCCAATATTCAGCTCCTTGATGGAATTTGTATTGATAAAAATGGAGAAATCTTACCGGCTTTACTTCCACCTTTGGTGGGTAGGGATCCTGCAGCTTTGGAGAAGAGAAATGTGTTCATTTCCATATAAAAGGAGGTCTGAAGGCTTTTGGCTGGCTTTAACTTGCAATAAGGGTGGAAAATTACGGTCTTCCAGAACAGTTTGCAGAGAGGACTTGGAGTTTGTTTATTCCCTACTGAAAATATGCAGAGTGTCTGACTCTGAGTCACATAAAAAAAGAGAGAAGAGCTCTAAATGCCACTAGTATTACTCAGATGTCTGTGACTTTTATTAGATATAGTTCACTGTTTATCACTGTTTATTGGAGAGTGGCTATGAAGGGAGGTTTATATAGGCTGTCACCCCTTCTACGGATTCTTCCTCGTTTGTGTGCAGTGGGATGTTGTTGCTTTGTGAATTAAAACATGAAAAAGGGCAGCCGTGAGGACAAACACATGCGCTTCAACGGAGCTACAGCACTAATTGTTCCAGTCCATGGTGCTGCCTCTTACCAGGGCACGAGCAGAGCTCTTTGGTGACAGTGTCAGCTTCAAATAAGTAAATACTTTCCAGTGCTCTCCGAGATAGAATTCTGTGTCTGTACATGTGATAGGTACAGACATACAATTTGTACGTACATAGGTACATAACTCAGCTTTGGAGTCCTCAACATAGAAAGGACATGGACCTGTTGGAACGGGTCCAGCAGAGGGCCACAAAGATGCTCAGAGTGTTGGAGCCACCTCTGCTGTGAGGACAGGCTGAGAGAGCTGGGGTTGTTCAGCCTGGAGAAGAGAAGGCTCTGGGGAGACCTTATAGCAGCCTTCCAGTACCTGAAGGGGCTCCAGGAGAGATGGGGAGGGACTCTCTATCAAGGAGTGGAGTGATAGGACAAGGGGTAATGGTTTTAAACTGAAAGAGGGGAGATTTAGATGAGATACCAGGAAGAAATTCTTTGCTGTGAGGGTGGTGAGACCCTGGCCCAGGTTGCCCAGAGAAGCTGTGGCTGCCCCATCCCTGGAGGGGTTCAAGGCCAGGCTGGATGGGGCTTGGAGCAACCAGGTCTGGTGGGAGGTGTCCCTGCCCAGGGCAGGGGGTTGGAACTGGATGACCTTTAAGGTCCCTTCCAACTCTAACCATTCTGTGATTCTAAGAAAACATTATGCATAGGTGATATTTCTGCAGAGCCTGGGTGATTGCTGATTTATGGCCTTCCAGGGAGAGATGCCTTTTGAAAATACCACCACGTTTAAAGTCGATGCAAAGAAAAGCAATTAATGAATTCTTGTACAGAGTAACAAGAAACTTTGAAGTGAAAATGTTACAAACGCGGGACTGTCAACACATGGCTTACGATTATATTTTTGGTTTTGGGTGGCAAACGGAGCATCTGTGTTTTGGTTGTCATATGCAGAACTTTTTATCTTTTGTAGCTGACCTTTATTTCCTGATTATACCATACACAAATAAAAATAACGCCCAAGCAGTTCTGTCTTTTACTTTTTTTTTTTTTTTTTTTTNGGGGCTCCAGGAGAGATGGGGAGGGACTCTCTATCAAGGAGTGGAGTGATAGGACAAGGGGTAATGGTTTTAAACTGAAAGAGGGGAGATTTAGATGAGATACTAGGAAGAAATTCTTTGCTGTGAGGGTGGTGAGACCCTGGAACAGGTTGCCCAGAGAAGCTGTGGCTGCCCCATCCCTGGAGGGGTTCAAGGCCAGGCTGGATGGGGCTTGGAGCAACCTGGTCTGGTGGGAGGTGTCCCTGCCCAGGGCAGGGGGTTGGAACTGGATGACCTTTAAGGTCCCTTCCAACTCTAACCATTCTGTGATTCTAAGAAAACATTATGCATAGGTGATATCTCTGCAGAGCCTGGGTGATTGCTGATTTATGGCCTTCCAGGGAGAGATGCCTTTTGAAAATACCACCACGTTTAAAGTCGATGCAAAGAAAAGCAATTAATGAATTCGTGTACAGAGTAACAAGAAACTTTGAAGTGAAAATGTTACAAACGCGGGACTGTCAACACATGGCTTACGATTATATTTTTGGTTTTGGGTGGCAAACGGCGCATCTGTGTTTTGGTTGTCATATGCAGAACTTTTTATCTTTTGTAGCTGACCTTTATTTCCTGATTATACCATACACAAATAAAAATAACGCCCAAGCAGTTCTGTCTTTTACTTTTTTTTTTTTTTTTTTTTCCCCTTGCTGTATTATTTGGAAAAATGCCTCTAGAGGAGTAGCAATAATTCCTTCAGACAGCGTAAGGGCAGTCTTTTCGCAAATCTTGAGTAAGCCAGGGTTCCTGCTAGAGATAAGGCTTATCACAGCAGATGCAGTTTGGACTGCTGCCTCTGGGGTTCTGGTTTGGCTTTATCTGTGCTCCTGAAAGTGCAGTGGAAATTATTAATTATGTATTTTAGTAATTTTTTTTTCAAATGGGAGAAATGAAATAAGAGGTTATGTGAACAAAAAAAAACCAAGCAGAGCGTAGTGCTCAAGCGTAGCTGGTATTTCAATCAGGATGTATTTGATTTTTAATTACATTGATAGGTGTGGGGGTTTTTTAAAGAATTTACTTATCATGGATGGCCATTTCTTTGGTAGGTCAAGCATCTACAGGCCTGACTTCTGAATCAGGATCTCATTGTGCTAGGTACTACATAACAGTGAATAAAAAAGTCACCTTTCTTCAATCTATCCAGGTTGTACCTGAATAGATGCTTGTGATCATCAGGCGTAATAACTCAGGAACGTTATAGCCTGGACGAGGTCAGGTTTGGAACAAAAAATGCTATATGAAGAGTAGAAATTGACGGTATAATTTGGTGTGCTGTGTGTTGCTGGGCTGAAAACCACAGCTTGGATGACCTGTCCACTGTGTTCCTCTGCTGGCAGTACTGGGAGCCCACGGACAAACATCCCAGAGGCTCATGTGGCATGTTGGTGGGTATGTCTGGTCCCTTATCGCTGCTCTCACTCTTGGCCTTGCAGACACAGTCTGGCTCCTCTAGATCCATTTGTGCATTGGCACTGCCCACCGTGGGCTCTGGGTCTGGGAGGGACCATTATTAGCTCAAACCTGGTCTCTAAAAACAAAAAGATGGTGAAGGAGCTGGATCATTGCAGCACGGCCTTAAAAGCTGTTGTTTTCTCACATCTGAAGATGTGAGAAACCACAACTTTTATCAACAAGGGCCTTGGGGGAGCGTGGGGCTGGGGAAGAACATTGTTCGAGCTGGCTTCGCTGCTGGGTGCAGAATGTGGTGGCTCTTAAACCACCACCAGAGCAACTATCAGGAATAAAAGGCTGGCTCATTCTCGTTAAGGGTCTCTGTGAGCCAGCAGCGAGCTGTGTTCAGCACACAGTGATGAGACCGGTGCCATTTTTCATGTTATCTTTAAAAGGGAAGGACATGTCATTCATTGGTGTGCTGACTGCAGTCCAGTTTTATCCAGTCACAATTTCATTGTGTTCAGTTTTTTTCATATCCGATGCCTTTGACGACTCCCTGTGTTTTTCTCCTTCATTCCTGACTCCCACATTTCCCTTTCATTCTTCTGTGTTACTGCATGAAGTGGAGGAGAGCAGACAGAGTTCCCTCCGTTAATTTTGTGTGTGTGAGAGAGACTTCTGGGCTATTTTGCAAAGGGAAATTGCTTTTGTGGTCGTCACTCAGCTCTTTGCCGTGTTTGGGGATGGGACGTCTTTCTACCTCCTGCTTTCCCCGAGCTGGGAACCTGGGAGCAGGCCCTGGTAGTTGTTCTTTCTCAAAGGTGCTTTTGCTTGTGACCTATTTTTTTGCTGAATGCAACCTGTAATTGTATATTCATGTGAAATTCCACTGCGTCGATACAGGCTGAGCGGGAGTGGGTGCAAATGACAGGGCAAGAAATGAGCTCCTTGGGGGGTTGGGGCTTTTTTGAGTTGTGTGGTTTTTGTTTGGTTTGTTTTTGTGGTTTTTTTTCTTTCACCTTTTTAGTACTCGTCTGTTTTCTACTGGTTGATTCAACTTCAGTGAGTTGGAAGTAAACGTTCTCAATAATGAAGGTTTCTGATTTGCTGAAGGACCTGGTACTTCTTAAACAGCTGAGAAGTAGCACGAAGGCTGGGAACTGCAGAAATGTATTAAGTGATCTGGGCTCCCCAGTTCCAGAAGGACAGGGAACTGCTGGAGAGGGGACAGCAGAGGGCTACAAAGATGATAAGAGGGGACTAGAACATCTCTCTTAGGAGGAAAGGCTGAGGGACTTGGGTCTTTTTAGTCTGGAGAAGAGAAGGCTGAGGGGGGATCTGATCAAAACCTGTAAATACTTGAAGGGCGTGTGTCAGGAGGATGGGGCCAGTCTTTTTTCAGTGGTGCCCAGGGACAGGACAAGAGATAACAGGCACAAACTGGAACACAGGAAGTTCCATCTAAACATGAGGAGGAACTTCTTTACTTTGAGGGTGGCAGAGCCCTGGAAGAGGCTGCCCAGGGAGGTGGTGGAGTCTCCTTCTCTGGAGACATTCAAACCCCACCTGGACACGTTCCTGTGCAACCTGCTCTGGGTGGACCTGCTTTGGCAGGAGGTTGGACTAGATGATCTCCAGAGGTCCCTTCCAGCCACATAGCCTTCTGTGATCTGTTCCTCTCATTTTGCATTACTTCTGATAATACATTTGTGAGTAATGCTACAGAAATGGCAGATTCCAAACCAGATTTGACCAGGACCAAACTATGTCCAACATTGCCTTTTCTCTCTACTAACAGGACACATGGTATTTCCCTCATAAGCACAAATTTCTTACTGTTTTGGGGCATCTGCCCAGACCTACTGAAATTCCTAACAATAAGGGCAACGTATGGAGTCAGAATGGCCATGCTCCTGCCTACTTGAAGGATGGCAATAATACTGCCCTGTGGACTCCAGTAAAATCCAGTGGACACTGATATATTTCTCTGGTGAACAGAAGTAAAACTTGAGTATATGTACGCTAAATCCCTTTCAACCCTGCTTCGTTCAGGCTGGTTTCAAGAACAGTGCTCATCCTTCTCTTAGCAGTTTAAGTCCTAGTTTTTAGGACTCATTTTGTAGGACTTTAGGTTTATGCGAAATTTTTTTAAAGAAAATAATTCTGTTCTGTTAACCTTCTGGCTTCAGCATGAACAGCTTAATTCTTCTGCTTGCTTCCTTTCAAAATGTTTTGTATGACAGTATCTTCTATTTAATTCATCAGTTCCACATCAAGGCTGATGAGATGGATCATAGAATTGTCTAGGTTGGAAGAGACCCTTGGGATCATCAAGTCCAACCATCTACCCTACTCTACAAAGTTCTCCCCTACACCATATCCCTCAGTACCGCATCTAAACGTCCCTTAAACACATCCAGGGATGGTGACTCAACCACCTCCCTGGGGAGCCTATTCCAGTGTCTGACCACTCTTTCTGTGAAGAATTTCTTCCTAATGTTCAGTCTAAACCTACCCTGTTGCAGCTTGAAGCCATTCCCTCTCATTAATTGTCATTAATTACCTGTGAGAAGAGACCAGCACCAACCTCTCTACAGTGTCCTTTCAAGTAGTTGTAGAGAGTGATGAGGTCTCCCCTCAGCCTCCTCTTCTTCAAGTGTTGTTTTTTTAAAAAAAAAAGCTGTAAAGATATTTGTTTTCTTGAATTTTGTTTGTAATTTTGCCTCACAAGTAATCGCTAAGAGTGGAAGGGCTCTGAGAATCCTATCTTCAAGTGCTTCAAGATAGACTATGGTATAGCACAGGCGTGGCGCGATTGTTTGGGCTCAGCTGATGGCAAACAGTTCTGTTTAAAATCTGGCCGACAGAAAAAAGGCTCTTTAAATCATCTTCATACTTAAAGAACGACCTGTTTAGGTGAAAAGGGGACTTTTACAAGGTGTGGTGACATCACGGCTCACTGCTAAAAGGGAACAGGTCTGATTTCTTCTCCCCTTCCCCATGAGATCCTGCCACCTCATTTCTTCTGGCTACAGCGGGGTTTTTTTGACAATTTTTGGATGTGGTGACAAGGGGGGATAATTTTGGGCCACTTTAATTAATCAAATTTGCTTAATAGAAAGTTTTAATTGATCTGATGTACGAGTGGGGCAGGACCCTTGAACCATGTCCGGGAATGGGCTGTAGAGAAGGAAGAAGTTAAAGGAAGGGTAGGAAAAGGAATGAAACTTTGGTTGTTTTTTTTGACAGCTGCAAGCTGTTATGTCCCTCCGTTGCTCATGGAACATGCTTAGGCTGACATGGAATGAACTTGTGGCAAATTCTGACTGTAGTGACAAATGGAGAAGGGGTGTTTTACCTACAGTGTCTCTTTGTCCGAGAGGAAGGGCTTGCGTAAGGGAGTAGGCGTAGGATGTACGTGTTGGAGAAGCACAAGAAGCTGCAGGCTTCCCCTTAAACAAGTCTCAGTGTGGTTCCAAATGTGGTGCTTGCAAAATGAGCTGGCCCTCTTTCTGGCTTTATACTACGGTGCTTATTCCTATCTTTCCCCTTACAAACTGGGCAAAACCCAAAATGATAAAATTTTCAGCTGGTTTAGTTCCCTTTTTGACTCATCAAGTAGTTACTCAACTATTTATGCCACATAGAAACGGTAGTAGGAATGATCAAGAGCCTGAAAAGCAAGACTTGGCTTTATGGTTGCAAACTGTGCTTTGATTTGGCAAAAGTGACTGTGAACCACGGGTTTGGCTCGGGTCTTCAGCTCTTTTTCTTAGTAGCAGCATCTGCTTAGGGAGCTGCTGTGCTCGTGCACCGACCCTTCCGTGGTGACTGTGGGTGAGCACATTGGGTGAACTGCATCCAAGAACTGACTTCCATTAGATGATCCTTATTTGGATTTTTTTTTTTTTTTTGGTGTCCATACCAGTTCCCTGTTCTGATTTCCACTCGTGATCTCACCAACACTAGGATAAGCCCGGCGCAGTCTGTCATTTCCTGATGTTTATTTTGCAGGGTGCAGCTCTTGCCTTCCAGCTTATCGGAGGAGGATGGGCTGCTTCTTGTTGTCTGCCCACCCCTTCCGTGTTACTGGTGCGACTCTCTGTGTGGCTGCTTGAATTGGGGAACTGATACAGACTGAAAATAACTTGTGTGTAACTTCTTTTAACGCGCCAAGAGGATGTCTGCGCACGGCGTAATGCCACTGCTGCTCTGTAGACTGAGTGGTACCTGATAGTGTTGGCCTTATAAGGGAATCATAGAATTCTAGAACCATAAAATAGTTCAGGTTGGAATGGACCTCTAATGGTCATCTAGTCCAACCTCCCTGCAATGAGCAGGGATGTCTTCAACTAGATCAGGTTGCTCAGAGCCCCCATCCAACCTGACCTTGACCAAGAAAGGTGCATCTACCACCTTTTCCAGCGACCTGTTCCAGCTTTTCATTGTTTGAAATTTCTTCCTCCTACCTAGTCCGAATCTACCCTCTTTTAGTTTAAAACCATTACCCTTATCGCAACAGGCCTGCTAAAAAGTCTGTCCCCATCTTTTGTGTAAGCCCCCTTTAGGTATTGAAAGGCTGCAATGAGATGTCCTTGGAACATTCTCTTCTCCAGACTCAACCCCAATTCTCTTGGCCTTTCTTAATAGGAGAGGTGTTCCATCCTTCTGGTCATTTTTGCAACCCTCCTCTGGACCTGCTCCGACAGGTCCATGTCTTTCCTGTGCTGAAGACTCCAGAGCTGGATGCAGTACTCTAGGTAGGGTCTCACCAAAGCGAGAAAGGACTAGAAAATTAATGAAAAATTTATGTTTAGGGTCAATTCAAAAGATTCTATATTGTATCTGCCAGAAGTTTCAGCTGAAAAAAAGTGGATAAGGCAGCATGTTGAGTTTACAGTTCCCTTTTCCATACTATGGGAGCACTAGTCCATTCATTCAGGAGACCAAGTTTTAAGTAATCTGCTACTTACAGAGTCACAGATCCTTGTAGATCAGCTGAAGATGGAGTATATCGTGGAACATACGATGTTCCATGGATGTGATTTCAGTGGCATTCAGGCTGGTATGACTGTGGGTTCCTGGAAAATAAGGTAGTTGAGCTTTCTTTTTCCCCTTTCTTCATTCCCTTCACTTCTCTGATGTCCTAACAACGGTATTGTTGGAAGGTGAATTGGTTCAAGTCATGGATCTGACAAAAGAAAACTATGGGTTCCCCCATTTGGCCCCTCCATCCTTTTTTTGTGAAGGAAGGGGAGAGGAAGAGGTAACTTAAGGTTAGGTGGTTGACTGTGCTGCTGCTTGTTGGTGGATCCGACATAAGGAAAGTGTTGGGAGCCCTCAACGCTAGAAGGATATGTGCAAAATTGTCCCTCCAGTGGGCTGTAGAGTTGCACTGGATTAGGTATAGCCCCGAAACTCCACCACTGGTATAACTTATTTATTTACTAGCTTCTGACATCCTTGAATAGGCATAGAAAAACAGCATGCAGAAAACTTCCTCTTTTTAGAAACTTCAGCTGAACTACCAACAGTTAATTTCTTAAGGAAAAAGCTAGCATCAAATTCTAATGTGAAAACCTAAAAGACATTCTCCCTGTTTCCAGCAGCTTCTCAGAAAAGGAATTTTATCACAAGATTAATCGCCTCAGTATTTCTTCTAAAACAATACAGTCTTGTCATATTGAGTAGTACAATGTTGATAATTACCTTTATCTCTTAACTTTTGTCATACTAAAGTTTTTGGTGACTAAAAATGATCTTAAGAAATTTCCTACCTAGTCAGCTGAATCATAGTCTATGTCCACCTGTAACAGTAGCAAATGCTGCTCAGGGTTGTGATGGGATGATGGCTTTCACTGCTTCCTCAGCATTCCCATTTGTTGTACTATGTGTGTTGGAGGCTACCTCTGTACTTACTCCATTTGGTATCTGTATAAGGGCCGTGAAATTCTTTTATCTCTTCTTGAACCTGCTGGTACTGCTTCCTTCCACAACCTCTTGTGACAGCAAGCTCAAGAAGATCGCTACCTGCTGAATGAAGAGGCACATTCTTCATCTGCTTCAAACCCATCCCTTACTGCTTTTGAGTTACCTCCTAGTTCTTGTACTGCAGGATTTCATAACGAGTTCTGCATTCAGCTCGTCCACTACTTTCCCTCCTCTGGTCTTTGTCCCTCCAAGCTGAGGAGACCTTTCCTTGTGAGGCAGCTGCTCCAATGGAGTGTTTCACTTGCTTTCTCTGTATTTTCCCTGACATTAATGTGTCTTCCTTTAAGAGAAGAGGGCCATGAAGGTGATCAGAGGGCTGGAGCACCTCTCCTATGAGGGCAGGCTGAGAGAGTTGGGGTTGTTCAGCCTGGAGAAGAGAAGGCTCCAGGGGAGACCTTATAGCGGCCTTCCAGTACTGAAAGGGGGCTACAGAAAAGGTGGAGAGGGACTCTATCAGAGAGTGTAGTGACAGGACGAGGGGTAATGGTTTTAAACTGAAAGAGGGGAGATTTAGATGAGATGATATGAAGAAATTCTTTCCTGTGAGGGTGGTGAGACCCTGGCCCAGGTTGCCCAGAGAAGCTGTGGCTGCCCCATCCCTGGAGGGGTTCAAGGCCAGGCTGGATGGGGCTTGGAGCAACCTGGTCTGGTGGGAGGTGTCCTTGCCCATGGTAGGAGGGTTGGAAGCCAATTTCTTCAAGGTCCCTTCCAACTCTAACCGTTTTATGAGTCTGTGTGAAGATCAGAACTACACACAGTGCCCTCTGTACAGGTGGATGAAGTTCTTGTGTCGTGGCAAAATGATGCCCTCAGTCTTGTTCTCAGTGCCACGTTTGATGACACCCAGTGTTTACTGGCTGCACGTTGAATCAGTGCTTTAAGGGAGATCTGCCAACACGGACTTTGCTTCTCTTTCCTGAGTTGTCAACTTAGAAATTAACTCCATTATTTATCATTTTGCCCTTATTTACTATTTGCCTGAACTCATCCTTGTGGAAAATTTATGGAGTCCCTACCTTAAAGTTTATTTCATAGCCCTGATTTTTTGTTGATGTGTCAATTTGGAGGATGGTGTAATAAAATAATAATAGTATTGAAACAGCAAAGAATCCATAGTTTAATGATACAAACACGTGAAGAATTTTAGATTTCTTGGCTGATACTCTTTAGCCCCCTTAGAGAAGTCCGAAGGAGGTCTGTTGGTCAAGGTTAAAGAATAGTGCTGAGCAAGCTATAACCACGGGAACCAATGCTTGTAGGTGTTTCTCAAATATGTTAAGACAACATTCCATTCCAACCAGTTACAGTGAGCTGAATCTTGAGGTGTTTTGCTGGGTATAACAGATTATTAAAATTATAAGACACATACATGGCAAGATAAACTTAATTTTGCTTGATAAGTTTTCTGAAATGTGTCTCCAGCAAAGCTCTCAATAAGTGGCTTGGGTGTTTTGATGGGAGTTTTTGAAAGTGAATTTGCGTAACTTCATCCTTCTCCATGGTTCGATGGACACTCTGTTAATGCTTGAGGCCTCCTTTTTAGATGCAAGTCTCCTGTGTGTGTTTTGGGCGAAGTTCAAGGCAGAACTTTGAGAAGGAAGAGAATCCGGTGGCAGGTAACGTAGGTTCATGTTGCTCCACCTGTTGGAGCTGGAAGTCAGAGGGCCTTAAGATACAAGGCCATCTGTCCAGGCATCCTCTGCTTCCTGCTGTGTTGTGATGTTTATGTGTTTTCACTGAAGTACATTCATTGAAAACCTGGCTTGGAAAGTGTCACGCGGCAGTATGATGCTTGGAAATACTGCCTACTCAATTAGAATAAAACAATCTAGTGAGTGTAGACTCTTGCTAGATACAATATTGTAGATGGGGCCTGTTTGTATTCATAATATAATTGCTGTCTCAGTTTTTTTGTCTCCCAAAACAAAACAACAAAAAAACCCACAACACCAACCCTCTCTCAATTTTTATTTTTTAAGCTAACACCAACCCTCTCTCAATTTTTTATTTTTTAAGCTATATTGACAGCAAGAAACTGGAAAGGCTATTCTCTAATGCATTCTAGTCTTCTTCAATATTCAGGAATATAACATACAAAAAACTAACTAGGAAACACTCTTAGTTCTTGTCAACTTCTTATATTACTACTTCTTTTCACCACCAACAAAACGAAGCAGAGGTAACTAGAAACCCATAGAATCACATGGGGTTGGAAGGGACCTCTGGAGATCATCTCCTCCAACCCCCTGCCAAAGCAGGTCCACCCAGAGCAGGTCCCACAGGAACAGGTCCAGGTGGGATTTCAATGTCTCCAGAGAAGGAGACTCCACCACCTCTCTGGGCAGCCTCTGCCAGGGCTCTGCCACCCTCAAAGTCAACAAGTTCCTCCTCATGTTGAGGTGGAACTTCTTATGTTCAAGTTTGTGCCTGTTCCCTCTTGTCCTGTCCCTGGGCACCACTGAAAAAAGACTGGCCCCATCCTCCTGACACCCACCCTTGAAGTATTTATAGGTGTTGATCAGAAGGAAAAGAAATCCACAGGATGCTGTCCCTAATGCTAAGCGGATTAACTGTATGTAAATGTTGCAATTGAAATTAACTGGCGTGCCAACTACTGCATCGCACGGTTAATGTAGGAAATCCTCTTGGCTTAATAGTGTGCTGACATGCTGTTTCTTAGTGGGCGCTTAAGTCATTATTTAGAATGGATAAACAAAATTGGATTTTTGCTTGGGGAACAGCTAACCCTTTTCATGTTCTGGCCAGCCTGCTGTGTTAGAGACTTGACGCTTTGAATACTTTCAGAGAGAAGGCATGGGCAGTTCTCCTTAAGCCTTGGTCTAAAGCAGGAGTTGAAGATGAGGTCTCTGTCTCTGGTGCCCGCAGTGGTTGAATTTCCAGCACAGGGCAGACTCGGGCACTTTGCCCTGAGCCAGGCGTGATGAGAGAGAGAGGTCTGTGGGCTCTGACAGGCATCGTGGCTTTGAGTCTGAAAGCTTTGGCGTTTCGGACTCGGCGTGATAAACAAAGGGAAAGACCCCAAACAAACCTTCCAGGGATGCTTTTACATATTCTGTGTGTTCTTTTTCCTCTGCTATTTCATATATAACCTGCTGACATATGGGCACTCTGGAGAATGGTACTTCTCTTGTTCATCCATATGTGGTATCTGAACTTTAACCAGGTTATCGGCTTCCCATTCCCACTTTTCTTTTAAATTCCTCTGACTACAGAGAAATACTGTAGTTTTAATGAGGTATTTTTCACTTGCTAGATTGGTTGTAGATTCAATTTGTGCAATCTCTAAGTGTCCTTATGTAATTCTAGGGTTATTTTCTAACCTGCGTGCATGACACTGCGGAGACCATATCGGGTTAAGCCAAGCTTTTTATGGGTTGGGGTTTCAGCTTGTGACAAAATTACTGTTATTAAACAAGCTTACGGAGCATGGTTTCAGCCTGAAGCAACTGTGAAATATTGTAACTTGGGCTGTGGTTGGCAGCTTGCTGCTCCCAAAAAAGGGGAAGGTATAATTCCTCATCATGCTTCCCCTGTTCTCTTTCCCCTCATCCCTTCCCTGCTCCCCAAGATGTGGTTCCACCATCTTTCCTGGCTTGGCACTGGTGCTCAGCCCTTGCAGAGCTTGTGTCAGTTTATTAACCCGATATAAAACTCTCCTGCCCAGGCTGCTTTCATCCAGGTTACTGAGATTAGACCCTCAAACAGTTCTGTCCGGTGTCAGAGCTGGTGCGAGGTGGAAAAGGCAGCAGGAAGGCAGGAAGGGGATGAGAGATGCAAACTCCTTGGACCTTCTGAGATGGTGGCGTAGCCTTCCCCCACAAACCCTGGTACATCATGTTTGCTAGGGACTGAGTGTTTGCAGAGATGCTTTTTGTGGCCCAGATGCAGGGACTTAACTTGTTAAATCATGAACTAATTTGTGCATCTGATTTGGTGGTTGGTGTTAATTACAGCAGGAAACCTGAGAAACTTTGAGCTTGAAGTTGTGCTGCTGAAAAAAATAAGCCTGTGTGGGTGTTCTTATTTATGTTTAAGAATAGTCTGTTTACTTGGGTCCAATATTTTGATAAGGATATCGGTGGACTTTCACTTGTGAATGTGATGGGTACGGTTTAAGTTGTTTAAGTGTTGTCTGATCCCCTAACTGTTTTTCATACTGCTGCATGGTGGGATTTGCTACCTTCCAAGTAGAGCTGATGGAACCCTCTGTGTATGTGTGCATGTGTGTGCTCTGGTCTAATGCAGCTCAGGTGTTGATGGAGGCAGATTTAGCTGATGCTGTCTGTCCTAAAGCAGTTACTTTCATTCAGTTCCACAAATGCAGGAGATGGTAACAGAATCACAGAATGCTGTGGGGTTGGAAAGGGACCTCTGGAGAACATCTCCTCCAACCCCCTGCCAAAGCAGGTCCACCCAGAGCAGGTCCCACAGGAATGTGTCCAGGTGGGTTTGGGATGTCTCCAGAGAAGGAGATTCCACCACCTCCCTGGGCAGCCTCTGCCAGGGCTCTGCCACCCTCAAAGTGAAGAAGTTCCTCCTCATGTTTAGATGGAACTTCCTATATTCCAGTTTGTGCCCATTTCCTCTTGTCCTGTCCCTGGGCACCACTGAAAAAGACTGGCCCCATCCTCCTGACACCCACCCTTGAAGTATTTATAGGTGTTGATCAGATCCCCCCCTCAGTCTTCTCTTCTCCAGACTAAAAAGACCCAAGTCCCTCAGCCTTTCCTCCTAAGAGAGATGCTCCAGGCCCCTCCTCATCTTTGTAGCCCTCTGCTGTACCCTCTCCAGCAGTTCCCTGTCCTTCTGGAACTGGGGAGCCCAGAACTGGACCCAGTGCTCCAGATGGGGCCTCCCTAGGGCAGAGCAGAGGGGCAGGATGACCTCCCTCCACCTGCTGGTCACCCTCTTCCTGATGCCCCCCAGGATGCCATTGGCCTTCTTGGCCACAAGGGCCCATTGCTGGCTCATGGGCATCCTGTTGTCCCCCAGGACTCCCAGGTCTTTCTCCTCAGAGCTGCTCTCCAGCAGGTCAGCTCCCGTTTTTAAGTCACCACAACTGTTTGCCAAGTGAGTTTGTTTCAACCCTGATTTAGAGGAAACTACACAAATGTGGTGTTGCCCGTTCTTTAGACGTGATGAGATGCAGCTGGGTCTGGTGCTGTTTTACTACAAGAAGAGAAACTGTGGTACCTCATTAGTGCTGGGGGAAGTCATCCTGTGCTTGGCTGCTCACCCCCTTTTTTGCCCCCCTCAGACTCAGGAGCCTGACTGGCCCCCCAGGGGCTGTTCTGGAGGAGAGTGCGAAGGGCTGAGAGGAGTTACGTGCATATATAAGCGAAGATGCTGTAAAAAAGCTTCTTCCTTGTACCCTCTGTGTTGTCTGGCACTTCAATTATTTCAGTGAGAGTGAAGAAACGTTTGTGGGTGGAGGACAATCTTGCATATTGCTAGAACCAATCCCACAGAGGACTTCGGTACCAAGAAAGAGACAACGTACTAGAGTTTTATTTTTGGGACAACTTGACCTGGTTTCAGGCAAGATTTATACCGTTTTTAGCATTTTGGATTTGAGATGTATCAGAATGGAAGCAAGAAGGATGAAATGAATTTGGGAAAAATTGCCTGAGAAGAAATACACTTTCATTTATTTAATTTTTTTTTTTTTTTTGCTAAAACACCAGTCTGCAGAAAGCCTGCAAGGTGGTCTTTAGAACAGAATTATCTCTTATCTCTCAAACTGTTTGGGATGCCTCTGATTTCTTCGATGAATTAGGATAAACTATGCACAAGCTCTTGAGCCGTGAAGTTGTGACTGTGTGTGTACTATATTCTCTTAACCTGTGGTGG
This sequence comes from Calidris pygmaea, assembly GCA_003697955.1. Classification (NCBI taxonomy): domain Eukaryota; kingdom Metazoa; phylum Chordata; class Aves; order Charadriiformes; family Scolopacidae; genus Calidris; species Calidris pygmaea. The sequence continues at coordinate 17,773 of QJSC01027869.1, forward strand.
ACAGGAGGAAGCTTGTTAAAATAGAGGGAGGCTCCCCTATGCTTACCACGGGGGAAGGCCATGTACGTGGGCATTGACCACAAAGCTGTGAGGATGCTGTAAGCACAGAGCATCGCTGTGGCATGCCAGCTTTGTCATCTACCCATAACTTTAGTTTAATTGAACACATCTGGCTGACACTCCAGAGGGCTGTGCTGCCATCCAGCATGACCTGGACAGGCTGGAGAGCTAGACAGAGAAGAACCTCAATGAGGTTCAACAAGGACAAGTGTAGGGTCCTGCACCTGGGGAGGAAGAAGCCCAGGCACCAGTAGAGGTTAGGGGGGGACCTGCTGGAAAGCACTTCTGAGGAGAAGGATCTGGGGGTCCTGGTGGATAGGAAACTCTCCATGAGCCAGCAATGTGCCCTTGTGGCCAAGAGGCCAATGGGATCCTGGGCTGCATAGGGAAGAGTGTGGCCAGGAGGTGGAGGGAGGTCATTCTCCCCCTCTGCTCTGCACTGGGGAGGCCACAACTGGAATCCTGCCTCCAGTGCTGGGCTCCCCAGTTCAAGAGGGACAGGGAACTGCTGGAGAGAGTCCAGCGTAGGGCAACAGAGATGCTGGAGGGATTGGAGCATCTCCCTGATGAGGAAAGGCTGAGAGAGCTGGGGCTCTTGAGCCTGGAGAAGAGAAAGCTGAGGGGAGACCTTATTCATGCTTCCAAGGATCTAAAGGGTGGGTGGAAGGAGGATGGAGCCGGACTCTTTTCAGGGGTTCCCAGTGACAGGACGAGGGGCAACGGGCACAAGCTGGACCATGGGAAGTTCCACTCCAATGTGAGGAAGAACTTCTTTGGGGTGAGGGTGGCAGAGCCCTGGCAGAGGGTGCCCAGGGAGGGTGTGGAGTCCCCTTCTCTGGAGATCTTCAAGCCCCACCTGGATGCTCCTGAGTGCTGTGCTCTGGGCACCCCTGCTTTGGCAGGGGAGTTGGACTGGATGGTCTCTAGAAGGTCCCTTCCAACTCTGACAATTCTGTGATTCCGTGATTAATGTGAGCTTAATCAAAAGAAAACGTTTAACGCTGCTTCTTTCTGCCAGCTGGGTGAGGAGAATGATTTACACCACGTTTGAACTTTACTTACCACTAACAGCGATGCTTTGGGGTTTGGTTTTTTTTTTTTTTTTTTTTACTTTGAGGGAGAATGCAAAGTCGTGGTGGCAAAGCTCAGCGGGTTGACTCCAGTGGTTTAAGTCAGCATGTTCTTGTTATAGCAAAGGGAGAGCCAGTGGGATGAGTTTTAAATCCTGCAGATGCTTAATGACAGGTTTCAGCAAACTTACCAACTCCTCAACTATGTAGCACAATACCAGCGCCAGGCACCGTGGACAGTATGTTTCAAAGAAGTATTTAGAAGTTGCCAGTGGAAGCTGAACTTTGAAAAACATGAAGTCACTCTTGAAAGGGTTTGGATTTGGGAAGTATCATGTGAACAGCCACCTATTTCTGGAAGCTAATGTTGTTATGCCTCGGTGGGGAAAATGCTGTATAGATGTTAGCTCCCATATGAGAGAGGGAAGCTTTTGCACGCACACTGGGGAAAGTCCTGTTGCTGGTTTAGCGTGGGGTTCTGCTCGACGCATGTTTCATCTTTTTTTTTTTATGTGAGTCTTAAATAAAACCTTTTGGATTTTTCTCTTGCAGAACCGTAATGAAATAAAAAATGGAGCGATCCTTCGATTAACAACATCTCCAGTGAGTTATCCTGCTGTTCTTCTCTCCCTTCCAAGTGAAGATGTTATTAGTAAATCATTGTGAACCGATGCGTGTATGTTTAAGCCTTGGTCACCCTGTATCCCACGATCTCCCTGCAAAGGGGGATGATGGTGTGGTCACAAGAGGACTGTATGTGTTCTCTTTTCTCGAGTTTTGGGGGCAGGGGTGGTGTCTCTGAGTGACATTGGGTTGGCACAACCAGGTGGTTTGTTTTTTTTCTCCTCCTTCACTCCCACTGGGAACATCTTTCAAGTCCAAGGTACTTCTGCATCCCTGCTGGCATTGCAGCCTCGCTCAGGCTCTCCTTTTCTGCCCTGGAGCTCAGAGCCAAGAGAAGAGGCCAGGAGTTGAATCACAGAGAGCTCTGCTGGGCAGCTGGGGTCAGAGCTTTCCTGCTCTCTTTCCATTGAGTGAGCAGCAATTGTAATGTTGAGATTTTCCTGGTTTTGTTTTATTTTTTTTCAACACCACCTCCTTGCCAGCTCCTCAAAAAGCACGGCGGAGTTGCTGATTGCCTTGTAATGGCCCGTTTTCCTGCTGAGTTGAGCAGTACTGTTGCCACATGCTGAAAGCCACTGTTCGTCCCAGAAGATGGATGTCTGAGGCAGCAGCAATCCCATTCCCTTGCTGACAGATGTAGCGTGCCATTAAAATGGTTTACCTCTTCGTGGTGGTCTTCTAGCCATCTGCAGAATCAAAGCATTCTTACGGCCAAACTCTGCCACCCTGGACTGCAGCTCCGTTCAACGGGCAAGACGAAGCTGTGGTGGTTACACTTTTGGCTTCTGTTGAACCTTGAAAGAGTGGAGTCGGTTACTGCCATAAAATATGAAGACTTCTATCTAGAAGCCACGCAGAGATTATAGATAGATTTTTGGTTGGGTCATTTTTCAGCTCAAAATAAAGAAAGGAAGAAGTGTAGGTTGTTACTGACTTGCCAGGTTCTCCAGATGTCGTGTCCTTTTCCATCCTCCCCAGCCTGCTTAATCTGATGATGGGCTTATATTGGACTTAGGAGGTGACTGAATTTATACACAGGTCTGTGTATATGTGCAAATTGAGGAAGCCAGTATGGAAATGTATACATGCCTTAAGTTTTTAATAATTGACTGCAGTATTAATCTACAGGAGTGTAGCTTCTTAACAGAAAGCATTTCTAAGCAGCAGCCAGCTAGACGAAGACAAGAGGTTTCCATTATCCTTCATCATCTTTTTCAGTGGTCGTTATATAGAGGGTTTTACCGTCGAAAGAATAAACAACAGTTTAAGACCATGGCTCTGTCAGAGTCTATATGACTCCAGAGTCTCTTGCCGTATGTCACTAGAACAGCCTTGTACATGGGGAAACCACTTGCTGGTGGAGTAAACCCTACTTGGTGGAACTTCCCCAGAAACAGCTAGCAACAGCACCAGCTTCTCCTAACTTTGAGACTTCTCAAGAACAAATATCCATTCCACTGAAAAAGGGCTATCTACTGCCCAGACTTGGGATCTCATGAAATCAAAACAACATCTGCGATTCATCAAGAACCAATGTGGTCCAAACGCACTGTATCATTCTTTGGTGTAACCGCAGCATGGAGTGACAGCATGAGGTGACTCATGGGATCCTTCCTTCTCTCAAAATCCACAGCTTGCAGCATGCAAAACTGAAGAGAGGCTGTGCTGGGACTGGTCTGTGGAAATGGCTGGCTGTTTGGCTTCATGATCACTCGTGCAATTGGAAATGTTACCTACAAACACGAAGACAACAAATTTTCGATTTATAATACTTTCTGCTGATACCTATGGGCAGGAAGGTGGGACTTTGCAAAAGACCAGTGCTATTCAGCGTCTTTGTTGGAGACATGGACAGTGGGATTGAGTTGCACCCTCAGCAGGTTTGCTGATGACACCAAGCTATGTGGTGTGGTCGACAACGCTGGATGCCATCCAGAGGGACCTGGACAGGCTGGAGAGCTGGGCCCTTGTGAACCTCATGAAGTTCAACCAAGACAAGTGCAGGGTCCTGCACCTGGGACATGGCTATCCCAGGCACAATTACAGGTTGGGCAGAGAATGGCTGGAGAGCAGCCCTGAGGAGAAGGACTTGGGGGTGCTCATGGATGAGAAGCTCAACATGAGTCTTCAATGTGTGCTGGCAGCCCAGAAAGCCAACTGCATCCTGGGCTGCATCAAGAGAAGCGTGGCCAGCAGGTCGAAGGAGGTGATTCTGCCCGTCTGCTCTGCTCTGGTGAGACCCCACCTGGAGCACTGTGTCCAGCTCTGGAGTCCTCAGCACAGGAAGGACATGGACCTGTTGGAACGGGTCCAGAGGAGGGCCGTGAAAATGCTCAGAGGGTTGGAGCACCTCTGCTGTGAGGACAGGCTGAGAGAGCTGGGGTTGTTCAGCCTGGAGAAGGGAGTGGAGCAACAGAAGGAGTAATGGTTTTAAACTCAAAGAGGGTAGGTTTAGATTAGATATTAAGAAGTTCTTTGCTGTGAGGGTGGTGAGAGCCTGGCCCAGGTTGCCCAGAGAAGCTGTGGCTGCCCCATCCCTGGAGGGGTTCAAGGCCAGGCTGGATGGGGCTTGGAGCAACCTGGTCTGGTGGGAGGTGTCCCTGCCCAGGGCAGGGGGTTGGAACTGGATGATCTTGAAGGTCCCTTCCAACTCTAACCATTCTGTGATTCTACGTCTGTTCTGTTTGTTCTGTCTCTTTGGTGATTTGCCTTAAGGTCACTAAACCAGGACACAGGGGTCCTTAGGATACTGAGGTGTTACCTGTAAAATACCAAGTTATGGACCAGTCTGTCACTGGCCTGCAGTTAGGACTTGGCCATCTTCAGTAGTGATGTTTATCCCTGGACCGGTGTTTATTTTCAAATTTTCTGATGCTTTTAAAAAGTTTTTGCTGGCTTTTTCCCAGAATCAGGGAGGTGGCTTGGAAAGAGGTTTTGAAGGACGGGGTTGTTTTTTGTCAGATTAGAGAGTATTTGTATTCTTAAAATAGACATAAAATTAAGTTCTGTGTGTTCCCACCCTACAATAGTATCTTTGATTTTAAGGTACTCTCAAAGTGGTCATCATAGAGGTACCTAAAATATTTAGATTAAAGACTTCCAAGCTGTGGCTTTTAGACTGATGACCCACACAATGCTTGTCGTTTGCCCTGAAAAGCTAACAGGCCATCTGTTTCCATTTTTCCTCTGATATTCTATATGAGAGCAACAGTAGTTGGAGGAGATAATATGAAGAGCAGACTCCATGATATACTTCTGCAAAACGGGAAGGNAAAAAAAAAAAAAAAAAAAAGAAAATCATACCAAAACTGCTTTTTGAAGAGGATGAGGAATTAGAGAAGCAGGAGAGGAAGATTGAGAGAAATGAAGAAGACCCACTTACAGATCCTGCAGTGCCTGGTATACATCCGTGTAGTTCCAGAGAGTCCTGACCTGCCTGTTTCCTGGCTGTTGTGGACCCCCAAAAAAAAAAATCTGTCCTGAACGTCACAAGCCTTTTGAGGAAACTTTATTTCCTTGAAAGGTTGAGAGGAATCGTTTTGACCAGTTCTGAGGGCTTTGTGAATTGAAAATGATTCTCTAGTGCTTAATTTTAATGCAACTTTATTGCCATGACAGCCAGTAGCCTGGCTATACCCATTCACAGTTGCGTGCCGTGAGTCACTGAAAATTGGGTGAGAAGGATGAGATACGATCTTTTTGAGTTCTGTTGTCATTAGCCTGACGTTGTGTGTTGCTGATGTACCCCAAGGAGGTACTATTTAAAAGGAGGGAGCGGAAAAAATGGTAGTTTTATCTAGAACTAGTAAAACAGCATTTTTGGCTTGGCTTTTTAAAATGAGAATTTTAAATGGAACTCCCCAAATGTAAATACTTTCTCTCCTTTCATCTCAGATGTACCTTATTTTGTGGGCATGCATGGGGATCTTTTTCTGCAAAATCACTGCTGATATTGCGAGGGCAAAGCTGCAGTTGTGCTGCGCTGCTAAATCCATTATAAATGCTTGCCTTTGGAGATTTACGACGTGTCTGGTTTAAACTACTTTGAGTTAAAACTTTGCAAACCCCAGTCGTTAGGCCTGGTGGGAATTTGAACTGCCTCTTTGTTTCCGTAAGGTCTGTTTGCTAAGTTTGTGCCGTTCTCTGAAAGGCTGTTTTTTTCTAAACAATGCTAATTTTTTTCCTCTATAAACCACTCACCACACAGCCACTCTGTTTCCTAGGTAACTCGAGTACAGATTGAATTTCTCTCATATTATCTTTGTTCCTATATCATCTTTCTTACTTATTTTTAACCTCTCCTATCATCTTTCTCAGCAATTCTTTGTGCCGCTGTGTGGTTTTTTTGCAGTTTTCCGCGACCTGTTTTCCCCCTTTTGTCCGTTTGCCTTTTGTGAAGGGACTCATCAAAAGTTTCTTACGCAACGTTTCTTTTTATTTGAACACACGTGGCAGTGGAAATGCCAGATTGCTGTTGTCTATTTTGTGATACCCGTATTCCAGGGGATGGTGGGTCGGTGTCTAAATGAGCTGTAATTGCTCTTGAGCATGAGGCTGTTGCAAAAGGAGGGTTGTGCCCTGCGAGAAGGGTCCAAGCTTTGCGTCCGTGCAACTCCGGGATAACTTTGGTCAGATCCTGCAAATCCTCATTCAAATCACTCATCATTTTGGAAGGATGCGAAAGCGCAGGGAAAATGAAGTTGTAGGACCAGCCTCTTTATTTACTTATTTATTTTCTTATTTATTTTATTTAATAATTTTCAAACAGAACTGACTATTTGAGCGCTTTTATTTGAAAGTAGCTTCTTGGGCACTTAGGCCACGCAGGAGGATTACAAAAGTATAGCAAAGTTATGTAGGGAAAAGATTAGGAAGGCCAAAGCCCAACTAGAACTCAACCTGGCCTTGGATGTTAAAAACAATAAAAAGAATTTCTATAAATATATTAATAGCAAAAAGAGGACTCGGGAGAACCTCCATCCTCTACTGGATAAGGGAGGTAACATAGTGATGAGGGATGAGGAGAAGGCTGAAGTACTGAATGCCTTCTTTGCATCAGTCTTTAGTAGTAGGATAGGGGGTTCCCTAAATATCCAGACCCCTGAACTAGCAGGCAGCGGCGGGGGGCAGAGTGAAGCCCCTGTAATTCAAAGGGAGGTGGTGAGGGACCTGCTCCAACACCTAGATGCAAACAAGTCCATGGGACCAGATGNAGCGGGTCCAGAGAAGGGCGACAAAGATGGTGAGGGGCCTGGAGAATAAGTCTTATGAGGAGAGGCTGAGGGAGCTGGGGTTATTCAGCCTGGAGAAGAGGAGGCTGAGGGGAGACCTTATCGCTCTCTACAACTCCCTGAAAGGAGGGTGTAGAGAGGTGGGGGTCGGTCTCTTCTCTCAAGTCACAGGCGACAGGACTAGAGGAAATGGCCTCAAGTTATGCCAGGGGAGGTTCAGGCTGGATATTAGGAAAAATTTTTTCACTGAAAGGGTTACCAGACATTGGAATGGGCTGCCCAGGGAGGTGGTTGAGGCACCATCCCTGGAGGTGTTCAAAAGACGGGTTGATGTAGTGCTGGGAGGTATGGTTTAGCGATGGTGATACTCCTTGCTTGTTGTGTGGGTGTCTGTTTTTGTCAGTTAGGTTGACGGTTGGACAAGATGATCTTTAAGGGGACCTTCCAACCTAGAAGATTCTGTGATTCTGTAAAAAAGTACATCTTGCTTACGAGCTGTGTGCCTTAAAAGTTGAGTCAGTGGGTAGCCTTTTCTAATGTACTATCTATGGTGCCTCATCATTTGCTTTTCACAGAATCACGGGTTGATATGGGGTTGGAAGGGACCTCTGGAGATCATCTAGTCCAAGCCCCTGCCAAAGCAGGTCCACCAAGAGCAGGTCCCACAGGAACGTGTCCAGGCGGGTTTGGAATGTCTCCAGAGAAGGAGACTCCACCACCTCTCTGGGCAGCCTCTGCCAGGGCTCTGCCACCCTCAGAGTGAGGATGTTCCTCCTCATGTTTAGATGGAACTTCTTATGTTCAAGTTTGTGCCCCTTTCCTCTTGTCCTGTCCCTGGGCACCACTGAAAAAAGACTGGCAGATGTAGATGATTTTGTAGATGTTTTTCTTCGATCCCCTGGTTGGAGATTCGGTTGAGTTCTCAAACCTTTAAGTTGTTTGTAGGCAGCTGCATTAGCATTTCTAGCCTGAGCAATTATGTAAATAGGTGTGTTCATTAATAGTCATCATAGTGTTTTCCCTGAATGCTTTCACAGCAACATGGCTTTTTTTATTTATGCGATCTACCCAGCCAAGGAAGCGTAGAGTTTTTTTAACTTATTTCTACTTAGGCATCTGACTCCTCTATCTTTGAGTAAAAGTGTAGGGATCTGGTCTATAATCTTTGAACTACAATTGCTTTAATACGTGCTCATCCGACTTAGTGTTCTTGAAGTTCAGCAAAATGCATATTTGCAGGTCCAGCCTATGATTGTGATTGTGTTTATTTTGTGTAGTGGTGAATTAGTTATTATTGAACCCTGTACTAGGAGCACTGAGCATGGAAGTCAATGAGCCACATTTATATTGGCCTCCTCATCTTACAAGAGGAAGATTTGGGAAGTGGAGTTGGTTATTGTTTTTTTTATAGGTAAATAAATGTTTAATCTCGTGTTTTCAGGTTTCCAAAGGCTCATTCTGAATAGTAAGCAAAAAAAAGGATTGTTTCAAATGCAGCAGGAGGGAAAATTGCTTCTCAAACATTCATAAGTGGTCACTGATTGCATAGACTTATTTCAGGCATATTTACATAATACATATTGCTGTGCAGCTGAAAAGCTTTTATCCTTGATTTAGTACACGGCTCTGGGCATGGCCATCTCCCTCTTCCTCTGCTTCTGCCTCCTGAATTGTGGATAGCGGTAGCGGTGAGCTCTGCGTATTACGTCTGTACAGGGCTTTGGATGTAGAAACTGTCAACAATTAATGTCTTTCCTAATTAAAATGTAATCTCATTGCTTACCTGGCATCAGAGGCTACTCAGCCTTACTGAGTCTGTTGAATCTGCTTTGCATATAATGAATCTTATGCAACGTGTCCACTCCTCCCTTGCTTTCTGACGTAGATGCAGTTGTAGGTGAAGAAGAGACAGTAACAAGCCAGGAAAAAACAGCAGTTTCAGCACATAAATTCACCTGTATGGTTAGTACACATTATTTGGTAGTTGCTGATGGTCTGTATGCCCTTTTTGCTAGCAGAAAATTGAATAATGGGACTAATTTATCCACTGGGAAGACCGCAATACTTGTATTTTATTTTTATTTACTTTTTGCAAAGGATAAAGGAGAAAACCGATTACATAATGGCAAAACAGCATATTAAATCAATGGCTTAAATTTCTTCCGTAGCACGTTCGTGTTTGGTATCTGTGTCCTCCCTCCTGCCCTGGCTGACTGCATTTTGTATTCCGTACAGAAACCCTGGGTAATAAGTTGCTTTCAAAGTTGGCTCAAAGTATTTGATGGCAAAGAAATGATGATAATTTGATCAGTGGAATCCCTCGGTAGGATGATCTTGGGATTCCTGACCTCCAAATGGCTATTTGGGTCTCCAAGCAAGTCACATCTTGGATTTAGGTCATTAGTTTTCTTCTTAAGCTGACAATCTCATCAAGCGGCTCCTTTTAAGCGCCGCTACTCCCTAAGGGCAACCTTCCTGGCTGTCCTTGGAGCAAGTCGCTTAAGACTAGAGATGCAGCTTATGCCTCCTGACAGCCTTTGGAAACGCTGGGACTTCCAACAGCACACGTTTTCACAAGTCTTCCTTCCTTTCTAAACAGGAGAGCAGTTAATGCTGTCTTTCATTTAGTTGAACGGCCGTTTATGAACGTTCCTTCATAACGGCTCCCAGTTGGGCAGACTTTATATATTTATTTATTCTTACCTGAGTGATATTTTGATAAGGGCAGAGACGTGGCACCAAGCTCTGCTGTTGCTTTAATTAGCTGTGCTCTCTGTCCATCCAGCTGGTGGATTGTAAATCATTAAAATAGCTCCCTGGTAAGCACTCGGAGCGTATTTCATCTGGGTTTCATTTTTTAATGCAGTCATGAGTGAGCCGTACGTTCCATGAGCACGTACGAGTGCTATGGCAACGAGAACTGGGAGGCTTGTGAGAGAAGAGAAGACTGAGGGGGGATCTGATCAACGCCTATAAATACTTCAAGGTTGGGTGCCAGGAGGATGGGGTCAGTCTTTTTTCAGTGGTGCCCAGGGACAGGAAAAGAGGGAATGGGCACAAACTTGAACATAAGAAGTTCCACCAAACCATGAGGAGGAACTTCTCTCCTGTGAGGGTGGCAGAGCCCTGGAAGAGGCTGCCCAGAGAGGTGGTGGAGTCTCCTTCTCTGGAGACATTCAAACCCCACCTGGACACGTTCCTGTGGGACCTGCTCTGGGTGGACCTGCTTTGGCATGGGCTTGGACTAGATTATCTCCAGAGGTCCCTTCCAACCCCATAGCATTCTGTGAACTGCCTGGTATTCAATGAATTCACCCGTCAGGCCCTTGTGGTGGCAACAGCCAGCAGTAGGTTTGGCCACGTTTTCAGTGGGACACCTACTCGCACTCATGCTGAGACAAACACATGTTTTCCCCTTTAATCCAGATCTGCTGTGCCATTATCAATTCTTTTCTGATTATAGGAGGAGCAAGCTTTGATGGGTGCAGTGTCTTGCAAAACTTGTTTTATGTAAGAAAAGTACATCTGTGTAGCAACTTTATTGATGGGACATTAGCATAGTCAGATAAAGCCTGTGATGTTGGTAAGCTCTCTTTTACGTGCTTAAAACGGGGCTTGAACCACTCTTGTATCAGAGAGACATTGCTTTATAGATTTTTGTGCTCTATAGAGGGGACCAAGCTGTCTCTGATCTAAGATTATATTTTGGTTTTAGTCTGTAGAATTTCAAAGCTCTTGCTGACTTCAGAGGAAACAGGATTAACGTTATCTCTGTTGATAGGTTGGTCCCGCTCGTGCTGCTGTTCTGTGGCGTGGGTGAGCTGTTAATGCACATCCCTGTCCTGCTGCTCTCCATCCTGGGGAGAGGTAGGGTTAGCTCTTTCCATGCTTGGTATTGGTTCATGCTGGGATGGCAGTAGCAGTTCACCAGCCCCAGCTGTTTATAGAATCATAGCATTCCAGGACTACAAAGATGATGAGGGGCCTGGAGCATCTCTCTTACAAGGAGAAGCTGAGGGACTTGGGTCTTTTTAGTCCAGAGAAGAGAAGGCTGAGGGGGGATCTGATCAACACCTGTAAATACTTCAAGGGTGGGTGTCAGGAGGATGGGGCCAGTCTTTTTTCAGTGGTGCCCAGGGACAGGAAAAGAGGGAATGGGCACAAACTTGAACATAAGAAGTTCCACCTAAACCATGAGGAGGAACTTCTTTGCTGTGAGGGTGGCAGAGCCCTGGAAGAGGCTGCCCGGAGAGATGGTGGAGTCTCCTTCTCTGGAGACATTCAAACCCCACCTGGACACGTTCCTGTGGGACCTGCTCTGGGTGGACCTGCTTTGGCATGGGCTTGGACTAGATGATCTCCAGAGGTCCCTTCCAACCCGATAGCCTTCTGTGATTCTGTGATATTCTGTTTCTTTTCAATGCTGCCTTAACTGAAGATGTTAACTACAGTCATTACTAACCAAAAGATATTTCCTCACTGCACGCGCTCCTCACCACAGCTGGTCAACAGCTGATTGGAGACAATGCATTCATTTTTCTTTATAAAAAATGGGAAGTAACAAACCTTGCTGATCTTGGAAGATGTTGGGACATTTAATTTATTAATGTTGTGGGGCAATCAAAGTTACATAGATAGGAAGCTCTATCTGTAACAACACAGTGGTGGTTTTTGCTGTGTTCCCTGTTGAAATGTTGACTTACACTAAAAATGTCTTCTGTCTCAGAATCTTGCTCTGCAGAGATGACCATCTCTGTGAAGAGCATATTCGTTACTTGAAATGAAAAGGAATTGTCTGTCAGCACGGCCTTTTCATCTGTTTTTCTTCTCCGACTGAGAAAGAATAAGCATAATCTCAGAGAAAATGACTCTCAGCAGAATTTACCATTAATTTGATTTCCTAGTGACACCCGGCTTCTCATTCACCTCTCATTCGGTGCATGTCAGAAGCGAGTTTTAGGAAATTGAATTTTGCAGTTGCCTGTATATAGTGAGGAGGATTATTTTTCGAAGCAAAATGTTGTCTAACTAGCTATTAACTGAAGCTTTTGGGTATTGTGTTCAGGTAAGTGAAAGCGTCAAAGTGAAAACGTGAGATGTATTTTAAATGTGCTTGTACGGCTAAAGAGAGAGAGGATTTCGTATGCATTATTTAAATAGCCCTTTAGCTTTTTATCATCAGTGTTCATTGCAGATTTCACTGTCTCATCCTGTATTTGAAGCATTAAGGGGCAGAATAACCGAATGCGTGTGGATATTGAACCGGCATAAAGATGTACGAGTGATAATATCATAGTATTATGTGGGAAGTAATTATTCCTGTGCTCCTTGTAAAGAAAGTATGTGAGTTTTTGAATTGATTATGAACAAAAGGAAAAGGGGAGGAAGGAGCTGAAGACCTGAAGCTGGTCTGTGCTGATACAACCTGATGAGACCAATATATGGTCTTCGTTGTTAAAGGTGACGAGAAGCGAGTGCGTGAATGGAGTAAGCTTTGACAGGGAAAAAAAGTGCTGACATTATTATACCGAGATGGTCTGATTCCATTTGTTTTCTTTTCTTTTCTACTTTTATTGGTGTGACACAAGCTCTTAAAGCCAAAGGCTGTGTTTTGTAATGCTTACATTTTACTTGAGACAACGGGATATCTATCCATCTTATGATTCTGCAACAATCCAAGTAATTACAAGTCATAATGGAGTCATTCTGCATAATAGATACATAATATACTTTTACTAAAGTAATATGTTTGTGAGCTATTTAATAATTTCTGAGCGTGCAAGCGTTAAGTATCATTAATGTTAAACTTGGCCATTGTTCCTGCTTGCTCTAATGTTTTATTCATTATTGCCATTGTAATGAAAGCTTTTCTGTTGTTTTGGTTTTCTTTCTCTCTTAGGCCCAAAATGCACAGCAGCTCCACGAGAGGATCCAGTCTTCTAGTATGGATGCGAAGTTAGAAGCACTGAAAGACTTAGCCAACTACTCACGAGATATTACCTTTGCCCAAGAATTTATAAACCTAGATGGCATTTCCCTCCTAACGCAAATGGTTGAAAGTGGCACAGAGTAAGTATTCTGCTTAAACTCTCACGTTCCTCCCCTATAGCGTGCTTTCATCCTCATTCCCCGAGTGCCTGAAGTATTTCTTTGTACAGCTTCTAAGATTATATAAAATAGAACATCTGAAGAGTTCCAGGCTGCTAGGGTAGTATTATATACTATAGATGAGAATATTTTTTTTTAATTTCCCCTAGCAATGTGCTGGTGGGGACTGGGGGTGGGCAAAATTCACAAGTAACCCCTCTGTGCCACAAACTTTTGGGGAGACTGTGGTCCTACCCGTTGGAATTCAGATAAATCGTTGATAGTATACTTAAAGGCTGATATTTAAGTGATATAATCTGAAAACTGTGTTTTACATTTTGTGTCGCTGAGAATATGCAGAGCAAAACCCAGTGCTTACTGAATTTCCATTTTTATTGTTCTAATTCTGGCTGGGATTTTTCAAAGGGCAATGGGTTTTTGACATGAACTCGAAAGCTGACCTCTGAGAATAAGTTTGTTCTTTACTAGAACACCTTACTAGTTTTCACCGCTGGTGAAATTCAGGCCCATGGTCCTGAGTAAGTGCGTATTGGCTTAAATAGAGGGTACTACAGGAAAGTATCAAGTGGTTTGTTGTATTATTAAATTATGTTCTAACAGTTGCTACCTCAAGCTTTTGCTTTTAAGTAAGAGCTATGGTGCTTTGCAGGCAGCGTCAACCTCTACTACCACCTGAAATCAGCAATATCCACACGATTTCCTGAGAGACAGAAAATGCTCTGAAAGTAGCTTTCTCAGTCACTGGGGGTGTTCAGTCTCGTGGACCAGACTTCAAAAATCAATTGCTGAAATCGGTCCAACTCCTGTCTCAAACGTGCTCCTGTTCCTGTGGATTCAAGAAAGTAAATAGTGTTAGAGGGTAGAGCAAAAGTAGTAAGTGGGCTTTGAAATGGGACACAAATTGCCTCTGATGGTCCTGTGCGAGATACACGGGGGATTTTCCACAGCAAAATGAAGTACATTTTAGAATCTGGTAGGCCCTAGAATGGGAGATGTAAAAGCACACTCTCACTGATCCCTGCCTGTTACCTGCTCAATGCTTTATTGGACTTTGTATCCCTGTTGCCTGACTCTATCTATATACTGGATTTCCAGTAGCTCGTGGTTTCATCTTCAGTATTTCAGGGTTATGGCCTTTATTTTTTTTTGCAGTGATGTGGTCCGTGGCACGTATTATGCCACTTAAAAAAAAAAAATTAATGCTTCTAGTTAGCAGATTTGTCACCTTGTCTTACATTCATGTAACGCTTGTTGTTCAGGGACCAAATTAAATTTAAAACCAAGGGCAGGCTTAAGTATACACAAACGTATGCACACAGTTACTGTACTAATTAAAAAATACATGGACTGGGCAGGCTCACACATGCCTAGGAAGATCAGGACATAAGCAAACTAAAAGTCACTGCCTCTGCAGTTTATTTGGTGGTGAATTTATCTCAGTTAAATGGTTTAACTTACTCTTCTGCGGAAGATATTTAAACTAAAGCACTTTTTTTTTTTCCTATTGAAACAGACAGGGAACATTCACATTTTTTTACAAGCATTTCTTTTAGCTGCATCGAGACTGAAGCGAGTGCCCTCCTCACCCTTCTGATGGGTCCATACTACTGTTTTGGAGCTGTGGGGTGGGCCAAGCTGTAGCAGGATTAAAAATAACTATTTGGGAGGGAAAATCCTGAAGCCAGCGCCGCTGTTAAAAGAACTGCTCAGCAAATTACACCCTGGTAGCAACTCCTGGCTGAGGGTATAAGTTTTCAAACCACACAGCAGGCTTGCAGACTAGACATGTGAGCAGTCTATTGCCTTTTTCTTTTTTTTTTTTTTTTAAGTGGCTCTCATTTGGAGGGATTTCAGAGATTTTCTTTTTAGGACGCATTGATCGATCTACCTGTCTAATCTATTTATCAGTGTTTCTGCCCGTGGGGAGAAACTCTGTCTGGTTTTGGCGCTGAGCAAAGACCGAGACTGTAAAAGTTTCCAGCAGCTTCACGCGTTGATGAACTCCCAGCACTCGCTTCACTCTTTTTTGTGTTCAGCAGCCCAGACGTTCTGCAGCTTTTGAGGGGGTCTGCAGGTCAGGTTTTTCCAAGTCTGGCTTTGCCAAGGCACTTGTAGAGCAAGGACATCTGTGCTGTGCTACACGTTCCCTTCTGCTTTTATGCTGTGCATCACTGGCCGGTGAGCGCGTATTTAACAGAGCTTGAGATTTAATGAAAAGAGCAAATCTGAATATATACAGACTCGGCAGCCTAAGCTTGCTGTGGTGCTGCTGCTTTTCTTTCTCGTCCGACTTCAGGGGGTGTGTGGGAGGTGAAGAAGGGTAATGTATGGAGGAAGGAGTGGGACAAGGACAACCAGCCGTTTGAGTGCCCTGAGCTGTCAAGGAAAAGCAACTGGAGTCAGTCAGTTTTCCTCTTAACGTTCTCTGTTCCTGTTCTCGCTTGGACCCTCTGCAAAACCATTAATTAGATGTCCCACAAGATGCTTGCTGAACAGGCAAAGCCAGCTGAAGTCCTCCTTGCCATTAGGTCCCACCCTGGGCTGTGTGCCCTCAGCATGGTGACCTTGTGGGCTGTGTGGCTGGCCAGGTCACTCAAATGCTTCAAACCAAAAAGCCCTTTTCCCTCCTTTTCCCTGCCCCGGTACCTGCCGCTTTCTTTTCCCCGATGGTATTTTTAACTGATCATCTCAGTGTCCATAGGTGGACCTATTCAAAGGATTATATTAGCATTACACAGTGGGGGTGGTAGGAGAGGAGGAATGAGCAGCCAGAAGTTTCAGGGAAGGGCAGAAACTTCTTTGATGTCCCACTTTAGACGGCAATATATTTCTTAAAGATACCTTTAAGGTATATTTTGACTGTGGAGTTACCTTACCCACCTTTGAGTTACTGCTAGTGGCTTGGTGCTGCTGAGAGATGCTCCAGCTCCCTGCCCTCTCCTCCCATTCCTCCTTGTGTGCTAACCCCTGCTCTCCAGCCCAGTCCCGCCGCCTTCCTGGAGCTGGTTCTGGAGTCTGGATGCCTCACCAAGCCACCCTGGCTTGTTAACTCGGTGGCAAAGTACCCACTTCTGTTTTGGGGAGTTAGTTTTCTGCTCAGTTTGAGACTTGAAGACGTGAGAGAGGAAGCGGGCGTGAGTGGATGCAGAAAAAGCCCTTTTGGGCCCAACATCCCATCGGCCCCAAGAGCATCACGGAGCCACAACCCGAGAGCAGGGTGGTGGTGTGAAACAACGTGAGAAGGGCTGTCTCTGCTCCGGTGCTGCAGCCCGGAGACTGGCACTAAGACTGGGAGGGGATGTGACGTACCCATGGGGTGGCTTCTGCTGCTCTGCGAGGAGCCCTCCTGTGTTCTTCCCCAGCTGCCTGTGGGGTAACGCAGCCGGGGACGGCCCCGCATCACTGAGCCCAGGCTGAGCGGTGCTTCTGGTCACGCTGTGGTGCAGCTGTGCTAGAAATGGATGAATTTTGTTAATCCGAGCCTTATTCTCTTATTTTCCCCAAAGGGGCAGGCAGCGTTCGTTAGAAGTACCGTCGTGCTCAGCGTAAGGATGCTCGGAGGTTTTCTTTGCGCGTGGAGCTCGTGTTAGGGGCAGCTCTCCAGTTATAATTTGAGTGTGTAATTAAGTTTTAGTGCACAGCCTCTGGAAAGCAAGGCTCCAGCTTCTTATGTAACTTTCACAGAGGAAGAGGCCTATGCTTTATTTATAGTTGGCTTTATTAATTGGGCTACTTTTTATTTCAGTGAAGCCAATGACTATAAAAGTACAATGACGAAAGTAAGAGAATGTAAATCCCTGGTTAGGGCTACAGAGATGACAAGGGGCCTGGAGCATCTCCCTTATGAGGAAAGGCTGAGGGACTTGGGTCTTTTTCGTCTGGAGAAGAGAAGGCTGAGGGGGGATCTGATCAACACCTCTAAATACTTCAAGGGTGGGTGTCAGGAGGATGGGGCCAGTCTTTTTTCAGTGGTGCCCAGGGACAGGACAAGAGGGAACAGGCACAAACTTGAATGTGAGAAGCTCCACCTCAACATGAGGAGGAACTTGTTGACTTTGAGGGTGGCAGAGCCCTGGAAGAGGCTGCCCAGGGAGGTGGTGGAGTCTCCTTCTCAGGAGACATTGAAATCCCACCTGGACCCGTTCCTGTGCAACCTGCTCTGGGTGGACCTGCTTTGGCAGGGGGTTGGAGGAGATCACAGAGGTCCCTTCCAACCCCATGTGATTCTATGGGTTTCTAGTTACCTCTGCTTTGTTTTGTTGGTGGTGAAAAGAAGTAGTAATATAAGAAGTTGACAAGAACTAAGAGTGTTTCCTAATTAATTTTTTGTATGTTATATTCCTGAATATTGAAGAAGACTAGAATGCATTAGAGAATAGCCTTTCCAGTTTCTTGCTGTCAATATAGCTTAAAAAATAAAAAATTGAGAGAGGGTTGGTGTTGTGGGGTTTTTTTTGTTGTTGTTTTGTTTTGGGTATGTTTTCAAAAGTGGTTTTAATCCTGTGGGTAGTTACCATAATTTGGGCCAGATCCCCTTAAGTGCCTGCTGCTTAGAGCAGAAGAACTGGTGACATGGAGGGACAAAGCCATAGGGGCAGATATTAGGGTGCAGGGGCACTAGTGAAGCCAAGGGTGCATCTTGTCCATGTGAATATATTCATCTCAGCAGTCTCAGCAACACGTCTTAGCAACTGTCCACAAGCATCTCAATCCTGTTGACTGAGATGGCTCATCTTTGTTTTCTTCTTCAGGCTCATTTTTGCTTTCAGGGCATGCTATGAGTCTCCTATTAACTGAAGGGGGAAAAAAAATAAAGGAAAAAAAGAAAAGAAGCTGTTCTTATGTTTATTTTTATAGTTCGGGTGACCTATAAATTATTAGGGACTGCAAGACAAGTTAGGTCATGAAGAACAAGTAAATGCTGCTTGTATTTTATAATTACCCATGATGTCTGATCATTTCTCAGACTCTGTGCATCTGTATCTCCAAAGAGGGGTGTGGGCCAGCACACACAGTTATTTTCCTGTTCAGAGACTTTTCAGAAAGAGATTTCCGTAGCACTTCTAATGCTAATTTTTTGTCTGAAGCCCAGTTTGTGCCTCCTTAAGGGGAGTGGAATACACAGTCTGTGTGGTTGGATGTACAGACAGTGTAAAAGGGGTGTGCAAGGGGGCACTGCTTCTGCTCTGTCCCCCAGTGCAATGTCCTAAAATGTGGCAGAAGGAGAGCAATGCTAGAAGGTCCTAGTTACCATAATGATGGATGAAAAATGTGTTCAGGAACCAAAATGGAGGGCCTGGTTCTCTTGAACATCTTTGTCAATGATCTGGGCGAGGGGATCGAGTGCACCCTCAAGCAGTTCACAGAGGACACCAAGTTGTGTGGGAGCATCGACCTGCTGGAGGGTAGAAAGGCTTTGCAGAGAGGTCTGGATGGATGGGCTGAGGCCAATGGGATGAGGTTCACCAAGGGCAAGTGCTGGGTCCTGCCCTTGGGTCCCACCAACCCCCTGCAGCGCTCCAGGCTGGGGACAGAGTGGCTGGAGCTGCCTGGCAGAAAAGGAGCTGGGGGTGTTGGTCGCCTGTGGGCTGAAGATGAGCCAGCAGTGTGCCCAGGTGGCCAAGAAGGCCACCAGCATCCCGGCCTGTGTCAGGAACAGCGTGGGGAGTAGGACTCAGGAAGTGATGGTCCCCCTGGACTGGGCACTGGTGAGGCCCCACCTCGAGGGCTGTGTCCAGTTTTGGGCCCCTTCCCACAAAAAAGACCTTGAGGGGCTGGAGTGGGTCCAGAGAAGGGCAAGGGAGCTGGTGAGGGGTCTGGAGCACAAGTCTTGTGAGGAGAGGCTGAGGGAGCTGGGGGTGTTGAGCCTGGAGAAAAGGAGGCTGAGGGGAGACCTTCTGGCTCTCTCCNGGGTTGAGGCCCCATCCCTGGAGGTGTTTAAAAGCCGGGTTGACCTAGTGCTTAGAGACATGGTTTGGTGATGGTTTTGATCAGAGTGAGGTGGATGGTTGGACTAGATGATCTTGAAGGTCCCTTCCAACCTGGACAGTTCTATGGTTCTATGAAATAATCATGTCTCCTTGCAACCTCATCTGAGATAATAGTTTGCTCATTCAGAACTGTATTCCATCTTCTAGCCCAGAATTAATATTTCAGAAAGTCATGGCTGTATAGATAAATGTAGATAAATAGTCTTTCTGATGTAGCAGAAGACTGGTAAAGATGTGGTGCTTTTTTTCCCTTGATGTATCAGCAGAGTCGTGTGACGGGGACAGACTCTCAGCCTTCCTTAAAAGGGAAAAAATCCCCCTCAAAGTCCCTTATAAAGTAAGAAAAGGAAAATGTGAGTTACAAGCCATAAATATTGAAAGACCAAAGAGTTAATAAAAGGAATCTAAATTTATTTTTGTCATTACCAGTAATAATAATAATCTCATGACTGGGAGGAAAAAGGAGGCAGGCATATTCAGAATTTTCAGTATTCTTTTTATTGGCATTAGTGTGGTCTCTGTCACTTGTCATTTGGCTGAAATAACGTGTGGTTCTTGCCAAAAAAAATTGAGACTACGCTAAGCCTAGCCATTTTTGATGGTTGTTACATCAACCAGGGTTGTCTCTGCTCCTGCCGAGAAGCTTGTTCTTCAGAGCTCGGCTTCATCGAGGTGACTGTACCGGGCAGCAACCTGCAGTATATTTTAAGGGATTATAATTTTAAGGGAGCTGTAATTGCTTAGTGCACAGATTTGAGGCAAAACCTTCCTTTAAATTGGGGTGGTGGTGGTTAAATTTTGCCATCTTCCTATCCATCCATCCCTTAGGAAGGATATTGCCCATCCTTCCTCATTCCTATTTATTAGGAATATTGCTATATTCCTAAGAAATGCAGCTAGATTTCGGTTTCTCACATTAGGTTCATGTCAGCTTTTAAATAATTGCGTATTTGTATGTTTTTAACTCGACTGTGAGGACACATGCAGTCGCGGAGTTGGCTGCCGTACAGCTGGAAGCCTCTGAGGCAGCAATTGTGCATGTTTTAATGACAAATTGTATCGTTCGGTGAAATTCTAGCTCTTGGCTTGTCTTGCAGAGATAATGCTGTATACCAGCCCAGTGGAAAACTGAAGACAGATTGGTTTGGAGTTACTCTGACTTTAACACACTTTTCGGGACAGTTGCTCACATACCTGCTAATGGGTTTTTCCATCTGAGCCTGATGAGTATTTCAGTAGTGCTGTCAAAACGCTTAAGCAGCCCTTGCTCACAGCCACTTTGCAAATCACAGAATCTTCAGGGTTGGAAGGGACCTCTGAGGTCGTCCAGTCCAACCACACCCACGCAAAAGACCCCCCACAATCTCGGGCACTAGAGCATGCCCTGAAGTGCCACGTCTACACGTTTCTTCAATACCTCCAGGGATGGTGACTCCACCACCTCCCTGGGCAGGCTGTTCCAGGGCCTGACCACCCTCTCAGGAAAGTCATTCTTCCCAAGATCTCATCTAAACCTCCCCTGCCCCAACTTCAGACCATTTTGAACCATTCAGAACCTCTTGTTCCTGTCCTGCTTCGTTTGAAGAGTTATGCTAGTACTCTTTCTAGCAAGCTGGACTGGAAAACTGATATAGAGTATTAAAAGTAACCTTTATTGTCACTTCTAAGAAGATATTCCTTAACCCCATTCAGTTCCCTGACTGAGCTCGCAGTCTTGCCCCAGAAAACAGTTGTGCAAGCACTTCTCACTGGGTAAATGGAAAGTGACTTTCCAGAAGATATAAACAATGCTAAGTAGGTCTTTTGCCACTAAATAAAGTCGTCCTTTTCCACCCATCCCGGCTACTGGCTGTGTAGTACCTGCTCCCTCTCTTGCTCAGCTCCAGTGCTCATCTGACTCCTCAAGTGATCCAATTCAGTTTGCTAATGTGGCAGAAAATAGGCCAGCTGATGGAGGGAGGAAAATAAGTTGTATTTTTGACAGCACTGGGCTGTTAGACAGGCTCAGCCATTCCTGTGCAGCTTCACCTGGAAGCATAGATTACTTCATCTGACACTGCTGCCAAAATCAATTCTTGTCCGACAGGGGCTTTAAGCAGTCTTCATTTCTTAGTGCTTCCCTAATGTCAGGAGAAGGTGCTATTGTCTAGAAGGCAAAAATCCAAAAGAATCTATAAAATGAGGTTCTCTGGTTCTACCACTGTGGGGATGGTAATGGCAGGAGAATGAGAAATATTGTCTTGTAGCGCAGTTCCCATAAAAGAAGAAAGTGGGATAAGTTTCCTTTGTGGGTGGTTTTTTGGGTTCATTTTTGGATTTGTTTCCCCATCAGTCTTCAGGCTTGGATTCCACCCTCCCTCTCAACACACACACACACACACGAGTGCAATTTCTTGTAGATCCTTCTGATGGGTGTCATATACATAGTACACACTATATATTTTACTCTATGTTTTATGTAAAAATCTCATGTGAAGACTGAACCATCAGAGATCTCAGCATTAGAGAAAAGGAGAGAGTTGCTGTTCTTTGCACTCCCCTCATCCTAAACGCCTTTTCTCCAGGGTGTTTTTTATCTGACTTTGCCTGTGCTTAAGAATATTAGCATTTAAATGACCCTGCTAAGTGGTGATACCAACACCTAGTTGACACGAAGAGGGAAGAGGAGACAGTTTTACTGGGTTTTATTTGGCAACCACTTTTGTAAAATGTGATAAAAAGAGTAATTCCAGCACCAAGCTGGACAAAACTAGTATTTTTTTTTAATTTTTAATCTTTTTTTTTAGCTCCAGACAGAATTGTAGTGTTTGAGGAAGGAGCAAAAATACAGAGAAGAGCTTAAAATCTCCGCTTTTTTGCAACTTCCCAAGGTGTTTTTGTCTCTTGGTCTGTGGTGGCTCTGGGATGTTGAGGAGTGGGAGTGCTGTAATAGTCATTTTGCAGATTTCATCCAAATAATTTATTTCAGCCTCCTGGCCAGACTTGGTTTATACGCGATAGCCACAGTCAGTACTCCCGTGGATTTGTCTTGTCATGCTTCTAAACACTGCCTGTGGTTCAGAATG
Organism: Calidris pygmaea; assembly: GCA_003697955.1. Classification (NCBI taxonomy): domain Eukaryota; kingdom Metazoa; phylum Chordata; class Aves; order Charadriiformes; family Scolopacidae; genus Calidris; species Calidris pygmaea. Next base: position 39,921 of record QJSC01027869.1, read on the forward strand.
TGGGCTATCCGTGTGTCTGCCTGAAAAGCAGTAGCCAAATCCCAATTTAATGTGGCTAGCAGGTCTTTCATCCATCATCCCCTCAGTTTCTCTGTAGAGGAGGAAGTTTTTTGTGAACACCTTCCACCTTTGCTAATAATGGCCGTCTCCTGGGCCATACTGCATGAAAAGCTTTTATCCTGGGTGGTATTTTTATCCTCCTCCGCATGTCTTTAGACAGTGTGGGCTCAGAGATGTTGGTTGCAGTGATTGCTTTAGCTCTTGCCATCACTAACTCCAGTGGGTCCACACTGGCTTCTGTGGTGGGACAANGGAAGGGACCTCTAGAGACCATCCAGTCCAACTCCCCTGCCAAAGCAGGGCTGCCCAGAGCACATCACTCAGGAGCATCCAGGCGGGGCTTGAAGATCTCCAGAGAAGGGGACTCCACACCCTCCCTGGGCAGCCTCTGCCAGGGCTCTGCCACCCTCACCCCAAAGAAGGTCTTCCTCACATTGGAGTGGAACTTCCCCTGGTCCAGCTTGTGCCCGTTGCCCCTCGTCCTGTCCCTGGGAACCACTGAGAAGAGTCCGGCTCCATCCTCCTTCCACCCACCCTTTAGATCCTTGGAAGCATGAATAAGGTCTCCCCTCAGCCTTCTCTTCTCCAGGCTCAAGAGCCCCAGCTCTCTCAGCCTTTCCCCATCAGGGAGATGCTCCAATCCCTCCATCATCTCTGTTGCCCTACGCTGGACTCTTTCCAGCAGTTCCCTGTCTCTCTTGAACTGGGGAGCCCAGCACTGGAGGCAGGATTCCAGTTGTGGCCTCCCCAGTGCAGAGCAGAGGGGGAGAATGACCTCCCTCCACCTCCTGACCACACTCTTCCCAATGTCAGCCCAGGATCCCATTGGCCTCTTGGCCACAAGGGCACATTGCTGGCTCAGGGATAGTTTCCTATCTATCAGGACCCCCAGATCCTTCTCCTCAGAAGTGCCTTCCAGCAGGTCCACCCCTAACCTCTACTGGTGCCTGGCGTTCTTCCTCCCCAGGTGGAGGACCCTACACTCGCTCTT
>QJSC01027869.1:41202-73711 GCA_003697955.1 Calidris pygmaea
AAAAAAAAAAGTATTGAGCTAATTACAGTGTCTAGATCAGTAAGGCTTTGGGCAATTTTGACCATGCCTGTGGTAACTCACCCAGGAAGCGTTTTATGGGACTGTCTGGTTGCCACCACAGAGTCAGCCCTCTGGAAGAAGTAAGAGCTGTGTATATATAGAAAGAGGAAAGCTGCTGGAGGGGGCAGGCTGTACTTGTTCCTTGCCAGGCTGACTTGCTGGAAGAGTTAGCTTGGCTGCAACCTCAGCGGTGACTTCAGCGTGGTCTGTGGGTGAAGAAGATGAGGGGAACTCCTGCTCATGCCGGGTCCTTTCTCTATGAGGTTTTTGGTTCGATGATGGGAAGAAAAGAGCACAGGCTCCTTTAGATAACACCCTCCACCTGTTCAGTGGTAAACTGTCTGTGATCATCCTGTACCATGTTGCTGCAACATTTGATGCCCTAGATTGATTGCTGCTCTTACCACGCTTTCCAAAGCAACAGAGATTAGTAGAAATTGTTTGATCTAATATGATGGTTATCTTTCCTCTCAAGTCAAAATCTTTGTATTGCTTCACCAGAAAAGTCCTACGTGATTCTGTTATTTCTCCATATTATTCTAAATATATATTTTCTTTTACATTGCACGTCTTCTGACCTTAAGTTAACGGATTGCCAGTTAACTCGAGATGGATTTGAGCTCTGTAAATGCCGAGAGAGATGCTGTCTAAATGTTTTGTTCGAGGACTCAGATGTTTGTGCTTTAATCCCTGGGCTCAGTCATGGAGAAAATGCACCTGATTATAGCCTGTTGTGAAAAATCTCTGACAAAACTTGAGTCTGCCCTTTGAAGTGCTAGCAGTTTGCAAACACCACACTTGTTTCTCTTTGATCTCAGACAGGCACAGGACCCGTTTCAAGTTTACTTGCTGCTTAGTCAAAGCCAGCACCTGGATGGAAAGCAGCTGTTGGTGGTTTAGGTTGATGGTTGGACTAGATGATCTTAAAGGTCCCTTCCAACCTAGACACTTCCATCATTCTATGATTCTGTTTTAAAAACAGGGCTCAGAAGGGGGCTATGGAGTTTTCCTGGCCTGTGCTGTGTAAGGTGTCTCGGATCCACGCGCTTTAGGGATATGGCAAAACCCATTTGTGGTGGTGGTTGTTCTTGTTAGGGTTTAGCAGAGCCTGCTGCAGCGAGGAAGCACTCGGTTTGCAGAAGCACAGGAATGACCTTCTGCTGAAGTTGGGATCTCCTCCTGTGGGAAATGCTTTGAACTTTTCTGCTCCTAAAAGCATGTTGAGGGTGGTTTTTTTTCCCCTTTTTAAGGCTGTCTGATCATCAGGATGCTTTTTGTTTGCTCATTGCTACTGGCTGCACAGATAGCTCTTGTAGCATTAAAAAAACCCCGAAGTCATGAAATCCAAGAACAAAATCTCATCACTTTTCTAGTTTAAGCTAGGCTGTAGCTCAGTGCTTGGATACGTGGTAAACTGTGCCATCGTTATCTTCAGGCATGAATTATGTCCCCCAACGGGAGGTTGGACTAGATGATCTCCAGAGGTCCCTTCCAACCCAATGTGATTCTGCAAATTGCAGCTAACAGATAGTAATAAAGAGTTTCAAACCACTGTTTCTGTGATGTACTCTCTGTGTTTTCTCCCCTGGTGGTTACACAAGCCAACCCAAAAGCTGCCTGCCTTGAGACTGGTCCTTCTTGAAAAAAGTCTGTACATATACTGGTGTGGTCTCTGTAGAACTTTACTTACGCGTAAACAGAATGGAAGACGAAAGGTGGGAGGAGTTACTGCTGTACCAAAAGGAAAAAAAAAAAAATACATACAATCTAGCCAAGTTCTGGGAGAGAATTGAATGTGCATTGGAGAGCTTGGGGTCCTCGAGCTGTTGGGGGCTGAAGGGCACAGCAGCAAGGGTAAAGGGGAGAACCTGGGGAGAAAAGGACAGGGAAGAAGGAGGGGACCTCTCTGTTCTCCTTCTGAACTGCCCAGTGTGGAGCTGCAGCCAACCCTCTGGAATAAAACTGTGAAATAGATTTAGGAGGCATAAGAAGGGGTTAAGTAGGAGATGGATATTTTCTTCTTCTTCTTCTTTTTTTTTTTTTTTTTTTTTGGTTTAAGTGTTGCTTTAAAAACAGAAGTTATTTTTCTTGGATGCCATTTTTACCATTGATGGTCTCTTTCTTCAGCTTGCTTAGTAGCAAAATCAGCAGTTCTCAAGCCAGTTATTAGCAGGAGGATGACTGGCAAATTGTGATTAGTGGGCTACAGCTTTCAATGCACTCATTATTTGCATCACCCCTCCCCTCCCCCCCCCTTAATATTTGGCTTCCAGTTTCCTGAGTATAGGAATATGATGCCATAGCTTTTGCTTCACTGATGAGACACAACAGTGTAGATCTTGGGGGGGGAAAAATAGGAAATGTCTAAATTAAAAAAAAAAAATATTCTTGGGGTATGTTAAACCTCTTGCTGCAACGGGGAACCAAGTGTTTTGGAGGCTGCTGGGAAAGCAAGAGCATCACGGTGAAGGTTGGGTCCCTTGTAATCCCAATCACTAAGTGACATTCTTAATCAGGTCACGGTCTTTCTCAAATGGGTTGATTCAGCAGCTTGGGTCACAGCGTGTCTGTTGGTGTGTGAATTTTAAGAGCAAAGGAGCTTACATGTTCTTTCGGATTAAGACAGCTGGACTGTGTTTATGGATCGTGGAGCTGGTGCAAAATGGTTTGGAGCTGTTGAGTAAATGCAACTGGGTGGTTAAAAACCTGGGGTAAATTCTTTGCCGCCCTTTGAAGTTGACGGAAAACTTGTCCCTGACTTCTGAAGGTCAGGATTTTGGTCTGTTTTGGTCCTAGCTACACAACACCTTTCAACCATGCTGACAGCTCCAACATCGGCTTCAGTGATGGAGCCTGGGAGTAAATAAAAGAGTTTTTCAGGTAATGGACTACACGTTGTAGCAATGAGACAGAAGATGCTTACTGTATAAACAGACACACACGCACACCCACCTTTTTTCTTTTTTTGGGTACCAAGGACTTCTTTTACACAAATACTTAATTAATTTAGGATGCCTAGACATGCTTTAATGGTCAAGAGAAAGAGGTTTTAGAGAAATGTGGTGTATTTCCCCTATCAACTGTCTTTTCTCTTCTGCTTTTTTCCTAATGGAAGTTAAAACGAGTGTTCTTTCGAATATTTGAAATGAAGTTTTGAATGTTCTTTAGCAGTTACTGAACTGTTTCTATTCACAGTGAATTATTAGTAATTTACTGCTTCTTGTTGTGTGTCTGCCTTCAATTTTATGAGTGGAGTCTGGGGGTGTGTGGGGGGGCTGTGTGTGTGTATGCATAGGTAAATAGAGTACAGACGTTTTAAAGTGTGTCTCCTCACGTCCAAGTTTTAATTTTGCAGACGATATCAGAAATTGCAGAAGATAATGAAGCCCTGGTAAGAACCTGATTAGATCATCACCTTGCACACTTCCTCTTCTTTTGCATGACTGAGTTCAGGCCCTTGCGCTAATCTTTATGTGTAAATACAGCTGTGCGTATTCATTCCGACAGTCTCCAGCGTTCTCTGTTTCTTCTGCTCTTTGATGCCTGTTAAAACTTTCTGATGGAGCCTTTCTTGCTTTGCTTGTGGAATGGGTGCTTCGTTTCTGTGACTTCTGCAGGGGCTTCTACTATTTCCTAAGTAAGGCTTTGGTTTTGCTTTTTAATTTGAGCAAATGAACCGTTTCCCTGCCCTCCCCAATTCCCCTCTTAAATTTGTCTGCCTTACGTGATTGATAGCAGGCAATTTTAATTGTTGATGTTGGTGAGATGGAAGTAAGAGCTTGAATTCCTATTATTTGCTAATGCTAGGTAATTTTGCAGGTAATTGCATAAAGGAAAACTATAAAATAGTAAAGGGTCTTGTATCAGCAAGTTCAGAAGTGTGTTTATTGCCCTGATGATTGGGAATAGGACCCTTCGGGGTGCTTCAAGCTAAGCACAGCCTTCATAGGCTTGAATAAATTGAGACCCCAAGAGATATTCTTATATCTTGGTTGACTTGCAAGTTCAACATGTCAAGTATAGCTAAAACCCAAGGAAGCAAAAGAATAATTAATCAATTAACCATCCCTCTGTCACTCTGAGAGTGGTCTTTCACGCTGGAAATGCAGCTCCCCACCTGAATCCGTGCTAAATCATACTTTCACAAATCTGCTGTAAACCAAGTTCTGAAACGTTTATTATTAAATCATTGCCTAATAAATAAATCAGACAGTAAAAGTAAATTTGGCAAGAAACTTAAGTCCTTCCTCTACTTTTGCTCGCTCAACTTAATACGAAGTAACTTGCTTCATAATAGAAAAGTGTAGATTCTGAGGAAAATTATTAAAATGGCATGAGGCTTTCAGAATTCTTGACAGCATCCCACCTGCCGAGACAAGGTACCTCCTGTCCATTTAGATGGCAGGTTTTGCCTCGCTGCTGTAAAAATAATTCTTTGTGGAAGAATGGTTACACTCCTTCAGCATCTCTCTGCTTCCAAATTCTGTTACCCTGTAGGCTTCTATACGTTAAATTATGTCATTATCCTCAAGCCAGTACTAAAATACTGATTTATAGTTGCGTTGCACCCTGGTTTTAGGACCTGATAATACTAATTAATTTTCTTTTATTACACAGTTTTGTTGTGGGTTTTTCTTTTACTCATGGGAACAAGGCATTCCCCGCTTTAAGATGCTTCTTATTGATCAGTGTAGATACAGCACATCAGAGGATACAGCAGGAAAGCAAGTGTATGTGACTTAAGCTTATTCTGACTTTGAAAATCAAATCCTGCCAGTAGAAGCTCCGCTTGACGTCGGGGCACATAGTTTAATATTTTGATTTCCATCAGTAGTACTTGGAATGATAGCAATTAAAATAACACAAATTCTTGAGCATGGGACTTGCACTAAAAAGGTAGCGATAGTTCTGGAAGCTGGTCTGTTTGCACATTTGGAAGGTAAAGTGTGTGCACTAGTGCTCCAGGAGTATAGTTATGGAACATCCTGACTATTTTTCATCCAAGTATTAATGGGAAAAGGTCCAACAAAACAAGAACTATAAAACAAACAAACACCTCAGAGCTTGGTATAATGAACTGAAGTTTAAAACTTGCAGCCTCTGCCTGCTGTTTTCTTGATTAAAGAAACTGAAACTAAATATTAATTAAAAACCAAAAGAAAAAATGTTACTTTTGATTAACAGGATGATGTATTTCATAAAGTGCCAGTATTTCATTTTCTCTCTGGTAGCTTGAACTTGCTAGCCTGGCTTAATTAGACCCTGGTTTTCTCAGAGATGCCTCAGACCTCCCCTGAAGGAAGTTCTTCTACAACGTGGGGTTCTTTTTCTCCGTCTTTTCAGTTTTAGGGGTTCCCATTTTGTTGTCGGACTTTATTGCTGCCGTGTTGGCTAGTACTTGGATATATAAAAAAATACAAATTCCTATGAAACTGTTTTATTGATTGACTTTTTCATAGCAGTACTGAATTGTAGTCAAAGCACACTCATTGATGTTTTTTCCCCCCGCGTAGTTAGTTATTTCTGGTCTTTTAAGGAAATCTGGTCCACTTAAGGAAATTACCATGAAATGAGCAAAACCAGGAGTTTAAAAGATGGGGAAGAAGAGAAAAGGTAATTCTAATCACATCTTCATGAAGAACCAGTGTGTAATAGTTCCTCTGGGCTAGTTTCCCATGCAAACAAATGCTTAATGTACCTCAAAGTGGATTTAGTCGTACTCCATAATAACAGTATCTACACCTGGATTTATTCAAGAATACTTGAATTCACAGGTTGTTTTCTTTAATCAGATTTAATTTTCAAGCTTAAAGAAGCCCTGATACCAAAAGTAGAAAGCTTTTCCAGGTTTTTGCAATGCGAGTCGTTTAAAATCAGTAGGGCTGATCCCTTGTAATGAACGCGGTGAAACCCTACCACAAAGAAATATTTCAGCAGTGCTCGGCACGGTGGAGAAAATAAAATCAAATCAATAAAATCTGTGCCGATTGCAGTGTAGCAGTTAAGTGCATTTTCTGTAATCATCTAGAAAAATGGGGGCAGCTTCCCCATAGGTTGTGTAGTCATTTTCAGCTGTACTGAGTACCAAGGAGGTGTGAATTGCTCCTAGTTTGATTTGATAGAGGCTCAGCTTCACCCTTGGAAAGGTGACTTGAAGAAACAAGGCAGTGGAGGAGCCGTGAAGAGGAGCTATAGCAATACAAAAAGGTCCTTGTGCACACTGTGCTTGCAAAGCATCCTGCTGCACCATCAGCCTTCCTTTTAAAATTGGTTAGGTTCTTGCCCCATGGCTTTTCCAGAGCCCTTGTCCTCTTGAAATTTATTCATGGCCATTTATGCTTTCCGACTCTTGACTTAAAGAGCAGTTCTTGCTCTTTGATGGTGACCTCAATGATGTCAGGCCTTTCAGCTGCCCAGTATTAGGTGGTGAGGACAGTTGCTGAATGATAAGAGAATTAAAATGAACTGTTTCCTTAACTCCTGCAACTCTTTTCATTGCCTCCTACCCAATAAAAGCTGTGTTACCTCTGCACAAACAGAGATCACCTTTGGTTCTGCTTTGCCCATGAAGAATGGTTTGTCTAAAGATGTACTGAATTTTGGCTTTTACTCCCAGTGGGCTGGTGACCGTATCCTGGTTGTGACAGACAAGCAAGAGTTTTTAATTTCCAGGTTCTCATGTGCAACTTTATCATATAAAACATGAGACAGTCCACCTAGCTTTATAAAAGCTTATAATGCCTTTTTTTTTTTTGTTACCTAGTGACAGCTGAGCCTGACTTATTATCTCAATTTAAAGAATCATTTGGACAGCTGAATATTTTCCCCTCCTCAATAAGCAATAAAATATTCATTTTGGTGTGTTTGTTAAACCACCAAAACCTCAATCCATGTTTATTATTATTAGATTTATTTTCCAAAATCACGTAGGGGTTTGGGTGCTCAAGCCCCACTCATTTATTTTGAAAAGAAATCCAAATTGCTTTAGGCTCCGTTCAAAATATCAGACATAGTTCTATATCTGCATGTGGGGATTACTTAGCACTCATGATAAAAAGATGGTTTAGCACCTAGAAATGATACTAGGAAGGCAGGTAAGAGACAGGTGTGATGGCCAGGGTCACATCCACATTCCTGTCATCTTTATTTTTAGGAAAGAACAGGTATCATCAAAATGGGTGGAGGTGTTTGGTTTTTTTTTTTCTTTCACAGTTTCTTAAGGTAACAATGCAGAAAATTCTTAGGAGCGTAGATTAACCTGACCTGATATTTCTCTAAAACTTGACCTGATACTTCTGTAAAGCCTCAGAAAGGTGAAACTCAACTGCTGGTTTACCTTTGGGTCAGGTTTTTCCGAGGGTTTGAGGTGCACAGGCTGTGGATCAGAGCATGGCCATCCATCCCTGCCGGAACGGCTTGCACTGGGACAGCAGACAGCGGTCCAGACCACAGCTTTCCACCTCTTGAGAGGCTTTTGCTGAGAGTTGCTGTGGATGAGGAGGTGCTTCATGACCACCTCTTGAGGAGTTGGAGGGCAGAGAACGGGGAAACCTCATCAGCTGTCCCCACCTGAGAGCCGGAGCCCTGAAGAGCTTGGAGAGGGATGGTACAAGTAGCTTGCCTGACAGCACACATCATTAAAACACCAGTGTTAGTGAGATAGGAAATTGCAATTACACACTGTGTCTTTCTGAGCATTTTTCCTCTCTTGCTGCCATGACACACAATAAAAAGCAGCCTCATGAGGAGTTGCCATCAAACTATGAAGTCATTTTGCCAGAGCAGCAAGGGTTTGGTTTTTACGGAACGGCCGTACCTTTTGCGGTGGGTTAGTCTGAAAAGGTTTTATGAAGAAAAAAGTCCCATCATTTTTCAGACTTTGTATGACTTAAGCACTTACTCATCGAGACTTTAAGTTAAACAGCTCCTCCTGCGTATTTTCTAAGATTCCCAAATTTATGAACGAGCTTTGATTCCCTTCAAATTTCTAGCATCTATTGTGTCTGCCGCTCTTAGGAGTATGAGTGTGCCTGTGGCCCCGTGTCCTGAAATGAGTTGCTTGGAAGCCTCTTTCTACCTCTTTGCTTTTGTTTAATCACGTAACGATGAATCAACACGACTCCCTTCCCCTTCTCCCTTCCCCTTCCATATACTTTAATCCTTATCTTGCTCTAGTTAGCCTGGAGATTGCTTTCATCTCTAGCTGTGCTGTTCCTAATGCTTTTATCCTTTAAGCCTGGCTTGTGACTCTTGCAGTGGCGCTTGGCGTATACGTGTGTGTGCAGGTGCATTATGTAGAGCTATCTATTTTAAAAAAAAAATACACTCTATGTGTGTGTGGTGTTGCATTAATAGGGTTGGAGGCTTTAGTTCTGCTTGATTAGTCCCAGTGTTGCACCTCTTTGCTCATTAATGGTTTGAAGCAGTGTCCCAGGAGTGACACCTGGTGGGGGTGTCTGATGGTTTTTAGTTAAAAAGCGCTTTCACCTTCTGGATCCCAAACAGTTGTATCATTATCACATCTTCTAAAATCAGGTTTATACATTAATACTGGTGTTTTCAGCTCCGTTGACCCGGTTTCCCCTCCAAAGCTGTAGAAGAGGCTGGATTAATTGGCAGGATTAATGAGGAGTTTCGGTGAGAAGAATAAATGAGATGTTGAATTCAGATTAGTTAAATTCCTTTACGTTCCAGCCACTGCTGTTCCGAAGACAAATATCCATATGCAAGCCTAATACATTTTAAGCATTCCCTCTAAACAATACCCATATAATATACCCATACTTTCATGTACAATTATTTCATAGGAGAGTATTTATGTACTAAATGCAGGTTAAATGGCTAAATTTTTAAGTACTGTATGAGACAATTCTAGGGGAGATAAATTATCTGCTTACTTTAATGCTGGGAGAAATATTTTTATACTTATATTTTTGCCTTCCAATCTATATGGCCTAATGGCCTATCTTTTTGTAATTTTTTTTTTTCCTTTTTATTTGGATGTAGTTTAATCTAGCTTCTTAAAATACCAGAATCCATATATTTGTGGAAGTGTTCTGTCATGAAGATGCATGAGAATTTGGTACGAGTTTTAAGAAGGAAGACTTTCCTAGGGCTGCTCTTTTATTTGTGGATTCAAAAATAACCATTTTATGCAAAAGGAATGGATTGGGAAAAATGACGGGACCAGAGCTGATTAAATTTACTGCAGAGTCTTATTGTCGTCCTGTTGTGAAATCCTGGGTTATTTGGAATGCTGATGATGACATTTTAAATCTAATTTAATTCTTAAAAGATCTGCATTATTAAAAAACCCAAGCAAATAAACCCAACCTTCCTCCCCCCAAAACAAAACCAAAAACTTCCAGATCGTGTATTTGTTGAACACAATATTCCTTGCAGAATTACAGTGGATTTTTTTTAAAGACACTGGGTTTTTCTTGTTTCGTCTTTGGTGTAGTTTTTTTCATTTTGTCATAAATAATCAAAGCTGCTGTGGAAGAGAAAGGTGTGGTTTGGGTTTTTTTTTTTTTTTGGTTTTACTCACATAATGTCAAGAATGGCAAATTTATTTTTAGTGGAGGGCGCCTGTGGAGTTTCAGTCAACAGGAGCCCCTTTCTTAAATGAAGGGGCCGTTAAAGGTTGCGTCTCGCAATCAGAAATCCCTAAATGGCAGATTACATCAAATCCAGCAAACTGGCTGTTTGAGCCGCCGCACTGAAAACGGATTTTTCTGCCTTATTCCTCTGGGCTGCTGGAAATGCCTTCCATCTGAGGGGCTGGTCACTTCTTTGTGTTGAGTTGTTCCAGCGGGGTCTCGGGAGAGCAAATCCCACAATAAGGATGAGCCAATTACATTCCTTAAGCATGGGCTACAGTACTCAGGTTTTTATATATAATATATATTCAAGTTTTTGACGTACTGAGCATTGTAATTTCAATCTGACAGAGGTTTGTTTGGTTTTTTTTTTTTCCCAAAAATGTAATCTTTTAATTAGGTAAGCTGTTGCATTAAAATCAGTGGGACTATTCGTGCTGTTTAGAGCTTCTGCTTGTTAATGGCTTAGTGGCAGGGTACCTTGCAGATACCTTAAAGGTAATAACGCTGTTTCGTTTGGGCTCTGTGCTCTCACTGCTTATATCGAGTAGTTCCCTCGTTGAACGGCTTCGTTGACGTCATTATGGCTGGCTGACCTTTGGGAGCCCTGACTATATATCTAGAAATAAAGCTAATCTTTAAAAGCTTGGTTTTTTTAACCTGGAAAATTCCTTTGCAGCTAGTCAGGTCGGAGAATATTCTTTATGTTGAGTTTAAACCCATTTTGAATTTAGTGGAGTTCCTACAAAGTTGAGTTGACTCTCAAATTTACAGGTGTAAAATGCCTGCAAACCCTGAACGACTCGAGCTACTTACTTGGGTAAACCATGGGAACTTGGCAATTTGCTTGTCGTGGTTGCCCGTAGATAAACAGGAGGAGATGCATCTTCAGGTTCCAAGAAAGAAATCGAGGTGCTTTTTGTTTGTTGTGTGGGTGTCTATTTTTGCCAAAGTTAGGTTGACGGTTGGACGAGATGATCTTTGAGGTCTCTTCCAACCTAGAAGATACTGTGATTCTGTGTATTAATTATGGCAAAATTGCTGCTCAATAGGAAATCTCTTTGGGTGCCTTTTTAAAATATATCTGCTTCCTTGTAAGAGAACGAACAAACAATCCTCTAACTTTCTGCCAAGCCGCTCAATACGGAGGTGCCAAAACGTTGCACTTCTGTATGACCTTCAATTAGGAGCATTTCCACAAGTTGCTGAGAGAAAAGCTCACTTCTTTTATTCTGTTAGATCTAAAACTCTGGATTTATGTGAGAAGTTTAATTTGGACCGTCTGATTTCCTTGAGCATCGCGTGTGGCGTTCTCCTGGGGATTCGTTCTTCTCTTACAAAGTTGCTTTCTTCCAGGTGTGACTGGTCTTGATGTCCACGCTAAATTGTTCTGGAGCCTCTCTTGCACGGCCTCTCTCGCTCTTCTGCTTCCTCTTAGTCTCTAATTGGCTTCATTTTCCTGCCTTTCTGAAAACTTCCTGCTGCTTTATCCCCTCGGTCCTTGCCCTGCTGCATCACTGGTAAATGTTGTCATGACTCCTGTCTCTTGCAGCTTTGGAGATATGTTGTCCTTTACACTGACTGCATTTGTTGAGCTGATGGATCATGGGATTGTATCGTGGGATACATTCTCTGTGGCATTCATTAAAAAGGTAAATTTGTAATCAATGCTACCTCTTCTATATCAGTTTAAAATTTTGAGGTGAGTCATAGTTGGTTTTTGGGGGTATTTTTGGGGGGGCATTTATTTGTTGTTGTTTTTTTTTTTTTTCCTTCTTTCCCTTCTTTATTTAGGTCACTGGCCAAAAAGGCACATGAAAGTGGGATTAAAGTGCTATTTCAAACTGTAAATATTTATAGTTGCAGGATCTGGCCCAACTTCTATGGAAATCTTATGGGAGTGAAATGGGATCGACACTGTTTTAGGCTTATTACACAAGAAATCGCTTGCTCAATTCCAGCGTGACCTCCCTGTGCAGATAGCACGCAATCAAAGCAAAAATTAGTATTTTGATTTAATGGAAATTAAAAATGAGTAATACTGTATACCTTGAAACAAAAAAAAACCAGCACTGAAATGTTTCCTCTGGGTATGTGGGAGGAAGAGAAATGAGTTAGTTTAAAAATTGAAATTAAGCTGATATCTACTGAGATTATCAAGTTGAACTCTGGTCCTCCTGAATCTTGCAGCTGAGGTCTGTGGTTTTGAAAGAGATCTTTCCTCCATTTGCAACATTTTTTTCTTTTCTTACGTGTAAGAAGTGCAGAAAAGCAGCAGAAACATGGGAGTACTCCTTAAATACAGAAATGTATCAGACTTGAGGCCCCATCTGGAGCACTGGGACCAGTTCTGGGCTCCCCAGTTCAGGAAGGCCAGGGAACTGCTGGAGAGGGGACAGCAGAGGCTACAAAGATGATGAAGGGCCTGGAGCACTTCTCTTAGGAGCAAAGGCTGAGAGACTTGGGTCTGTTTAGTCTGGAGAAGAGAAGGCTGAGGGGGGATCTGATCAACACCTGTAAATACTTCAAGGGTGGGTGTCAGGAGGATGGGGCCAGTCTTTTTCCAGTGGTGCCCAGGGACAGGACAAGAGGGAATGGGCACAAACTTGAATGTGAGAAGCTCCACCTCAACATGAGGAGGAACTTGTTGACTTTGAGGGTGGCAGAGCCCTGGCAGAGGCTGCCCAGGGAGGTGGTGGAGTCTCCTTCTCTGGAGACATTCAAACCCTACCTGGACACGTTCCTGTGGGACCTGCTCTGGGTGGACCTGCTTTGGCAGGGGGTTGGACTAGATGATCTCCAGAGGTCCCTTCCAACCCCATAGCGTTCTGTGATTCTATGACTTGAGAAAACAGTTTTTGTTACTGATTTAACCCTTTTCATTTACTGTGGGGAAAAAACCCAACCAAACCACAGTTCTTTACAAGGAATTTTCAAACCAGATACAACTCAGAGCTTAAGATATGGTGTGTTTGTACAGGTTCAGAAGATGGGAGAGTTAACTTCACTAAAGTAGTATCAGAAGCAGTAATAGAAGAAATATACCCTGTGGCAAAGATCTCTTCATTTTAGCGGAGTGTGTCAGAGTAAAGACTTTAAATGAAAATGAATTAATTAAAATTTGGCTAGAAAATTGCTACCGCTGAAGTACAAATTTACTTTTGTTGCCAAAACTGAAAGAAGAGTCAATTATGAAAAAAGCGTTAGATATTAATGCTCGGTTTTGGTCATTAAAAACGATGGATGATATTTTTAAGAAAAATTAGTGTAATTGATCTGGGGTTTGGACTCTTTTCCAGAGAGTCTAGATAGATTATGATGATGTTATCTTTTCATGGCAAAGAAAATAGTACAGATGTTCTTGAACTGATTTCATGAGGTACGAGGTCAAGCCCAGAATGCCTTATTTGCTAGGGGAGCCTGCAAAGAAGTATATGAAGAAACTTGCTAAAATGACTTTAAATTGGTCTACTCTGGGAGCGACTCAAAACAATTGTCTTTGTCTAACCCTATCAACACCTTTTTCCCTGTGGGTCGTATAGTAGCTACAGAAGAAAGTATTGTTTGCACCCTTGTTAATGGCTCATCTCTTGTGTCTGGAGCTTCCATAGGTTTCCCTGGACAGTGACCCAAATTAAAAACCAAAACAAAAGACATAAACAAAAGCAGTCTCCCTGAGTAACTGTGAAAACCAAAACTGGCCAGTAAGTAACTGGCCTTACTGTTGAGGCCTCACCTCCAATACTGTGTTCAGTTCTGGGCCCCTCACCACAAGAAGGACATTGAGGTGCTGGAGCGTGTCCAGAGGAGAGCCACCAAGCTGGTGAGGGGTCTGGAGAAGAAGTCCTATGAGGAGAGGCTGAGGGAACTGGGCATGTTTAGTTTGGAGAAGAGGAGGCTGAGGGGAGACCTCNCTTCAGGGCATGCTCTGGTGCTCAAGATTGTAGGGGTTTTTTGTGTGTGTCTGATTGGACTCGATGATCTCAGAGGTCCTGTCCAACCATGACGATTCTGTGAAAAACCAGAATTGAAGGTGGTGGACAAGAAAGGGATGAAGGAGAAGAATAGGACAGTTAGAAGAGAAACAGAAGGACGAAGAATGACAAAAATAGAGGGAAGAGAGAGAGGCGTGTCCTGACCTTCCGTGCGGTTGGGAGACAGAACAACACAGCCCTGAACAGGGCTCTGTGGGCAAGGGACAAATCTAAAGGAGCATCTTTGGACCATGCCTCTCTGGCAGCAGCCTACGGCTTTATTCTCACTGGCTTCTGACCTTGCCTTTTGACAGGCCACTTGCTTTGAGGTTGCTGATGGGCTTGCTCAAGTGGTTGACAGGATGGATAAGGCAGCTCAGAAGTTTCTGCTGGCTGAGGGGGAACTTAGCAATCAAGTGCTTATGCCCTTTGAAGCTGTCTTTTGTGTTAAACGGAAGCCAAACTGGAATGGGGAGGCATTAATCTGAGCTTTTTCCTTGTATAGTTTTCTAACTTAAAATGTAGAAGCTGGAGGAGACCTCCAGGGGAACCTCTGAGTGCTACTAATGACTAACTGCTTGGTGTTGGATGCCAGTCTCCTTCCCTCCCATCCTTTGGGTACAGAGAGGCTGCTGATCCAACTGTTGTGAATAAAAATTGATGCTTTTGAGGAGAGCTTTGTTCCTTATCATAGGGGAAAACAACATTATTTGAAAGATCTTCCTGAGGATATCCAAGATTTTCTCAAGACCTTGCTTGTGACAGTAAAGTTTATTTCCAGCTTCCAGAGTTGTCTAAAAGATTTGAATGCCCAGTTCTTAGAAAACGTCGTGGTGATTGGATATCAAAATCCACGAGGCAAATTTAGCGCTCCCATCTTTAGTTCCTACAAGAGGAGAAACGGATTTTGTAGTATTGCTTGAGATGCAGTTAAAAATATCTCTTGGAATTATTTATATAATTGCTGTTTCATAACTCTGTGATGAAGAGTCTTAACCTTGATGAACTGTTTACTCTGCCTTCTAAAATGTACTGTGCAGGAGCAGGGGGCGGCGGGAGGGAAAGCGTCTCTGTGTCTCACAGCTGCCAGTTGGGTTTTCTGTAGTCAAGTAAAACTCTGGTTTCTTACTTGAAAAGGAGATGGCCACTTCCAAAATTTTACTCTGCATTGGGACTTAACAGAGGAGAACATGGACAGAAAAATCTGTACGTTTCTGACATCAAAATGATCCAGGCAAATAACTCACGAACATAAATAACCACTGCTGAGAAAATTAGGTCTGTTTGCTTCAAGGTTCTTTCCCTGTGTGGGTTTTGGTGGTGGTGGGGTTTATCTTGTTTGTGCTTTGGTTTTGGGGTTTTGTTTTTGTTCTTGCTTTTTTTTTTTTTTAATTTTTGGTTTTTAACTTTTGAATTCTCTCATTTAAGTGATGCTGAAACAGGAAGAGAACTCAGATGATGTTGTTGAGCTTGTTATCTGTTTCTTATCTACCCTCACTTCACACGGTTAGCTCCTGTCTCAGCAGAACACTGGGGTTGGATGTGTAAAGGCATTCTGATTCCTAATTTCCCTTGAAATCTGTTGGAAGTTAAGCACCCAGCCACTATTTTTTGCTGTGTGGGTATATATATCTCCCCATACGACTATGCAGATATTAAGGTTACAGGTATTTTGCTGAACAGATAGTTTTACCCTGAATGAGACACATCCACGTGACAGATTTTCATGTGAAAGTGCAAAGCATTAAAGTTCATATTTCTGGAGGAGAGGTTACATTTCTGTAAGCTTGCGTTATTTTTATCACCAGATTTTTTGATAAGTGAATGCAGGATTATTTTTGGATGTTGAAAGCCCTCCCTCCACGTGGTGCTTAATAAGCAGAGAACAGCAAATAACATAAATTTTAACTCCTGTTGATTGATTCTTCTCTCTTTTTAATTATTATTATTTATTTTTTTTTCACATCCAGAACTTCCAAGTATGGTAATAGAATTTCTTTTTAATCTAATTTTGTTCCCTCTGGAACTGGCATGCCTTATTTATCAAGGTAGACAAACCTATTATTTCTGGCCAGACTTCATGCTTCTGCAAGGTGGTTATGAACGTAGCTTGACACACAAGTCACCTAGCAGATGTCTCACAGGTATGTTCAGTGTGGTATGTCCTGGCCTTTTAAACACACAAGGCAGCTTCATACCTTGGGTTTTCATTTATGATTAGAAGATGTTTCGGTCCAGAACCAGAAGAATAAATAGATTCAAGGCAGCTTGTCCTAGGCTAAGGTTTCAGTTATCTGTACTGTTAGGTTTCTGCAGACCCCTGGTATGAATGCGTCCCACTGAAGCATTTGCACGGCCATGAGAAATATCATGGGAAGGAGCCCCTGCACCAAGCATAATTCATGCATCTCAGGGCTTCTAAAGAGCACGATGACCATAGTCTGACATGTTGGGACGCAGTACTGTATTCCTGCTGCGCAGTTGAGCCACGGGTTCCTGATGACCGTGAGGCATTTGGAGTTGCGTGTGGCTTATTGTGTAAGCAGGGCAAAGTTGCTCTGTGCACACACACTGCCTGAATTGTGGGCCTTCTGGGCACACTTCTGGGGCTGTTGGTCGCCTGTGGGCTGAAGATGAGCCAGCAGTGTGCCCAGGTGGCCAAGAAGGCCACCAGCATCCTGGCCTATGTCAGGAACAGCGTGGGGAGTAGGACTTGGGAGGTGCTGGTCCCCCTGGACTGGGCACTGGTGAGGCCCCACCTCGAGGGCTGTGTCCAGTTTTGGGCCCCTTCCCACAAAAAAGACACCTTGAGGGGCTGGAGCGGATCCAGAGAAGGGCAAGGGAGCTGGTGAGGGGTCTGGAGCACAAGTCTTGTGAGGAGAGGCTGAGGGAGCTGGGGGTGTTGAGCCTGGAGAAAAGGAGGCTGAGGGGAGACCTTCTGGCTCTCTCCAACTCCCTGAAAGGAGGGTGTAGCCAGGGGGGGTCGGTCTCTTCTCCCAAGGAACAGGCGATGGGACAAGAGGAAATGGCCTCAAGTTGCCCCAGGGGAGGTTCAGATTGGAGATTAGGAAAAATGTTTCCCTGGAAAGGGTTAATAACAGCCTTGGACTGGGCTGCCCAGGGCAGTGGTTGAGGCCCCATCCCTGGAGGGATTGAAAAGCCGGGTTGACCTAGTGCTTAGAGACATGGTTTAGTGATGGTTTTGATCAGAGTGAGGTTGATGGTTGGACTGGATGATCTGAAAGGTCCCTTCCAACCTGGACCATTCCATGACTCCATGACATCTGGCAGCTCCGGCTGCAGTGCCTCAGAAAACACCTGGATGACCATTAGCAGAGGTAGGGTAGGGTAGAACAGTGCTGCTGAGATACAGCTGTTACTTTAAACAGCACAATGTGCATCATGTACAAATGTAAATATTACTTGGTCTCAGGATTTGCAGGCAGCAGATATTGGAAGTCCAGAGTAGAAAAAGGCCAATGGAGTTGCTTCTCTCCTCCTGTTCTCTGCGCATCCATGGACTGGTTCTTTATTTTCTGTAAAGTCAATATGTATTTCCTGAATTGAGGTATATTCAGCATAGCTGAATTGGGGTTAATGCAAACCAAGCAGCACAGCAAACAGCAGTTCTGCAATAGATTAGAAGAAAAATCTGTCCCTCTTCCCTTGCCATCTCCAACCAAAGTTGCAGAAAGGGTGTTTTGCTCCGTCAGTACTGCTTAAAATGTCACAACTGCAAAACAGTGTCATCCACGTGTCAGTATCTAGCTGTGCATTTTACAGGCAGCGAGGCAGCTTTTCCAAACGCAGGGAATGCCTCTCTTCCTCCAAAAAGGAAAACGATGCCAAGGTCTAAGCTGGCATCCAGGATCAGCAGCAGTGTAATCCCATTAGTGGCTTGTAGCATGAGCACGGAAGAAGCACGTAGGCTTGAAGTTTTCTGGAAAGAATGCATCAGGCTTGAGACAGGGCCACTGGTAGTCTGTTCCTTGGCTGTAAAGAGCAAATAGCTGTGGTCACGCGACATTTCTTCCGTCTGACTGTGCTTCCTGGGGTACCTTTCAGCTTGCAGTGGAAGCGAAGCTTATTAACGCATGAATACTTAAGCAAGAGTGGACTCTAGACAGAGCTAGGGAACCAGTTGTGCTGATACATGATCATCAACAAGAGCTTTAATTTGTAACCTGGAAAGAGCTTTCAGTGATGTTGGTAACAGCAAGGGGGGGCATAAAAGTATGCATATTTTGCTAGAGTGTGTTTTACCAGAGAGCTAGATGGAAATTTCTTTTTTCCAGCAGTTGAATGTACGTATTTGTTTAGATAATAGCGGCTGCCCAGATGTCTACTGGAGAGAATGAGGAGTATTCTCTTTGTCCTCTCAGAGGTTTTCCTCACAAAAAAAATGTAACTGTTCTAGTTCTTTAATGTTGATTTATCGTGTTCATAACGTAATGTTGAAGCATGCATTTTGGTGGTACGGTGATTTGTTCCAGCAGAAGGATCTGTGTCACGCTGTCCTTTGAAGGTATCTGCAGTGCCTGGTTGATTGCTTTCAGGCATTTACTGATACCTGGCATGTGGACAGGACTACTTTTATTCTAATGCCTTTCTAAGTCACAGCCAAGTTTTTCTTTCTTCCCTTTCCCTGTTTCTATAACAAGATGTAAATTCTCTACGTTTTTGAATTTGCAGATAGCGAGCTATGTCAACAAATTTGCGTCGGACATCTCTATCTTGCAACGGTCGCTAGCAATCCTGGAATCGATGGTGCTCAACAGCCATGACCTGTACCAGAAGGTGGCACAGGAGATCACAATTGGGCAGCTAATCCCACATCTGCAGGGGTGAGTGTCTCCAACTGCCACCTGGTACGGTGGATTTTATTTTTCCCCCTCCCTCCCCTCAAAATGAGCACAGCATTTGGAAAGAGTGGTATAAACAATGGCAGGTTCCTAGGACTTTTCCATCAGCTCTAAGTGGCTGGGTGACTGATAACCAGCTTTCTGGAGTTGCTTGTTCATTGTTTTTTTTTTTATTTTTATCTCTCTTTCTTTCCACACTAAGCTACCTGTGTAGTTGGAAGTGGGGAGTGATAAGAAGAGCAGCCTGTAGTGGTGAAATGCATGACGCTATTAGCATACAGATGGGGGGTGGGTTTTGCTTGCCAGCCTCTGGGAAGGATGTAAGACAAAAAATGGTCAACTTTTGCTGAAGGTATATTTGAAAATGGAGAGGCTTTTTCTTAAAGGGTGAACCATGGTGGTTGAATGGATGGGAACTGCCTCTTGTAGCATAGGGTAATGCATTGTGTGTAGTGTATAGTTAGGCTAGCCCACCAGCTGGAGCATCTTCCACTCATCTGAGAAGCTGTTAATACCAGCAGATTCATCTCCAGAACATTTTAGGGAAGACTCTTCTTCCTACCTGTAGCTGTTGGGCATCTGGCGGAAGCAGCTGATTGTCTGGTCTCCTGCTATGATCAGTGGAGGGTCAATGGCACTTCAAGGTTGTGATTCATTCCACCTTTCTTGAATGCTGAATCTCCCTCTGGAACATCTCATCTCATAAAAACAGAGACAGCCTGGTCATGACCGACTTTGACTTCTACATGGTTAATATTAAATGCAAACAGTCCCTCCACTTCTGCCTGCAGTAATGCGACTGGAGGGTTGATTTCTACAGCTTGCGTGTATTCATGTTCTTCTATGTAATTTTATAATTTTATTCCAAACAGGACAGACCAAGAGATCCAGACATATACCATTGCGGTAATAAATGCACTTTTCCTTAAAGCACCGGATGACAAGCGGCAGGTAAGTTGTTGGGTCTCTACATAGTTGGGTCTCTATGTTGTATCTACATATCTGTAGGAAAAGTGTGTCGTATTCATACCTGCGGTTGCCCCGGTCACACTTTTCCTGCAGTTAATTCAAACTCGTTCTGTTGTTTCATGCTGTTATATCATTAATTTTGATGGAGCTACCTCCATCTTGCCCCAATATTGGTGGGGATTAAGCATTCTTCTGTGCTTTTGCAGTTCCCTGTAACCTCACATGAACCGTATTGACTGTGGCTGGCTGTAGTATTTATTGTACTGAACTCTTTGCCAGCACAGCTTGTAAAACCAGGCTATTTTTTGGTAAACTCTTCCTCCCCCTGCCCTGCCCCGATACTTTCATTAAAATTGCTTTGTTTTTGAAAATGGAAGTATCTTGCCAGGTAAGCGTTTCATGACTTTAATAGTGTATTATTTTAAGTTAACTTTAATGCCAGAGATCAGAAGTCTCAAATGCTTCAAGATTGTGAGCTGCTGTTAAATGAGGATGGAATGTGACGTGTTCTGAAATAGAGAAGTTTTATCCATGTTTATGAAGTCATTAGCCTGTGTTAGAACAGATTAAGTCATTCATTTATTTAACATTTCTGTCACCAAGGAACAGTGATGATAGTTCTTGTGGTGACACACTGTTAGTGTCCAGAACTAACAGTTCACTGAGAGCTGCTGATCAGCTCTGACAAAGACTTTCTAAATACTGGAGATTGTTTAAACAAATGTCAAAGCCATTATGGGTAATTGTTCTTTTTTTTTGCTTCAAAAATATTTTAAAAATTGCAAACGGGAAAGTTAAACCATGGTTTAATTATTTTGTTGAAAAAAAAAAAAAATCCTTTTTTCCCCATTCCTTTTTTCCTTCTCCCTCCAATACACTCTTCAGTTATTAAGGGAAGAGGGCATCTAATAAAAAAAAAAAAATTGAAATAAAAGCTTTCTTTCAGTTTTGGCCTAAATCTATGATAGGTCCTTGTTAAAGAAACAAACAAACAAACAAACCAAACCAAAGATTTTATTTTTTACACTTTTAAATAGTTGCTACTGCTTGTGTTTCTGTGCAAAGTATGCTTTGGTGATAATAGAAGTCGAGAGACAGTGTCAGATGTAGGTAATATTTTAACAATAATCAGTGGGTATGTGTTCCTGAATATGACAGTACCCCAGGGTATTCCCAGCAGGTAAAACTGTATTTAACCAGCAGTAGACCATGCAGACTTCGCTTCACCCGTGGTACCTGCTGCTGTGACACAGAATTGTTAGTCGTGAAGCTTCTGATCACCAGAATGTAATGATCTGCTTTGTCTTGAAGGCTAAGAGCTCTGACGCTTGCAGAAAACTTCTTTCAGCCTTGAATAACACAATAAGTAGTCAGAATTGGTTAGGTTTCTCTTTATATCTATCTTGTGGTTAATTAGTAAACCATACATTGAAGAAGGTAGGTGTCCATTAGCTTCATAGTGACAAATGATGAGGAGAAGGCTGAGGTACTGAATGCCTTCTTTGCCTCCGTCTTTAGTAGCAGAGTTGGTTGTTCCTGAGTACCCAGACCCCTGAGCGAGCAGATAAGGGCAGGGAGCAGAATGAAGCCCCCATAATCCAGAGGCAGGTGGTGAGGGACCTGCTCCAACACCTGGATATAAAAAAAGTCTATGGAACTAGATGGGATCCCCCTGAGGGAGCTGGTGGAAGTGCTCATGAAGCTACTCTCCATCATTTA
This sequence comes from Calidris pygmaea, assembly GCA_003697955.1. Classification (NCBI taxonomy): domain Eukaryota; kingdom Metazoa; phylum Chordata; class Aves; order Charadriiformes; family Scolopacidae; genus Calidris; species Calidris pygmaea. The sequence continues at coordinate 62,386 of QJSC01027869.1, forward strand.
CCAGCAGTCCTGGCAAACTGGGGAGGTCCCAGCTGACTGGCGTCTAGCAAATGTGACGCCCATCCACAAGTAGGGTGGGAAGGATGATCCGGGGAACTCCAGGCCTGTCAGTCTGACCTCGGTGCCTGGGAAGGCCATGGAACAGACCATCCTGAGTGCCATTATGAGGCACATGAAGGACGCCCAGGTGATCAGGCCCAGCCAGCACGGGTTCACGAGGGGCAGGTCCTGCTGGACAAACCTGATCTCCTTCTATGACAAAGTGACCCGCTTGCTGGATGAGGGAAAGGCTGTGAATGTTGTTCACCTGGACTTTAGCAAGGCCTTTGATACAGTCTCCCACAGGATCCTCCTGGAGAAACTGGCTGCCCATGGCTTGGAAGGGAGGACTGTCCATTGGGTTAAAAACTGGCTGGAGGGCTGGGCCCAGAGAGTGGTGGGGAATGGAGTCAAGTCCATTTGGTGACCAGTCACGAGTGGTGTCCCACAGGGCTGGGTACTGGGACCTCTTCTCTTTAATAACTTTATCAATGATCTGAACGAGGGGATCGAGTGCACCCTCAGTCAGTTCACAGATGACACCAAGTTGGGTGGGATTTGATCTGGTGGAGGGTAGAAAGGCTTTGCAGAGGGATCTGGACAGGCTGGATGGATGGGCCGGGGCCAATGGGATGAGGTTCAACAAGGCCAAGCGCTGAGACCTGCCATTTTAGGAGGACCGGCACGATGTGGATGCCTGCACTACAATTAAGGAAAGGATTAAAATTGGTGCTGGTTTCTGAATTCCTTCCTCTCCTTTTTTCCTTTCTTTTTTTTTTTTTTTCTATTTCTGTATTGCAGAAAGCCAAAAAGTTGAAGGTTTTTCTTTTTAATGAGGACTTCCTGGTTGCTTTGCTTCCTCTGCTGCTGTCAAGGACCAAATCATCTAGAGAAACCTAGGTTATTTTAAAAAAAAAAAAAGTCTTCATCAGAAGAGAGCTGAGAGTTTGGGCTTATAAAAGATACTTTGAATGTTTAAAACACTTTTTTGGCAATCATCTACATTTTTGCAGGCAAGTTGCTATGAGAAATTAAATGGCAAATTTTGTCAAATAATTCTTATTCTCATCTGTTACGACAATACTTACTTTAGAATAGGCAGCTCATATATAATATAATATTGTAGAGATATGTAATATCTATAATATATAGAGATAACATAATATTATAGAGATAATACTCTTCAAAAAATAAAATAAAGGAATTCCCCCTTTTTTGCCTTGAATGCAGAAAGGAATACCTGGTGTTCTTTACTTGTCCATCTTTTGGCAGTGAATAAATTATACTGTGACGAAACCAGCCAGTCTGTTCCCTGTGACATGAAGTCTCTCCTGTGCCTGGCACTCCCCCTGCAGCTCAGTTCTGCCTTTCCAGAAGAGACGGAAGGCTCTGGATCGTTCATTCCTTTGCTGTTCCGTGCAATTGAAACCCGCTCAGCCAGAAAAAGCCCACAAACTACAGTGGAATTTCTCTTGTCTTTACTCCTTTCTTCCTTCCTTATCATTCCCACGTTCCGTTCCAGTACCTGTTATCTGGTATAAAGAAAACAGTCGATATCCACGGCTGCCTCCTGTCTCGCAATTAGAATTGTTATATTTCTGCAAGTTCTCACCCTTAACACTTGCTTTATTTACATTGTTTCTACAGCCACATTTCAGCAATCCGATTCTTCGGATGTTCTATGTACTGGCCTTTGCTTTTTTCTAGTTTCTTGCTTGTTATATCACAGAGTGATATGAGATTGGAAGGGACCTCTGGAGATCATCCAGGCCAACCCCCTGCCAAAGCAGGTCCACCCAGAGCAGGTTGCACAGGAACAGGTCCAGGTGGGGTCTGAATGTCTCCAGAGAAGGAGACTCCACCACCTCCCTGGGCAGCCTCTTCCAGGGCTCTGCCACCCTCACAGGAAAGAAGTTCCTCCTCATGTTTAGGTGGAACCTCTCAGGTTCCAGTTTGTGCCCATTCCCTCTTGTCCTGTCCCTGGGCACCACTGAAAAAAGACTGGCCCCATCCTCCTGACACCCACCCTTGAAGTATTTATAGGTGTTGATCAGATCCCACCTCAGCCTTCTCTTCTCCAGACTAAAAAGCCCCAAGTCCCTCAGCCTTTCCTCGTAAGGGAGATGCTCCAGGCCCCTCACCATATAAAAGTAACCAGTACGTACTCTATATATTATTCTTCAACTCTCACAAACATCAGCAAGAGTTTTTAAAAATGTATTTCTCCTGAAGGTGAATGATGTTTTTGATGTGGTGCCAACTGCACAGAATCACAGCGCATCCTAAGGATGTCCTTAAGCATGTGTCAGCATTGATGTGATTATTGGGCTGTTACGTGAGGCTGTGATACACAAGCTCAGTTTCCAGTCAGTGGTCTACTAATTCCAGACATTACCCCTTTGTGTGCATCTAAACAGTGTCTGAGTAGCAGTGTACAATCAAAGAATGACTTGGGTTGGAAGTCACCTTAAAGATCATGGAGTTCCAATTCCCCTGCCCTGGGCAGGGACACCTCTCTGGTTGACACCACCAGACCAGGTTGCTCCAAGCCCCATCCAGCCTGGCCTTGAACCCCTCCAGGGATGGGGCAGCCACAGCTTCTCTGGGCAACCTGGGCCAGTGTCTCACCACCCTCACAGCAAAGAATTTCTTACTAATATTTCATTTAAATCTCCCCTTTTTCAGTTTAAAACCATTACCCTTCATCCTATGGCTCCACTCCCTGACAAAGAGTCCCTCCCCATATTGGAAGGCCAGTATAAGGTCTCCCTGGAGCCTTCTCTTCTCCAGGCTGAACAACCCCAGCTCTCTCAACCTGTCCTCACAGCAGAGGTGCTCCAGCCCTCTGAGCATCTTCGTGGGCCTCCTCTGGAGCCGCTCCAACAGGTCCATGTCCTTCCTGTGCTGAGGACTCCAGAGCTGGACACAGTACGATATGTTATTCCATCCTTAAAGAGTGCATTTTGAAAACAAGAATTTAAAGATAACTACATGATGATAATTGCTATCAGTTGCGTGCATTGCATATGCCAGCACGTGTCCACATACACGCCTGTATTTCTATATTGATGGAAAAGATTATGGAACTTAAATGAGGTATGGACTTGTAGGTATGATTAAGATTTGACTCTCATGCTTAGTAAGTATAAAATATTCCCTCCTATGCATTTTAGGACAGCATTGGACTGGGCTGCCCAGGGTAGTGGTTGAGGCCCCGTCCCTGGAGGGATTGAAAAGCCGGGTTGCCCTAGTGCTTAGAGACATGGTTTAGTGATGGTTTTGATCAGAATTGGGTTGATGGTTGGACGAGATGATCTGAAAGGTCCCTTCCAACCTGGACAGTTCTATGATTCTGTAGTTTGCAGGATGGACAGCTGGGAGTAGCTGCTTAGGAATGACAGTAAAAGCGTATTCTCCTTGATAGTGACTTCAGACAGGTCTAGAAAGAGAAGTTAATTTTAGACCAGTGTCAACTTTGCTACTGAAATATGGGGGAGAAGTATTATTTGCTGTGAAGAAATTGTACCGAGTTGTAGGCTGATATACTGAATGAAAGGTAGAGCACTTGATTTAAAACAGCCACAATAATAATGTAAATAAGCATGTTCCCTGATGTCTTTTTTCAAAGTCCTGGTTGGCTTCCATTCCCCGCTTCCCCCTGTGGTGTTTGTTGGGGGGGGAGGTTATTCTTGAACCAAGAGTGTGTAAATACTCTGTTTAACCCACAGAGGTCTCTCCAGAGGTCTTTCAGTGCTGGTTGTGGATCACCAAAGTCCTCAGCTTGAGGCTGCTTTTCACTTCTTTGCCCTTTTTCTCTTAGTAGAGTGATCCGAATTTGTGACCCCCAAAATAAGGCATACAGTCATATAGCTGAGATGCTGCTTCATTTCCTTTAGAAGTAACATTGCATAAACTTAAAACTAGAACCTTTTAAGTCAGTGTTCTTCTAGGTATGGCTCTAAAATATCTGCTTCTGGCTAATTTTTAATATATTTTTTTTTTTTTAACTAAATCAGGAAATGGCAAACATTTTGGCACAAAAGCAGCTTCGTTCCATCATCTTAACTGTAAGTATATAATTTATATAAATAAAAATATATATGTATAATAGCAGAGAGGAAAAAGTGACTCCAGTTTTGGTGTTCAGAGGTTTTATCTTAATATATTTTAATTGCACTTGAATTTTGGTATGTTGTGAAGCCTGTAGTATGCAAAATAAAGGTTGTTGACTGGGTTCAAAGAAACTGATGATCAGAAAGCGTATTTTCCCAGTCAAATTGTGGTTTCTTCATGGAAATAGAATACTGAATAAAAGGATAATATCTCAAGCATTTTCTTCCCACGGAGAATGTGAACTTTATCCTGCAGATGAGGGATTGCCTGAGGAATTTATAGCAAGTGCTCTGTGTTAAAGTTCGGAGCTGATGAGAGCTGAGCAAGCCACACGCGGCTTTCCATCTTGCAAAATGAACCTCTCTGCTTTTTGGTTCCACAGATTATTCTGTGTTGTTATAAAGTTTGCATGGAAAAATGTAGTGAAATAATGTGAAATATAGCTCAGAATGAAGTTAATGAGTGCTATCACAGAAAATCAGAGCGATTTTGCCTTTTACCTTAGAGTAAATTCCATCTTCAAGGGAACAAGGAGAAGTGCTCTTTTCCTGTTAGGAGATACTAGGGAGTGGAAAACAAACCAGCCAACAACCAGCCAACACCTCACTGTTATTCAGTGTCATAATTTCAATGATGTGTACAAAAACACAGAACTTATTTCAGAAGGCATGTTTTTACACCACTTGTGTTCATAAGAAACTTGACACAAGCATATGGAGAATACTCTTAGGTGTTCAGTTACTAGCATAAAATGCCCCAGTGCCTTTTGACAGACAGATTCTTTTACTTTTTTTTTTTTTTTTTTAAGTCTCTGGAATTGTGCAATATCAATTGCTGTATCCATCTCCTACTCGATGACTTCCCTCACGTATGCCCTGCTGCGTTCAGCGGCCTGGCTCTGTTTCCCGTACAGAAGAACCACTCTGTGTTTTCTGGCACATGAGGGATTTTGAAGTTGTTCATCAGTTCGGCATCAGCTTTCTGAAAGGGACAATTCTGCGTGTGTGGGGCATTGTATGCTAATGTATTTTTAAGCAGTCTTACTCATAACGAGCAATCTTGTCTGGTAGAGGTAGGGTTGTGGTGTGATGTTGACTCTGCTCTCTTAATGTTTATAAATATGCTCTTTTTTTTGTTTTTTTTAATATATACAAAGCTCTAATGCTTTGGTTAAAGAGTTAATTTTTCTTTGAAGTCACTTCTCAGTACCGATTTTTAAATTATTTTTTTTAATGCCACTTCTCATAATATACGTAGGCTCCATCTAGTGGCTTTAAGAAGAAAGCTTCGCTCTATTACTACAAAGTCCTGTCCAATAAAGTTACTTTAGATACTATATAGCATCTAAATCAGTGACATTAGTCCCGATTTGATTTTCTTCTTTCTGGAGTGTACATATACCCAATTGCATAGCAAACGCATGCTCACAGAAATGGAAACACCTGAGTGCACCTGATATAATTTTTTTTTCATAAGATGGCATTCACCGAAGTCTCTTTCTTTGCAGCATGTTATCCGGGCACAGAGGGCGATCAATAACGAAATGGCACACCAGCTTTATGTTCTGCAAGTGCTTACCTTTAACCTTCTGGAAGACAGAATGATGACAAAAATGGACCCACAGGATCAGGTAAGCACCTGGCGTTATCCGGTCAGAACAGGAAGAGGACAACTGCTCATTGCTGTGCCTAAAGCTCGTTATGGAGGAAAAGACACTGCTGGGAATGCTTATACGAGTAATTAATTCATTATCTCTCTGTCTGTGAAACTGGGTTATGTTTTCTGGTTGGTAGAAATTACAGAATGCTCTGGGGTTGGAAGGGACCTCTGGAGATCATCAAGTCCAACCCCCTGCCAAAGCAGGTCCACCCAGAGCAGGTCCCACAGGAACGTGTCCAGGTGGGGTTTGAATGTCTCCAGAGAAGGAGACTCCACCACCTCCCTGGGCAGCCTCTTCCAGGGCTCTTTGTGGTATTGGTTATAATAAAAATTTAACCAATTTTTTGAACTTGTTCTATCATAGGCTCAACGGGATATCATATTTGAACTCCGAAGAATTGCATTTGATGTAGAATCTGAACCGAACAACAGTAGTGGCAGCATTGAGAAGCGCAAATCCATGTATACGCGAGACTATAAAAAACTTGGATTTATTGTGAGTATTTTTGTGTGGTGCTACACTGAAAGTGGGTGAGTGCCTCTGGTGTAGTACGTCCTATGATCAGCAACTTCTCTTATTTGGTCTTCTGGCCATTTCCTTCAAGGCTATGGCACTTGGGGTTTTTTTTTGTTCTGTTTTTTTTTTTTTTTTAAAAAAAATCCTGTTAACCCCAAGTTAGGGTTAATTGGAAGAAGTAACTACCTGAGGTTGAAGCATGTAGTTTTGTGTGACATTACCATAATTAAAACCTAACTTTTAATGCTATCTTGGATGAACAGGCATTGTCTAATGGATCTGTGGCAGACCTGTATAGCATCAGTAATAACATGGACTGATGAGCACAATAAATCTGAGACAGGACTCTGTGGTATTTACTTGTAGGGCCCTGTGTTTTTGTTGCTTGAACTCCTTTCATCTGTGAGTAGGGGATGCAGAATCTCTTAAACAGACTTATGCAGAATCTTTTAAACAGAATCTCTTAAACAGACCATTTGGAGTTGTGGTCTTGTCTGAAACTGCTGGGGAGCGGAGCACGATGTGGCTAAACCATGGCATATATTTATATTCATGAATAATGTGTATTTTCCCCCCTCTGGAAACACAGCATGTGCACATTCACTACAATCACTGGCTTGATTTATCGTTTACTCTAGGTTAGTAGGCAATTTTCTTTCTCCTTAGGTAAAATTGTATACTTCATATCTTACGTGATTCGTTACTTCGCTGTTGGCCTGACAGATATACATTGAATAAATTACAGTAGCCACGGTTATAGACAGGGTGGTTTTAAACACTGCTGGGGGAAGCTGGGGTGCTCTGTGCAGTTCGAGCCATAGAGCTCAGCTCCGTGGTGTAGGGCTCAACGTTGCACAGCTCCCTTGTGGTTTGGGGAGGAGGCTTTCTGGGTTCTGATAGTTGTTTTCCTTACTGACAAGTGAGGAAAAATTACTGCTGTGTCAGTGCTGTTGTGTTTGTAAGGAGTTTTTAGTAAATAGATGGGAAGGGACATTTGGGGACAGTAAACATGATAGTAGAACTAGTGCTTCGAAGAAGCTTTTGAAGCTCAGTGTGTTTTTTTTTTTTTTGTTTTGTATGAATCTTTTCTCAGTTCCTGTGCGATAGAAGACCATTGCTATCCCAGCTTCTGAGACTGGTAACTCCTTTGGTGAGATGAGCAGAAGACTTTGTGCCCTCGAGGCCAAAACTAAAAGAAAATGTGGGCCCTGGCTTAGAGACAAATGGGCTGGATATAGAGCCTCCAGCTTGTGGGGGATGAGAGCAGAGATGGGGGTCACTGTCACGGGATGGGGAAAAGCAGCTGGTGGCAAAGGAAGAAATGGTGACAAACACCAGGAGAACAATGGGGTACGCAAAAGTCATGGCGGGGCTGTGCATACAGAGATTGTGGCGTATGGAAGAACCAAGGAGATCAAATTTGAAACTGTAGTTTTTTATGAGATATTGAAGACTGTCAGCTCCCACAGCCATCACTGTTACCTAAGTATCCAGCATCCTTGCAAATCTTATCTTGCTTTCTTAAAGCTGGAGCTGGAAAACTTTGAGCAGGTAAAGGAGCATCCAACAGAAGCTGAACTGGGACTAGCCCACAGATCTGAACTCCAATCCTATTTTTCTGCTGCTTAACAAGGACTAAAGATCCTTGTTTTGCAGTCTGGCACTAGTTCCTTCCAATGATTTTGTTTGTCCCACAGGATATATTTCGATTCTGCAGAACTGAAATTATTAACAGCAGAATGTTTTAGCTGATAAGGTTGTGAGGAAAACACTCAGTGTTGAATCAAAATGTGTATTGTCTCGTCTGAGTTTGCAGGATGTCTCTGGTTGTGCCTGTGCAGCAGGGATTTAGCCATTATCTTCATTACTCTCATTTGGGCTGTTCCTTGGGAAGCCTACGGAAAACCCTCCCAACAGTTGTCAAGGGTCACTTCAGTGCTCTTTGCTATTTAATTATGATAGCCTTCCACCAGGGAATGGGGAACACAGTCTGGGAGGGAATGGGAACTGGGATGAAAGCAATGAAGAAAATGTGGGGAAGGCATAAAGAGAGAGATGAGAAGAAATATGGAGGAGTGAGCTGTGAAAGGAGCATTGTAGCCAGAGTCCCACTGGGAGGTGGGTTATCCCACTGACAGCGTGAGGAGGCAATGTACGAATAATAAAAATGTCAGTAGTGAACTGTGAGGAGAGTTACTCTACTCTTGTAGGGAAGTTTTAATTTGAGCAGAGAGCGCAGGTGACACTGCGTGGACAACTTCTCTCCCAGCTGAAAAAGGGATTTGGCTTTCCTCAGGGAGCTGTGGAAGTAAGTGGGACCTGTTGTGAAACCTGACTGGTGGTCTCCAGCCTCGCACGTGGGCTGTGCTCTCACAAGACTTCAGTCAGCCTGGCTGCCTTCACCCCATCTACTTCTTTTCACCCCATCATTGATGTGTCTTCAGTGCTTTTGTAAACTGCAGATAGAGGGATGCGTTGGCATCTTTGCTCTGAATATTGGGAGGTTTCTCTTCCCCCTCTTTTGGCTGTGTGGCACAAGAAGAAACCCAGCCAAACAGGAGGCTGCGTTCGAATGCTGTCTTCATTGGTGGTCAGGATCCTGATTTCTTGAACTGATTAAACGTTCTTTCCAAGGGGGAAGAGTAAAACCATGTCTAGCCATCAAGTTGTTCCTGGACTGCTTGTTCTTTTTCTGTATGTGACAGGCAAGAATTCTGTTCATTTCTCTCGGCCACATCAAAAAGCTATGCCCCACTACAAATGTAATGTCAACAAGAGACGAAGTCCAGACGTGATTTCAGAAGTTTACAATATCATTTGTAAAACTACATAGTTAGAAACCTACATCCAGTTAAAGAAACCACAAGGCCTTTCCGATGACTCGTGTGAAGTTCATTGAAGGCAAAGAGATTTTCAGATGAGACAGCCTTGAGAAGGTTTATTAAAATGCCGATGAATGCAACAAAAAGATGACCCAGTTAGGAGATCTAAGACTCTACCCTACTGAATGATTTTCCAAGTCAATTGCAAATTAAATAGCCTGAATTTCTCCTTTTTTCCCTCCTTTTTAAAATCTCTTCCGGCAGGGAAATCCCAACCAATGTTTATCGCTGTCAGTTCTGGTAGTAGAAGCGGAGTTCTGTAGACTTTCAAATAATGTAATTCAGTGGTAAAGATATTTAAAAGGTGACCATTAGGAGGGAAATTCAGAATGGTTGTTACCTGAGACAAAAGCTCTCGAAACCAGAAGCAGTTTAGAGAGGAGATATTGCGTCATTCAACGTCAGGTGCTAGGTGGGAATCCACAAATCTAGCACACCTTATTGGGTATCTCATCCTCTAGAACATGGTATAATTTTAATTACCTGTGCAGTGACTTGTGGACTGATTAGGTAGGATGAGTGCGGAGGGTGAGACTTCTGCAGTGATGAGGGAGATGTCTTATAGGAGCTGACTCTAAAAGGTTGGCTGGTTTAGCTGACCAGGCTGAAGGCTGTGGAAATAGCAAGTGCGTGAATGCTGCGGGGGAGGAAGTCCTATGTACATAAAAGACAGTGATGCTAATCACTTCATGGAAAAGATTTTTAGTTGGAATGATGGCGACAAAATTCATTACTACTTTAAGGATGTTGCTTGATCCTTTATGAAGAGGTTTATATGCTACGTTTGACAATGGTGGATCCAGGAAACAAAGCACACGAGGACTCTATGGAAAAAAAAACAAAAACCCAAACCCAACCCAAGGTGCCTTAAAGAAATCTGAAAGGAAACATGAGTAATTAGATGAATAATGACTTAAATGGCAGCATAGCTGGTTTGTTAGACGTTACAAAAAGTTTCTCATGTGAGGAGAAGCAGCACCAGAATGGATAGTTTGGAGATCTTTGGAGAGAAATGTAAAAAAATAGTTGAGAGTAACTGAAGCATGCCTTAGGCAACATGTAGACCTGATAAGCTTCTGAGATTTCTTCCAGACTTGGTTTTTATTTCTCTTCTTCATGTCCTAGGTGAGCAGCTACTTTGTTTTCTCCTTTGATCTTATTCTTCAAAAACCCCTGGTTTCACAGCACGAAGTAGTGCTCTGAAGATAAAATCAATTCAATTTTCTCATGGGTTCTTCCGTGGTGTTTCTCATTGTCTCTTTGAATAGTTCATAAGCCGGCGAGACGAGGGGAGGATTTTTTCCCCTTAAATTTTCTGGCTGAGGAAAGATGCTCAGGACTTTATTTTCCAGAATACTTTCTGCTTTTCTCAATGCATGATTTGTTGTACCTGCGAGTTACTGTCTGCAGAGCTGAGTGTTTGGAAAATGAAGAACATAGAGTTAGGGACTGTCTTGTACCTTACCTGTCTTGAAGTCTTTCCTAAGTCCACTTGTCTCTAGACATTTCTCACCAGGCCAAGTCTGTGGCTTTCTTAACTGAGAGGTTTGGCCTGAGGTTTAGGTTGTCCCTGTTCCACCAGCAAAGGGGAAGCACTTCTTCAGGACGTTCCTTTTTGCAAGCATGAGCTGTCTGTGTGTCAGAGTTTCCCCCAGAGCAGGTGAAACTTAGTCATTCACTATATGGAATGGAGAGTCCTTAGGTTGTTGTGGCCAAGAATAACTTAAGACAAAGTCAGTAGCTGCCTGAATAACTGCCCAGCATGATCCTCTGACAAATTATGATGATTGTGACTCCTTCCTGTCATGATATATTCCCCAGAGGAAGCGCCTTCTCTGCACTGGAAGAAGGAGGTTATCAGGGAAATAATGTTATCAGGTGATTAATATTTTGTAATGATTACCTGCAAGAGGGGCAAACTTGGGTGATTGCAGCAAGTGCTGACATACCCCAACCTTTAATTGCTGTTCAGCCTATCTAGTAGATCTCTGGTGTGTATAATTTCCTCATGCTCAGTGGAAGCCACTCGTCCCCCCAGCTCGTTTTCATGTCATGCCTCATCTGTGTCCTCATCCCTGCCCCAGGATTTGGGAACGAAGAAGTAAACTCACGCTTT
>QJSC01027870.1:0-19585 GCA_003697955.1 Calidris pygmaea
ACCTTTGGGGCCCTCCTCTGGACCCATTCCAGGATATTCACATCCTTCTTAAATCCTGGAGCCCAGAACTGCGCTCCAGGGGAGGCTGCACCAACGCTGACCACAGGGCCATCATCACCTCTTCTGACCAGCTGCTGATGCTCTGCTTGATGCACCCCAGGATGTGGTTTGCCCTCTTGGCTGCCAGGGCACACTGCTGACTCCTGTGGAGCCTCCTGTCCACCAGCACCCCCAGGCCCCTTTCTGCAGGGCTCCTCTCCAACCACTCCTCTCCCAATCCACCCCTTGCCCAGAGTTATTCCATCCCAGGTGCAGAACCCAGCATTTAGTCTTGTTCTATTTCATTCAGCTCATCCTTCCCCAATGCTCCAATTGACCTGGATCCCTCTGCAAGGCCTCTTGTCCCTTGGGAAAGTCAACAGCACCTCCCAGTTCAGCATCTTTAGCTGAACTCACTTAACAGGGCATTTAACTCCTGCATCCAGATAATTGATAAATGTACTGAACAGAACTGGCCCCAGAACTGAGCCCTGAGGAACACCCACAGGTGACTGGTCAACAGCCAGATGTCGCCCCATTCCCTACAGCCCTTCCATCTCTGCCATCCAGTCAGTTCTTCACCCAAGAAGAACTCATCTGCTCATCTCACCTTTGGAAAACTTGGCCAGAACCATGCTCTGAGGGACAGCACCAAAAGCCTTCCTAAAATCCACAAAAACTATATCCATCACCTTCCCTCCATCCATCAGGGAGGCAAAAGGACAGAATGTATAAGCTCACTGAAACCTCGAAACCTGTACGGTGGAAATAAAGAATTCTGAGATAAGAATCCACATTAGTGTCTTTATGATATACTGTCTCCTCACTCCTACTGACTTCAAGAGAAGATTTCATCTTCTTTTAATGTCCTTTATTACAGCCTACATTCACTTTCACTCAACTCCTACTGCTAAAATCTCTAGTTAAGTAAGTTTTCTGTATAGACACTTTACCAGTCATAAACAAAGGGGTTTTCCCCCCAAAAGAAGCCAAGTTTTGTATCTGCTTAAATAACTGTGATGATTTTCAGGATACATTTCCAATTAACATCATTATTTTCACTCGTACTCACAGAACCAAACGCCCAAGATGCTTAGAGGTCAATCAAAATAAAGTTTACTAGAATAACTAGGGAAAGTGAGGTTTCTGTTGTTCAGTGGAGCAAGTGAAAGAAAGGAGAACTTTGCCTCTTTCATACCTTTGTACAGCAGGAGGCAGGGTTTGACAGCGCCTGCGTTGGACTGCTGCAAGTCTGAAAAGGCTTCTGTGGTAGTACTCATATGGAGCTTCATCTACGAGGCACATCAAATACATTCTGGCAAGAACTAGAAGGAGAAGCTGATGTTTCTTTAATCCTAGCTGGTGGGCTACTACCGTCCTTGCGAAGCTGCCTAATTAATCTCCGATTGCGCGGTGACAGCGTTGTCAGACCTCCAGGACCTCAGAGAGCACAAACCTTTCTGCAAGGAAAAGCAGTCCTCTGGACCGTGAAATAATGGAAAGGCCCTGAGGTCCTTGCTCAACTCCCATTTCAAATACCTGCGAGAAAAAATGCGATTGCACTTCACAGAGGGCGGTAGCACTGGCTCAAGCCAACCCAGGTTTTATAAATCACGATGCTTTTAGATGTGTTTCCTGTATGCCTTTGAGATAAATAGAAGCCGAAAAAACAGCACAGGCATTTCACTGCCTTATCACTGCTATTTCTCCCTTGGAATTTCGTATAAAAGCCCTCTGGGTGGTACTGGCCTACATCAGTAGCCATCAGGCTAGGTACTGGACCTAGCATCCTACAGCTGCCTTCCAAGGATGATGGGGCAGGTGGCTATTTCCCCATGGTTATCACCGACCCACGCTACAGATTTGTCTCCCAAAGTGTTTCACTCGCAGGAAAACTGCAGCTGCACACACTTGCATGAGGAGATTTTCCACGGTCCACGTCCCACACTCCTTTACCTTCTCCAACCACATGTAGCATCCCTTCAGCAGCTATTTACTATGAGAAATAAGCTCAGGGGAAAGAGTTTCTTTTCAAGAAGTCACACTTTCCCTCAAGTCGAATCTTGACCTCTTTGGGGATTTATTTTATTTAAATCTGAGAGAGAAAAAGCTGCCTTAAAAATATGATTAATAATTTGATCCGAAGTGCAAATGAAAATCAGGGAGGGAGTTTACCTACATGTTTCAAAGGTACATAGATTTATGTGTTTTAATTGTACATTTTCATCGTACAAAATAGTTGAAATAAGTTTAATAGAAACAAGCACCTTTAAAACCATTCTATTTAGCTGTAAAGCTGAAGGCCCAATTCATCTAAAAATTTGAAGTTAAGTTCCTTTGCATCAGAAGATGTAAACTCTCAAAAATAAATCCTGTGGTTATGTCCTCGGTTCAAAGGAGGACAGTGAAAGAGGCAATTAATTATCTTGTTTCTTTTTCTTTTTCACTAAGCATGGTTTTAGGCATGACTTTCAAACCATTGTTAGCCAGTATCAATCAGTTGTTATCTTTGAGAAGCTAAAAATGAATTTATTTAAAAGTTGCTTATTAGATCCTCCTGATACTTGAAAATCCTCACGATTTAAAAATGAACAAAAGACATAGGTTTTTCCTGTTTGAGCCTTGGAGATTTTTTCTTTGCACGTTCAAATTTAACAATTTGCATAAAAATAAGGTTGCACAAAAATCCAATTTTATTTTTTAAACTAAATCTCCTTGGTGTAACACAAAGCAGCAATTTAAAGATTTTTACAGTCTTTTAACTTCTTCTTTAAAAATGTGTCTTAAAGTGTAGTGGGTTGACCCTGGCTCCCACCCAACTGCCCACTCAATCCCCCCAGATGGATGGAGAAGAGAATTGGAAGGGCACAAGAGAGAAGAAAAATTGTGGGTCAAGATAAAGACAGTTTAATAAGGGGGGGGGGGGAAGAAAAGGAAAAAAAAATAATTAAGTCATGCAAAAGCAATCATCTCTCACCATCAGCAGACTGACACCCAATGAGTCTCTGAGCAATGACCACCATAGAGGCTGCTAGGAAGAAAACCAACTCCATCCCAGCCAGACCCAAGACAGAAAAGAAAAATGCAGTTTTGAAGCAAAGAGTTGAAATACCTGAAAATGTAATAACATATGAATCTTTTCAAACAGAAACCTTTTGTTTGTGGAAAAATTTAAAAAAAAAAAAAAAGGTCATTTCAGAAAACTTTTCTGGAATATGGATTACTCCAGGGGCACAGAGAAGGTGTTTGGATTCTCCATCCTTAAAAATTTTAAAACCATGACTAGACAGTCCTGGGCAACCTCATCTAAATTTGAGTTCAGCCATGCTTTGAGCAGGGGGTAGGACTAGGTGACCTCAAGAGGTCTCTTACAATCTATTTTTTCCTATGATTTTGTGATTTTAACTTGTCTTAATACCTTTGAGGTGAACCTTCCTTCCACATCTTCACTTCGTGTTCACAGCTTTGTGAAAGTTCAAGTTGCTAAATCGGATTACTAAATATAGCAACTCACCTGCAGCAATTACTAATGTGGAACATTTAGTAACATAAATCTAAATTACCATTTGCGTTTATAGACATTCTGACCTCCAGAATAAGATCTTGTCCTTACTAATATTTTAACAGCTATGGGGTTTTCTGCTACAGCAAAAATACTCCTTGACATTAAAAGACATGAAACCACTTCAGTCCAACATAATTATTATTTTTTTTCATTTTCACTTCACCAGTAACTGCAGTGGTTTCATACTCCTACACACTTTTGTAAAAGGTGTTGTTATGGTGATGTATTTCACATGCTGTATTTTTCCATATGCCTCTGTTACCACTTTTTTGGTGTCCCTTGTGTAGTTAAATATGCCCACAAATGACTAGTTTGGGGTATTTAACCGCAGAACAGCTGAGATTTTTCTTGCGGATTCATTTTTGTCTCACAGTTTGGCTTTACTTATTTCTCTGTGAACTAGCTGCTTACTGTCCAATTTCACTTCGTCATGGTTTTCATCTGTTCTTTCTTCATTGTTGCTTCCTGTTCTTCACAATCTTTGGGGTGAAAAGTTTGCAGGTGGTGTTTGCCAACCTTGTTTATCCTCTGCACCCCACTGCCGGGTTCCTAAAGCACATGAGAAATTCAAATTGCTGAATCAACTGAACGTTAATACTGCTCAGTGAAACAGGCATCAGCTTGGGTTTGCAGTCTGCTATTAGTGGCGGAGAGAATGAGAACTCCACTTGTGATTATTTTTGTTGTTTTATTTGTGTCGTTTTCTTCGTGATTGAGTTTAGTGATGGTTTTTTATCGGGGTTAAGCTGATGGTTGGACTAGATGATCTTGAAGGTCCTTTCCAACCTAGGCAATTCTGTGATTCTATGATTCCAGGTTGATTATTATTGAGACAAATGCATGAAAGTGTGCAATATCCACTCAGCAGCTGCAGAAGGAGCATATTCTTGAATACCAGAGTAGCACTACAGTAAATTGCCTCTTTATTTATTACAAAATTGCATACAGAGGAGATAACAGCAAAGCTAACGAGACTCTGTGTATATATGGGTTACATTAGTAATGAGAAACAGCGACGCCAACTAACTCTGCTCACTAATGAAATTAATTCATGCAGTAAAAGGTGCATAATAAAGTCAATACAAAATCAAACTCTATCAGTTTCTAATTCCTTCACCATGTAAAGGTGACATAAAGAATACCATAATTATGTATTATCATGAAACAGTAATCATTGACAGGGAGAAAGGGGGATTTAGTGTTTGTAGGCTGAGGTTGCTCCAGTTTCCACCAAAGAAAACAATCGCTTCGTTCCCTCACCCCCTCCTCTCCTCCAGACACACAGGCTGGTAAATTAGCGAACTATTATTTCTCACTTAAAGTTATTTTTGGAAAAAAAATAACGTGATACATTAATTTGCACATGTGAATTCCTTAAAAGCGATGTCAGATCAAAATGTAAGGTTGAGTAGAAGACATATAGTAGCATTTTCACAATTATTTTCATGATAGGGACAATGGTAACAAGGGCTGTTGACACTTCCATTTTGCCCTGTAACATTTTGGTCAACTTGCTTGCTGTCTTGGGGACAGTCACATCATCTCCATTGTTGCCAGCTGGATGTTGACTTGGCCATGCCTTCTCATCTCAGATGTCAACCCACTTCATTCTACCTTGTCAGCCTTGTCCTTGCTCCATCATGCTGCTGGTGAAAACAGAGGTCAGTTTTGGAGTCTGGAGTAACTCATGGTTGTCCACTGCCAGTGGACTCTGGTGGCAAAAAGCTATGTGTCTGTACAGTCTGTGTGGCTGAAAGCTCCTGAGGTTGTGGGTGAGTTTCATCTGATGGAGACCCAGGTGCAGGCTCTGTTGCAGCCTCAGTTCTTCCAGCACTGCCAATGGGGTCCTCTGGAGTTGCATGGGCTGTGGGCACAGGTGGTGCAGCAGGGGTGGTCAGCACAGACACCAAGTCCTCTTCAGTCACTAGGCAGTGGATGATATCCAATAGAAGAGAAGTTAAGGTAGCCCATGCCTGCTATCTGCTCCAAACAGCTGAGTACAGAGCCCATTTATTCCCGAGTGGTGAGCTGAATTCTTAGTCTACTGCACAAAGCATATTCCTGTAGACCAGTCCCACAAATTATTGTCTGCCATCCACTCCATGAGCATCTCCTTAATATTGCTGTTTGGATGCTCTGCTAGTTCTTAGCTCTGAGAGCATCCTGGTTTTCCGTGCACCAAACTGAGAAGAGGCCACAGATGCTTTAGTTGTTGCATGACTTGAGTAATGAATTCTGTTCCATCAAGACCCTGCAATATAGCAGAGGGTCCAAAAGCATCAAAGATGTCAAGAAGCTGTAGAGCCACCTCAGCTGCTTTTTTTACCTAAGTGAACGGAGAACACAACATTTGGTGATGCAGTCCTAGTAAAAAGCTATCCACTCCAAGTTGCCCAGACACATGGACTGCATATTGATAGAGTCAATCCATTGATACATTGGTTGAATAGTGTTAAGTGCTCCCTGTTCACAACACAGCAGCAAGAAAACAGTTCCAAGTGGTTGTTTTCTTTTTCCTTGGCACACTACACAGAAGGATTTGAAGTGCTCAGCAGCATCTCTGGTGATGTTTGCATGCTTGGACAACAAGTGTTTCATGACACAGTCCTGGCCACCATGGCCAGAAGCCATATGTGCATTTTTGATGATGTCATTCATACCCTTATGCTCACATAATATGTGGGAGATTCCTCTTCCGTCTGCCTCCTCTTAATCAGATTCTTGGTGTCTCCACATTGCAAAATTTTGTATCTGGAATGAGGGAAAAAGCAAGCAGTTTGTTAGCAACAATGCTGTGTATCTCACTGGGGAAAGCAGTGATGTATATGCTTAGAGTTAAAAAGACCAGAAAGAGGAGATTCTCCATACTTTGTAAGAAAATGGCATTCATGTCTTGACTTTGACTTGGGATTCTGTTTTGTCGTCTTTATTTCAGCAATCGTTGCACAATACTCTGCCTTTGGGATCATGAACTTGGAGTTTATCTTACACCTTTTGTATATTTCTTTTCTAAATTTAACTTCAAAGTCCTGAGGCATCTTCAGGAATGATTACTTAGCAAGTAGAAAAATCTGATTCAGCTCCCTCTTATGTATGACTGCTCTTGCACTAATTTCTGACATATGCTACAGTCATACTGTGAAACCAGTCATTTTGTAAAATGACTAATATCTTCAGCCATTTCTCAAAATGACTTCCAGTTATTTTGCAAAAATGACAGAAAAGGGTAGGCAGTATTATGCAAAATACCTCACCTCTGCCTCTGACCAAGCAGATGATCGTAATTGGAAATTTCTGCCTTCCTCTATAGCTTATCTCCTGCACGTCAGCAGCTCCCCATCACCACCGCTGCCATCCCCAGTCACATTTTGGATGCTGCTCTGGTCTTGTCTACACTTTTGCCTTCAGCAGTTACTCAGACTCTTCTCCTCCTGTGGCATTGCCTGCCAGCACCTCCACCTCTCCCCAGCCTTCCTGGGAGAAGCGAGCAGGGAGGGTGCCCAGGAGGGTGGGGGAGAGCAAGAAAGCTGATGACGGGGCAAAGCAAGGGGAGGCTGGAGGGAGCAGCAAGTGGTCCTTCCCCCAAGCCCTGTAGACACCCTTGGCTGGAAGCATCACCTCTGCCACCACCTGGCAGGTCCATTCCTGCTGGTCTTAATTGAGACTTCATTCTCTCAGGGCGAAGGCAGACTCCCCTGCCAGGCACTAACTTTCACAAAGCAAGGCAAGTTGTGGAAGATGTAGAGTTTGCATGATACTCCTCAGCACCAAGTCACGCTTTTTATGGGAAAAAAGCATGGCTTGGTGCTGAGGAGTATCACCAACCTAAAGCACGGAACCGCGACCCCCTAATTCTGTTCATTATCATCCTGAGTCGGCATTAACATCATTAGCATCAATTTTTGTTTGGAAAAAAAAAAATCCCACTGCCCAGCATTGTTTGTGATGCTATAGTAAAAGGTATTGCAAATGTGTACAACTTGTGATTTTAACACATATGTGAACAAAATTGGTTAAGCTGTATGGTCAGGAGGCAACGTTTGTAAACATATGGTTTATTTTTTGAAAGTCTTCTCAAATTCAGACACAAAATGCTTTTCATTTATATACACGTTTGCAGGAAGGACTTGCTTAACTTTTTCAGCACATTTTGTTCGTTAACAACTTTATTACGACAGAAAGGTTATAATATAGTGTTACAAAGGTATGCAGTGCTTATAGAACACACACAAAGTATTTTGTTCCACCAATAATGTCACTACATAAGGAAACAACAATGTTGTGCCATTTTCCATCTTCTCTCCCACCACAAGGGAAAACTGATTTGTTTGTGTTGTTTTAAAGCATTTTATTGCTTTCTTAATGACATGTAATTAACCAGCAGTGAACTACACATTCAAGTGGACTCCTTCCATGTTGTGAAAGTCTCTGTTTGAAAAGTCTACTGTGGAATCTGGCTGGTAGTCATCTTTCTTGATCCTTTTGGGGCAAACACCTTCTCAGGCACTTTTGTCTCAGATCCACACACGCTGCAAGCTCTCACATTCCTGTCTTAACAGCTGTTGGGATTCAGAATATTTCCCAAGGGTAGGCCATGAGAACAGCCCCACATCTCGCTTGTGTTATGAACTTCAGTGATTTCCAACTTATAGCATTACTTAGACTCTGACCTGAAAATACTTCTCATGATCAGACCTCCCAAGAGATACAGAGGAACCTGAAGCAAGAAGGAAGTCAAGGAGGAAAGACTATAGAAGATAAAAGTAACCACCTATGAAGTAACCTATATGGTGGGAACAAAAGCAACAAGCATAGCAGTAAGATTGCACAGGTACAGCAAAATTGACCAATCATTAATTGGTTGGTGTCCAATGAGCAAGAGATGTTGAATGTATGGTACACAGGATTTGAAAGAATCTGAAGTATGAAAAGGTGGACTTCAACAGCATCATGAGGAGACACTGTTGCTGGAAATCAATCAGCTGAAACATTAAACATTTGTTACGTTAAATGATTAAAACTTGCTTCAGATGAAAAAACGTGACCTTATGCAGATAGCAAGAAGAAAGATAAAGTAGCCATTGCTGCTGGGTTACAGTAGTCAGAGATTTATACTCTTTTGAGGGGGGTAGGTGTAAATCAGCTGAGCTATGAAGGTCTGAATGTCTTTCACATAATTATTTTGCTGATTTTTGTCTCTTCTTAAGAGGAATTCAATGCTGTCTTCAGAAATCACAACTCACAATGCCTCACTAAGAAATAACACGCTTTTTACCTACACCAGGTTTATCAGCTTTTTCCATCCCTCCAATCCAAGCAGTAACATTTTAACTTCTTCTACTAGTACAGGGTACAAAATTTATAAAATTGATTTGAAGATAAAGATATTGCGAGCAATAAGTTATAAACTTCAGAATGTCACAAAATCAACATAGAAAAAGAAAAGTCACTGTTACCTTGGAGACCTAAAATATTCGACTTTTTAAGAGAAGACAACTGCTGTCTGAATGATCTAAATAAAATTATTATTACTGGTAAATATTTTTTTTAATTGAACAAATCTGTAAATAAAAATACATGCTTTTGTTTGAACTTACAATGTTCATTTCAGTAACAATGCGTAAGTTTTGTTGTTAGAGATATTTTCGTAATGTTGGAAAGAGAACAAAACTCTTTTCTGCTGCAACTATACCATATACAAAAGGTGGTTTTGAGAAAATCTTTTAAGAAATAAATATTTATTTCTGGTTTGGTGTTAAGAGTTGATTTAATGGTTCAATTCACATAGAAAGTTTCACTTGTCTTTACATAGAAGGAACAGACCTACTCGGGAGGAACAATAGCTTCCCTGATTTTTGTGAGACCTTGTTGGAAATAAATAAAAATAGATGTGGAAAATGATATAGATTTTTATGTTTCAAAAAATCTGTACTTTATTCCGTAAAAAACTGCTTTTCTATTTGTGTTTCTACATACTTTTCAGATTCTCTTGAGTCTCCTCCTAGTGCCTTTGACTTCACAAACCTTGATGTAAAAACAGTAAGACAGAAGAGCCCGTGCCTTTTCCTCCCTCTCTTCCAGGTGGGTCCACAACTTGCGAGGCGGCGCGGTGAGGAGATCCCGGAGGTCCCTCTCCAGTTTCCCACCTGCGACGCTGGAAGAAGTTTGCCCCATTACTTCAGGAATCAGCTGTGCGAGTCGGCTGGGCTGCTTCCAGGGACCACCCTGACTTGCTGAGGAGGGGATTTGCCATGCTTGTCCAGCACCATGCTCTGCCAGGCCCAGGTCCACCTTGAGGCTAGCAGCAAGACAACCTGCTGCGCAGCGTGCCCACCATTTGCTTGAAGAGGCGGCTTCCGCTCAGCACGAACGACAGCAGGTCCAGGCAGCTGAGGGAAGTCAAACTCAAAAAAACTTCATTGTAGCATTCTAACTGGTCATAAGCACTCACGTGCTGTATGTAGTAGGCCCTGAAGACGTGATAGGGAAGGAAGCAAATTATGATGACGCAGATGAAAATCAAGTTTTTCACTTGGGCCCAGAACTCTTGGTGTGACCAGAAGGAGGTGGAAAGTTTTCTCGACACTTTTACCAGGATGAAAATCTGCATGCCCAAGAGGACACAAGTAATTAAAGCGACGATTACAATTATGGTATAGTTCAGGCCTTTCACGCTCTCCTGCTTCAGTTCTTTCTGGAACATAAAGCATGTTGTATTATCATAATCGCCTGAGCGTCCATACTCAAAGTACAAGACTGGCACCACAAAGACCATGACGAAGGCCCACACAGCAGCACTTGCTGCAATGGCATGCAGCTTCCTGTAGAACTCCACCTTGATCTTCCATTGAAAGAAGATGAGCCACCGGATGACCAGTGTGATCACATAGAATAGGAAGGTCAGGTACATGTGGATGTGCACCATTGCACTCACCATTTTGCAAAATGACATCCTGAATACCCACTTCTTGCTGACGTAGTAGTGCAGGCGGAAGGGCACAGTGAAGAGGAGGAGGCTGTGCACAACGACGAGGTTAATGATGGCTGTAGTGGTGATGGACAGAGTGTTCATCTTGACCAGCACAAACGACATTGTGATGGACCCGATCCCACCTCCAGCAAAGGCGACGGAGTAGGCAGTAATAAGTATGGCATTCACGGTGGTGTTGTAAGCGAAGGCAGAGGAAGAGTCGCTGCTGTTCCTGTTCTCTTCGATCATGTTCCTGAAATCTTCCTTGTACATATTCTAGAAATAAAAGAATACATAATAAGACTAAGGTAAGGAAGGTAGGAATGAGAGGGCCCACCTGAAAAGCCAGCAAAGCTTTCCACCTAGGTCCTGCTCAAGGGATAATCCTGGAATCTCACATCCGGCACAGGCTGCAACCCGTAGTTTTACCCAAACACCCTCCAGCCTAGAGATAGATGGCTGAGAAGGTCAAGCAGGGAGGCTGCTCTAGTCCTTAAGAGGTTGCTAGCCATACCATTAAAAACAAGCAGGAGTCAGTAGTACGTGGGAAGAAGAGATCCTCGGAGAAATGTGGTGGTTTTCAGCTCTCCGTCTTACAATGGTACTGTTCCAATTCTGCTACTCATTCCTTGGTTTGTTTATTTGCGACACAAATCTGCCCTTCCCAGAGCCAGAATAACAACCATATGTTGTTCGATCAAAGCTACGCATTTTGTTTTTTACCGAGAGCTGAGTTTTGCACATAGGACAGCCAACTCTTTCTTCTCCACGGACAGTTTCTCTGAGTAAGGGATTAAACACCACGGATACCCAGGCTTCATGGAGATCCTGCTCAGATCCTGCCAGCCCCGTGGGCAGTGCTGTCCTGGTGCCCAGGGCCATCTCAGATCTAATGTGTGGCAAACAGCTGTTACAAAATGGGCTGTTAGAAAATGTTGGAAAAGGACGTCCTGGGTTAGTGCCAGTAAGTCTCCTTGGCCCGAGCTCAGGCTAGATGAGAGTTAATAGCTAGTTTAATAACTGTGCTATACATTTTTAATATATTACTGCTTCACAGAGAGATTAGATATAATTCTTATAATTCTAAATGTAACTTGTGGTAGGATTTTGAAGTTCTACAAGATCATGGGGAAGAGGAAGAGTTCAAGTATGTCAAGAGTTCAAGTTATCCTGAAGCATCCGTGAAAGTATCAAGAGGATGTCCACCCTGCAGTACAGGAAAGAAGTGGGGGAAACTGAGCACTCTCTACTGTCCCGGTTACACTGCTACTGCTACCTGAACTACCATTTAAAACTGACCCCAGTATGCCTTCCATTTCACCAGTGACTCCCACAACACAAGGGGGAGCTCTCTCATGCGTGAGGTTTTGCAATTTTTCTTTTAATACTGCCATGTTGCTAACTTCACAAAGTGTTTCCTCTGTTTCTTTGTACGACTGGTGTTTCAGCTTATTTTCACTTTTAGGCAGCCCATACTGCCAAAAGTTGGGAGGGGAAAAAAGTTCTTTAGCAGTTCTCACTTTTGTGGAAAAGAGGAAATACCTATAAAAGTTTACAAGCTGGTTTTGCTTGCAGTGAGGAATCAATATCTGTGATGCAACTCAGATATTTTTTGCCGTTTCTTAGCATTATGTCTAAGCATTCACCCCTACAGTAATCAAGATCTCCTTGTACGTTAAAAAGTCAGTTATTCTGTAGCTATCCCAATGCATCTAAGACTCCAGATATTTTCTTGTGATCAACATAAATATACCTGCCGTACGTCGAATCGATGTGTTGGTTCCTGGCACTTACTGACCTTTTCCGTTTGAAACTGTGTTTCAGAGTTATATGGACAACTCATTCCAGTTCATTCTGAGAAGTAAAACGGGTTGCAATGAAAAGAGCTTTTTCTCGAAAGTGCTGCTGATTGGCACACTGCAGCTCTTGCATCAGAAACCATGCAAGTTCCTTCCAGTTTTGTTCTTGTTTCTGAGATGTTGCATTTCAGCCCACAACTGTGCAAGCCAGAAGGGATCAGCAATAGCTGTTCATCAGTTTCCCCAGGTTGTTAAGCTTTAATTCCAAAAGATGTCTCTAAAAAGTGGCATTATCGCGCTGTTTTAATTTAATCTAGTTTAAAAAGTGCCACAGCCCTAAAGGCAACACTCTAGAAACACGAGTGGGTGTGAGCAGCCCCAGCAGCAAGGCTGCATGTGGAGAGGAAGGACCCCTCATCATCACCCTTGAAACGTGAACCGAAGGCAGCAAGGAACAGATAAGCAGAAGTCAGATAACTGATGTTATCCTCAGACATTCCCATCAAGGGAACAGCAAGAGACGCGTTTCTGTCTGCAAACACGCAACTGAGAGACTGAAATGCCGGTTTCTGCAGAATCTTGCAGTCATCGATAAATCCTTTCATTGTAAGATCCTGCAGGAAACATCATTTTCATTAATCTTCAAAAGAAAAGCTACCAGCAGCTGATAGGAGATTATCAGCCCCCCAGTATTAGAGGCATCCCACTGCAATACCATCGCGTGATGAACCCAGAGTATAGCGTGGCACGGGGTGTGTTTCACAGAGGAACCGCTGCTTTCTGGTGAAATGAGGTTTCCTTATTGTACTGACTTTCACAGAGCCATAACCTACTGGCCTGAAATACAGCTAGGAAGTCCTTGGGCCAGAATTTAACAGGAGGCACATGGAATGGGGGTGAATATTGGTCTTATAAGAGACTAATTATATGACATAAGGCTGAACCTCTCTGGAAACATGAGCTATAGATATCTCCAAGGGTCAGAAAATGTCTCACAGCGAAGGAGGAACAACAGAAGAGAGCATTGCCAGTGGTATTAGGCTATCTAAGAAACGATCTTCCCCCACGCTTCCCCCTTGCCCGTGTCAGCCTATGCAAGTAGAAATGCCACCAGAGGGCTTCCTCTATTCCTTTACACATCCAGAGGCAGAGAGTTTCTCCACAGCGAGGCATTCTTGTTTCTGGGCCTTCCTATCTCCTCTAGCTACTGCCAGTTCAGTGATATTCCTCAAGTTTTGGAGCAAAGTTTGGTCTTACTCTGTATTAAGCCTCTCATTACTTGGCTAAACTTCTGCTGGACACGTGCTTTGAAGAGTCATGACACAATGAGGGGCAACCACTTTCTTTGAATACCATAGCAGTTAAAGAGATATCTGCTGGTTCTGAGGGCTTGGGGACAATTGCCAAAATAGCTGTATTTTAGTTTGATGAAGGAGGTAGATCGCCCAGAAGCCAGATGCTGGGTTCTTTCAGAAATCTGATCAGCAAAAAGATTGTCGTGCATTCAGGACTCATCAGTTATCAGTATGGCTGGGGCCATCACATTCATCTCCCGTGACTTTCTGTGCAGCACAGTCTGCAGGACTTCCCCAGACTGCTCTCTTCAGGCCACAGCGTGACATTTACAGAAACTGTTTGGTCTCTCTCAAAATTTTCCCAGTCAAAGAATATTCATTCCAACCTTCAGGAACCTGTTTCTCTTTTATCTGCTTGTTAATTATTCTACTGTTTAAAAAACCAAAAAGCGTGAACCACATTTCTAGAGAGAATTTGTACAACCTCAGCTTCCAGGAAGAGTATGCACTTCTGGTTTTGCCTTCAGATCTAAAAATAATTTGTAAAATTTTGGCTTTCCCTATAGATACCTGGAGATAAGTAGAGATAAGAGACAGAAGATGCTTATTTTCTCTTCATCCCAGTCATACCTGCGGCTCCTCACTGAACTCCATCAATTAGAGGAACAGCTTTGCCTTTGGCAGTGGTAAAATGCATGGTGCTAATTCACACCCAACTTAGCAATCCAGATCAGCCTGTCGTGGGCTTCTTCCCTTCATTGCTTGCTATTTTCCCAACCAGGTTCATCAGTAACCATCATCTATCAACACGATAGAATCATGGAATGGTTAGAGTTGGAAGGCACCTTAAAGATCATCGAGTTCCAACCCCCCCCTGCCGTTATATCAACTTATTTAAAAACCAAAAAAAATCTCATTTGTCAAAAACCATGACACTCACAGTCACTGCCAAACAGTGAGCTCTACTATCTGTGTAACAAGCATTTGCAAAATTTATGCCCCTGTGTACGTCGTGCTGAGGGGCTGGCAGGCTTCACGCGGATTTTCACGTGTTCCGACAGTTCAGGTTCTGCAGGAGCAGCGTTTGCAGCCGGCGTGAACCCAACTGAGAGGTCTCATTTGAATTTGGAGGGGGAAAAAAGTTCAAGCCCAATGAAAGATTTCTGGTTTTGACAGACTTAATAAAATGGAAAAAGGAGTGTTAGTCAGAACTGACACTTTTGCATTGAATTAGCCTAGGTTGGCGGCAGTGCAAAATACAAATATTATTTAGCAAAAGTCTATTTAAAATGTGCATTTGTTTCGCAAACATCCACATGTAGTCTCAGACATGCTTTCTGTTGACAGCACTGTAATTGTTTTTCGATTTGCTCTAATTCCATGCTGTGTTATAGTTAGTGTAGGCTATGCCATTAGAATAATTGCAGAATTCTCTTCGTTTCAAAATAACCACACTCACCTGAAGTTTGAAGTGTAAGCATTTCTTTAAAGGAAAATCTTACAAATTAAAAATACGAAATATCAAGTGTGTGTTTACATTTAGACACCGACTTTTTTCAAACAACTTTTAGTGATTCCTGTAACTCGTTCATTAGCTCATTGACTCATGTCTTGCAGGCTGTGTCATGATTATACTGATCATTTTTAGTTTAAATCTAGTCTATTGAAGAACAAATGGGATGGAAAAACACGTTGAATTAGTCCTCTTTTGTTTGAGTTGTTTGCTGTTTTTACACAAAAATGGAAACCTTCCTAAAAATAATTATCTACCATCCATTCTAGCTGTATCTTATAAAAGAGAACAAACTTATCCTTCTGGTCTTTACAGAGATTGGATGGTAACAAACACACACAAAAAAAGATGGATGAAAACAAAATTAATTGTCCCCCAATTTTAGGAGGCAGTGTAGAACTACGGGACCGCAATATGAAAAAGGATGAAGCAATGCTTTCCTGTACTAGGAAATTACAAATAACAATGATGAAAACAGTTTTACAGAAAAGCTTTAAAATGTGTTCAAAATAAATCAACCAGACAATTGGATTTTTTTTTTCTAAAGTTGCAAACATTGTTTTAAAAATATTGCAAACCAAGGCTTTTGTTCGTTCTGTGTATACTTACAGATTAGAGTTTATCTTCCACTCTTCAAGTGTTGTTTACTTGGCTCTTCATTTAAAGTAAGGTCTAAGAACAAAAAGCAAAACACCTGATGTTTTAAAGAGTCATTGCCTTACTTCCTTCTTTGACCCTATGACGAAGCAACAACCATGAGCCTCAGCTGTGTGAAGGCAGGACTGTCCATAAGCACACAGCCTCAGGAAGATTTTTAATTGCATGACAGGATCCCCTAATTTGCAGCTATTTCTTAGCTAAAGAAGGTCTTCAAAGCTTCCCATTTCTGAATGGTTACATCCTTCTACTACCTAAGTCTATCCACAGATGGAAGCCCCACAGATCACAAAGAGACTCCTTGGGAAAGGTTATTCCCCAGAGAGAAGGGGATCATTTGAAAGAGTGTTTTGAGAAAACAGGGTAGGAGAGGAGCAAAATATGATCTATATTGTAATTGCCTAAGGGGGCGTTTACATATGGTTAAAGTATAGACATCAAAGTGTAAGGGATGAAATGAAGCCCACCCTAAAGCCCAGCACCATGTCTCAGCCCTGCTTTCTGCCAAGATTGGAGCTCAGCAGCAGGATCTCAACACTCAGTGCCATCACTGTGTCCAGATCTGGGATCCCCAGTTCAAGAAGGACAAGGAACTGCTGGAGAGGGGACAGCAGAGGGCTACAAAGAGGATTAAGGGCCTGGAGCATCTCCCTTATAAGGAAAGGCTGAGGGACTTGGGTCTTTTCAGTCTGGAGAAGAGAAGACTGAGGGGGGATCTGATCAACGCCTATAAATACTTCAAGGATGGGTGTCAGGAGGATGGGGCCAGTCTTTTTTCAGTGGTGCCCAGAGATAGGACAAGAAGAAATGGGCACAAACTTGAACATAAGAAGTTCCACCTAAACATGAGGAGGAACTTCTTTCCTGTGAAGGTGGCAGAGCCCTGGAAGAGGCTGCCCAGGGAAGTGGTGGAGTCTCCTTCTCTGGGGACATTCCAAACCCACCTGGACATGTTCCTGTGCAACCTGCTCTGGGTGGACCTGCTTTGGCAGGGGGTTGGAGGAGATGATCTCCAGAGGTCCCTTCCAACCCCATAGCATTCTGTGATTCTGTGATTCTGTATGTATGGTGCTAGCAAAATGAAACGAGGATATTTTATTAATAAAACCTTAGTCATGTCAGTATCAAAGGCTCACTGGTAGGGATGATTGCTGTGTGGTGCACATGGTAAAAGATGTCTTACTGCAGGACTGAGTCTCTGTGAGGAGTCTGTGCAAGGCCAGGTTTTGCCCTCCTGCAGGCTCAACTCGTTTCTGACAGAACACACAGTTGTGTTTGAGTATAACAGTTTTGAAAGCAACGGCATTAACATTCAACATTTACATACGATCTTACGTAAGAACACCTTAACTGACTGCATCCTGTTGCTTCACATTTGGTTAAAAAAACACAAGGGGTGTTCTGTTCTGTGGTACTTCACAACAGACTGGTGTGCGATGGAGATTGTGTTCTTGCGTTTCGCAATTTTGACAGCGGTTAACAGCTAAAGAGATGTGCAGATAATATTAAAAATTGATCATAATAATAACGCTTAGCTTTCTGCAGTTGATCTCAAAGCTCTGTTAAAAGGTGTATATATATCGTTCTCCCCATGCCGAAGCTAAAAAACTGAGACCTCTGTGGCAAAGCCAAGTATGAAGCTAAGATATCCTTAAATCATATCCTGTACCTTCTCAAGTCAATCGTGTTGTCTTGGCTTCTTGTACGTCTTGTTCTAGAATAAATACACCCCAATTAATAATGGGAAGAAAGCCAAGACATCTTAAAGACATGCAGGCAGCATCTGAATGTGTGGAGTTTTTTAAAGCTATATAATATTGTTGATATATATAATAAGTTAATACATATGTCAATATGTATAATATTCTTGATACATAATATCGATACATATAATAATTACATTATATTGTTGATAAATAAAAACGTTGCTTTCCCAAGCCATCATCATAAATGGGGCTTTCTAGCTTGACTTCTGTCCCTACGTTTGCTTTCTGCAAATCTTCCGTCCTTGCACTGACCCAGGATTAAAATAAATATTGAAATATCAGAGTATGGTCTGGGACAGACATGCTCATTACCTTTGTTCATCTTTAAACTGGAGTTAGTGTCAAGCTCTAGATAGGTACAGTAAGCCTAATATACATGATTGCCATTCATCGCCTGCTAAATTGATGCAATTTGGCACAAGATTTAGCAGCAGCATGTATAGTCTCTGGAGTACATTTCTCTCACTGCGGTTCAAAGAATAGACTCCAGATGCATGTTTAGATTTTCACTAGTAATGTACTGAGCTGGTGGAAGAACACGATTATTTTAGAACATCACACAACAGCAGAATTTAAACGCAGGTGCTAGAAATGCACGTATTTCCTAAGTTTTGAGTCATTGCTTATGATCTTAGCAATACCCCAAAATCTAGAAGTAGCATGACAGTGGGTTTGTGCAGTACCATTGTATCACCTGGATGAGTCCTTCACCTAGTTTGAATTTCCATTATAGCAACGGTGTCATGGGACATGGCTGTTTAATAATATTTGAGAGTCTGGCCCAGATTTCAAGGACTCCTTGTCCCGGGATCTGGGTGGCATCAGCATTCCTCTACTCTGGGGTACGTGAAATCCGTTCTCTTTTCCTTCCTTTATGCTCAGGCATAATACATCCTGTTAGTGATTTTTTTCAGCTGTTCCAAAGTCAGAGATGTACACAGAATAACCATGGCAACCCAGGTGTTTTGTTTCTTCTATATCTATTACACCAGGATGCAAGGATTTGGAGTGCTTGGAGGAGGTATGCAGGTGTGGTGGTTGGGTCTTCTGGAGAAAACCACTCCTCTCCTTCACTTATGTAGGTGGCAGAAAGCAAAAAAAACAAGATCCACCTGAACCACCCTGACTCTTTTAGCCAGCTGAGGGTAAAGCTTGTAGTAACACTCCTGAAAATGCCGAGCTGATGTTGATAGCAAAGAATCAGGCCCCCAGAGGGGTCTCTAAACCTGTGATTGTTAAGGGTGAGCTTTGAAATATTCCCCAAAATGTGGGGGACAATTACCTGAACAAATCAGCTTTGTTGGACGGTTGATCAGAATTCTGCCAGTCAGAAAACTCTACTGGAAGTAGCAAAGTATTCCTTAATTATTTAATCATCTTACACTGGAAGAGCTAGACCCTGCTCCTCATTACATTCATGAAAGAATCAAGACTTAAATTATCGAAAAAATTCTTCAATGCTGGTTTCTAGCCTTCTTTGTTCCTCGTATATATTCAGATCCATCATGTAAACGTCATTTATATTAATAAGTGTAAGCCAGTTTATACCCAAGGCATTGTCCCATAGTTGTGCATTAGTCTTGCAGTGAGCCATGAGCCTGATTCTCATCTCTAGTGCACAATTTTAACACTGTCCAGTTCCAGTTTCACCAACGACACCACTGATTGAGCCTGGGCATCATCTGCCACATCTTGTGCTCCTTATGCAAAGCCCAGATCTGCTCAGAGTCCCTCCCAGTGCCAGCTATGGGCTTGGTGTGTAAGACTGGCTGGATCTGTTATTAAGCTCTAACTGTGACAGGTTAATTGCAATTTATCATTAAGTAAAAGATCAGCTGCTAATATGAATAGCTGAAAGGCAGTATGTAGTTACAGTGAGTAACTCTAGCTGCTACCAACAAAATTATATTTTTGACTCACATTTTTAATGTGCCTTACTATTTCAAGCACCTGAATAAAAAAGGATTAATCATCTATGAAA
>QJSC01027870.1:19685-111934 GCA_003697955.1 Calidris pygmaea
CTAGAAGGTCCAGCCAGGAGCAGCTGTAGAAACAGCTATGGTAAGTGCTGCTGTTCTGGGCTGTGGGAAGAGTACCCACGCCTGCCCTTTATCCCACCACCCTCCTAACTTGTTTTCTCTTAGCCTCTCCCCCCACTTTGTGGATGCAGGACTCCCCAGAAAATTTTGGGCCATGCTGCTTGTGGCCATAATGCTGTTTTGCCAGTCCAAATCTGCTTATTTGGTTTTGGACAGGAAACCATGCCACTGGGCACTATTCTTGGTTGGTCTTTAGACCTGTCTATAAAAACTAGAATTGAAAACAATAAACTGTCAATTTGCTTCCCTGTCTAACTTCCTTCTTTTAATTTCATCCAGGTTATTTGATGTTCTGTACATCTTTCTGATCACTGGAGAGCACACAGACCAAATATTTTACGTTGTTATTCACTATAGCTCTTATGAGCTCTTCTTAGCTGAAGGCAGACTGACAGGACATTGCTAAATGATAGTACGAGCCCTACATATTAGATGTACATGGGGAAAAACAACACCAAACAATTTGTAAAATCCACCTGGAGCCAGTGGAGCACGGTGGAGAGAAGCCCGAAATAGCACTAACACAAGTTGATACAACAGTGCGTGGTGTAGGAGATACCCTGTGCAGATACGAGCTCTGATCCCAAAGCAAAATAGCCACAACAGGGCACTGACATGCCCTTTATCTTCTCAACAGGATTTGTTGGACTGGCCACAGCAACATGCCTCTTTAGCCCTACTGCTTCTGGTTCTCAGGTTAGGACATTAAGCACTAATTCAAAATGTATCTTCACA
Source organism: Calidris pygmaea (assembly GCA_003697955.1). NCBI lineage: Eukaryota > Metazoa > Chordata > Aves > Charadriiformes > Scolopacidae > Calidris > Calidris pygmaea. Next base: position 20,499 of record QJSC01027870.1, read on the forward strand.
GAAGACATATCCCCAAAATAGGTTGCCTGTTGAAATCAGTGATGTTAAGATTTAGGGGAGATTAAGAAAATAAAGCACATTGTTAATGTCTTTCATTGTGCTACTGAAGTGGAAATCATAATGGTTTAGCATGGAAGGGACCTTTACGATCATCTAGTTCCGAACCCCCCACCACGGGCAGAGACACCTCCCACTAGACCAGGTTGCTCAAATCCCCATCCAGCCTGGTCTTGAGCACTCACCGAGGAGAGATTCCCATTGCCAGCTTTCTTTTATCTCTGCGCCATCAAACCAGGATCATCGCTGAAAACGATTCAGTAATTTCTACAGCCCTTTCTGGTGAAAGATCTCACCATTCACTGCTACGTACCATTAGCACACCAAAAAGCGCAGATAAAGCAATGCCTATTGAGTATCCACTCCAGATTTTCCTTATGCCTTTTACTTCGGCTAAAACTCTTTTCCCCTTCATTTCACTCTGTTCAGTGAGCTGACAATAAAATAATGTGTTATGTATCAAAAGTTATCTCCACTTAATTTTCAGATCCAGTTTCCCCTAGTCAAGTTACTGGGCATCTGAGCTCATTCCCTTCCCGCACCTAATATTATCCTCACTTGAACTTAATTTCAGCTGTGTAGAAGAGATCTTTTCTAGGTTAGGAAGGAGTTGATTAATCTGGTGAGAGGTTCCAGCATTGTATTTTTTTACACTTTTTTTAAAAATATTTTTTCCCCAAACGTTTTTTTTTTTGTTTCGGATTCAGAAGCAGCCTGCACGTGGTTTTTTAGGTATAAAAGGGTAGAATTCATGCAGTCTTTCCGCACGGCGTTGGCAAGAGAAGGAATGCATGTTACCATGTGAGTCTGAGGTATTCAGAACGCAACGCTATGCAGAAATACCCAAGCTGGTGATAAATCTGCGTTGATGTGACACTCCCTCTAGACAAATTTATCCTGTATTTCCAGGCTTAGAGGATGTAGTATTTCAGCGCTTCAGTTAGCTCCTCCAGAGCTAGTTCTGCATGACACTGCAGAAAGCTACATCCGCATCCCAGTTCGTGTCTATTGTGGCTGTCGAATCATAGAGACATCCAGGTCGGCAGGGACCTCTGGAGATTTCACGGCCGAACCTCCTGTTGAAAGCAGGGCCTTAGACTGGGTTATCCACGGTCCCATCAAACCAAGCCTCGAATATTTCCAGAAAGGGAGATTCTGCTGCTCCCAATTTTTCCAGTCTCTGTCTTGGACCAGGAAGATCAAACATGGGCACAGCATCCCAGGTGTGGCCTGATGGGTGCTGAATGGAATGGAATGGAATGGAATGGAATGGAATGGAATGGAATGGAATGGAATAATCACACCCTCGACCTGCTGGCTGTACTCCTGCAGATATGGCCCATGACAAGGTTTCCTTTCCTGGATGTAAAGGCACGCTGCTGGCACACATTCAGTCTGCACCCCGGGCAGTCAGACCTCACACATACACACACACACTCCCCCCACTGCTGCAAGGGATTACTCATTCCCAGGTCCAGGATTTAACAATTACCTTTGCTAAACCTCATGCAGTTCTTGCCGGCCCAATCTTCCCACCAGTTGCAGTCTCTCTGGAGGCTCTTCCTTTCAGCATCTCCCTCCTCCCAATTTGTTGTCATCTGCAAACTTGATGAGGGTGCGTTCAATCCCATCCTCCCAAATTTTTATAAAGCTATGGAATAGTATCAGGCCCACTACTGACCCCGAAATAACTCCATCTCTGACTAGTTTCTCCTTCAACTTTGAGCCATTAGCCAACACATTAGCTCAGCATTTTAGCCAGTTCTCCAACTATCTTGTGGTCCATCTGCCCAGTTTGTATCTTGCCAGCTTGTCAACAGGTTATTAAGATGACCATGCCAAATGCCTTGCTAAAATCAAGGTAGATGATGTCCATGACTCTCTCCTCATCCACTAAGCAAATTGTTTCATCGTGGAAGGCATCACAGAATGGCAAATAAAATCATTGCAATGCTCTTTGTAGGATGACAAGTACTTTTCTCCTAAATAAACCAACTTTACATCAATCTCTTCATCATTTGATACCTATTGGCCTCAAAATTTCCTTTGAAAAATACCAACTATACCACCAACACCTTCTTATATGCTCAAAATAACCCTGATTGTGAATACAAATACCTGGAAGGAATCCCTTCTTCTTTTCTCCCAAAAACCGCTTCACCCGTTTATCCTTCCCTGTAGGAGGTCAGTAAATGAAAAGAGGCAAGCTCTGAGAAATGCACAGCTTGAGCTGGAGGCCTCATCCCTCCTCCCACAGCAGAAACAACACACCTGCAATCACTCACTTCTGCCAGGGTGCAGCAGGAAGGTGAGTGCTCCCACCACCAAGCCCAGGGCTGCTTGGTGTCTCAGCTTCTGCCATACAAGGCTGAGATACATAAAACTGGGCAGACCCATGTAAATTCACCCCTACTTATCCACACCGATATATTTGTCACCTTGTGATGTAAATTGAGATGTAAAACCTCCCATCAGCTGTGACTGCCTGGAAGGCAGACCCATTGATGGTCTGATCTCTGTGCGTGACTCCTGCACCACACCAAGGCTGAAGAGCAGCTGCATGTTTTTCTGGTACATGAAGTTTAGGAAGGTCCAGCTGATATGGGCACCTACAGTGTGCAAGTGTACCAACCCATGCTGCAAGAGGGTCCCCTACCTCAACAACAACTTCCTATACAAGATCAGGACCTCGTTTCTTCTCTTCAAGATCCTCCACAGCCTTAGTCCTGTTTTCCAAAGCAGCTACTCCTAGTTCCAGAAGGAAGATCATGATGAACAACTACCCTTCCCAGAGACTGTTTCGGACAAGGATAAAGTGGTTGAGGTGGTCCCTCTCTGGGATGGCTCTGGGGCTAAGAACCATGAACCAAGAACCACCACAAATTCAGTGCAATCTCTCTACCCAAGCTATTGCTTCTCTTAACTTTTACCGAAATTCACCACAGCCACAACAACTTATTAAAATAAAATATTGTGCTGCAGAAGTCGGAGAAGATGTGGTAAGAAATAATCTTGGGCAGCTCGTTGATATGGCCACTTTATTCGATCTAGCTTTGACAGGTATTTGGATACTTTGTGAAGATCAGCTAGATGTCATCACAGTGTCATCATTATATGAATCTACACAAAACAGCAACAGGACTCCAACTACCTTATCCAGTTGTTGGCATTGCTAGCTTTTTCACTCATAAAATGGTGAGAAGAATCTTCTCAGTCTCTGGTTGCTTCTGACAATGTGCTTGAAAGGCCAGTTCCTTTCCATACCAAAATGAAGCGAGACTCTATCGCATGTAACCATGGCACGGAGCAAGGCAAAACAGCCATCTCACTTCCTACTGCCCTCAGCATCGCTTCTGAATAACGTGTGATTTTTTGCAGCAGTTCTCTTAGAAAGGTGAGTCGGTTTGGGATCATCACCTGACAAGCAGCAGGTACCATATTTTCAGGGGCCAAACAGCGTACCCAAAGGAACAATGCCTTTCTGTGGGTGCTGAGAACAGCGGGGAGATTTAAGGTCTCGTGTCGTGAGATGCTGTGTGGATGGTTATTGTGGAGTATCTGGTGCCTCTCAAACCTGCAGCCTGGATTTTCCCTGCTGTAAGTAGTTTGTGTGCGGCAACTGATGCTGCCATCACAAATACGAGAACTGCAATGGTACAGTTCAAAGAGGAAGGGGAAAACCAATTCTGCTACTTTCTGTCTCTCACCATGAGGGACACGGAGCTGTGGGTTCACAACCTGGGGGGGAAAGAAAGCTGCCACTGCTGCTACAGAAGGAAAAACAACACATCTGATATATAATCACCCAGAAAAGTTACAGAGTCCAAAGAGAACACCACTGTGTGGTTACCCCAATAATATACACAGACACCAGTCTGCATTTGGTGACCCAGGTAATTTTGGCTGGTGTACCTTCTGATTACTTTTCTCTGTCCTCCAGCCACAGCTCTCTCTTGTCTGACTTAGCTGCATTCACACTTTTCTTTCCCCTTGATCACTGAGGAAGACACTGAGCTGCTCTTTCTGGCTGAAGAAGGAAAGCTCTGCAACATCAACCAAATGAAAAAAACCTGTCAGCCAGGATTCCTTTGTTCCCGTTCCTTACGGCCTCCTCTACACGCTGAGCAACAGGAGAAGAGGGATGTAAAATTCAGCCTGAGAGCAGATAACCCGTGGCGAAGCCAGCCGTCCAAAGCCCCTCAAGAAGTGGACACTAAACCTCTCCCCGGCCTCTCTTGCTCAGCTGTGCAAGTGTCTGAGAGTGTCAGGGAAGGTTTCCAAAAGCACCGCAGTGAAGGCAGAGCTGGCAACCCTCTGACTCTCAGGCGGAGCTGCGATCCTCAGCATCTGAGGCAGTTTTGAAAAATTTACTCTTCGTGAAAGAGTATCAAAGCCTATGAGAAAGCTGGTAAAAGCGCTTTGGAGATTTCCTTCTTATTCTTTGCTTAAAGGTTGGTTGTCCAAACCAATAACGCTACTCGTGGCTGTCTGATTCACATTTTCTTTTCATAAACTGATTTTCAGAAAGGATTGTGGAAGTGTGGATGCTATTGTAAAAGGAGCCCGGGTGCACTTCCTGCAACGCTGACTCCCAAAATATACTTTTAACGACCTTCTACTTCACTTCCACGTATTTCACAAAACCTGCCGCTCACACCTGCTGCAGTGGACTGAAAACCTGAAGCACTTTTAACTTCCATCCTCCGACTTTCCCTCCCAGCTTTCCCTTAAGCTTACCTCCCACCAGGCACCGTAAAGCCCCGTCCAGATCTGCAGCCTTCTCATTTGAGCTCAGTAAGGTTCCCCTCCTCCCCTCCAAGGTGAGGGCTAAAATACTGGCTTCGGCGTGTTTTTCTCCGGTACTTCAGCTGGGGTACCTTTGCAGGACTTACCTGGGGGCCCTCCAGCAGCACAGCAGGAGGCTCGTCTGGCTCTCCACCGCTCCCCGACTCTGCAAGACGAAGTGCTGCTGAGGAACTGTCACCCAGCCCTGCCCGGCTTCCTGGAGTGTCGCCCACTGCCCACAGACCACAAACAGCTGACGAGCATGATTGGACCAATTGTTATCATCTCACACACCAAAGCATATCGATTTTTATTTTTTTTTAATGTGTCTGGCATTTTTATGTGTGTGCGTGTATATAAATAAATGCATACGTTTATAAATAAAACACACTTACGTATGTTTTATTTATATAGGTGCCGCTCAATAGATATTAAATGCTTGCAAACTGTGTCTGCCTGCAGGCAGTTAGAGGTGCAAGAAAGAAAAGGGGACTGGCTGGACTGAGAGTGGAAAAAGACACGAGGGAGGATGCGCTTACTGCATACAGATGCAGGTGTTTCTCTCCCGTGGTACAAAGGCCACTCAGCCCCTCGGTGGCATTTGCTCAGCTGTTCAGATAATGCCTGAGGTGAACATCCTGCAAGGCTGAATGCTTTCTGGCACTCCTGGAATGCTTCTGTCTCGTTATCAAACAGTTGTCTTCCAAAGAGATGCAAGCACCTGCTCTGCATGTGCTTTCTGTACGCTACGGTCCTTTTTTATAAGTGAAAAGTAGTGACTCAGTCTTTTTATAAATGAAGGGGACAAGGCATGTGAAAAGAAGAAAGTTTTGGCAGAGATTTGCTATGAGATTACTATGATCCTCTCCATTATGCACTGTAGTATCCCATTTAGACACCTACTACCAGAAATCCGGGAGAGCGGCAGAGGCACATCAAAGGTGCTACTATTCCTCCGCCGTCTTTAATTTCAAAACGTACTTCTTCTATCAGTAGTGCAGCAGAACAGCCGCAAAACCTGCCCGTGCAAGAAGCAGCATCGATTTATCTTCAAAAACTTGAAGATACATTCCCAGGAGTTTCAGTATGAATAATAAAAGTGTTGAGAATAAGGTTGTTCTATTTCTTCCAAATTAAGGGGATATGCTTGGAGACTTTTAAATCCAAAAGCTCATTAAATGAGCTTTTCTCATTTTCTCTTCTATCCCTGTGTTAAGATTCTACAAGATAAAAAGCAATACTTGGAGAAAAACAGAATACTGGCCCTAGCAATGTTTAAATGAAAGGAAAGGCTGTGGATGTTGTCTACCTAGACTTTAGTAAGGCCTTTGACACCATTTCGCACAGCATTCTCCTGGAGAAACTCACTTGGACGGGGGTACTCTTCGCTGGGTGAAAAGCTGGCTGGATGGCCAGGCCCAAAGAGATGCGGTAGAGTTAAATCCAGTTGGTAGCCAGTCACAAGTGATATTCCCCAGGGCTCAGTACTGGGGCCTGTTCTCTTTATTATCTTTATCAATGATTTGGAGGAGGGGATGGAGTGCACCCTCAGTAAGTTTTCAGACGACACCAAGTTGAGTGGAACCATCGATCTGCTTGAGGGTGGAGTGCTCTACAGAGGGATCTGGGCAGGCTGGATGGATGGGCTGAGGCCAATGGGATGAGATTCAACAAGGCCAAGCGCTGGGTCCTGTCCTTGGGTCACAGCAACCCCCTGCAGCGCTCCAGGCTGGGGGCAGAGTGGCTGGAGCTGCCTGGCAGAAAAGGAGCTGGGGGTGTTGGTGGACTGTGGGCTGAAGATGACCCAGCAGTGTGTCCAGGTGGCCAAGAAGGCCACCAGTTCCTGTGTCAGGAACGGTGTGGTGAGAAGGACTAGGGAAGTAATTGTCCTCCTATACTTGGCACTGGTGAGGTTGCATCTCAAATACTGCGTTCAGTTTTGGGGCCCTCACTACAAGAAAGACATTGAGGGGCTGGAGCGGGTCCAGAGAAGGGCAACAGAGCTGGTGAAGGGTCTAGATCCCAAGTCTAGATCCCAAGAGGAGAGGCTGAGGGAGCTGGGGGTGTTCAGCCTGGAGAAAAGGAGGCTGAGGGGAGACCTTCTTGCTCTCTACAGCTACTTGAAAGGAGGGTGTAGAGGGGAGGGTGTCAGTCTCTTCTCCCAAGAAAGGAGTGATAGGACAAGAAGAAATGGCCTCAAGCTGTGCCAGGGGAGGTTTTGGATGGATATTAGGAAAAATTTCTTCACAGAAAGGGTTCTTAAGCGTGTGAATGGGCTGCCCAGGGAAGGGGTTCAGTCACCATCCCTAGAGGTATTAAAAGATGTGTAAATGTGGTGCTAAGGACATGGTTTAGTGGTGGACTTGGCAGTGTCACATTGATGGTTGGACTCAATGATCTTAAAGGTCTTTTCCAACCTAATCAGTTCTACTATTCTATTAATCTCCATGGTTTTGTACTGCCTCTCATGAGGTAGTTGCAGAGAGCGATAAGATGTGTCAGTACTTTTGATAACGCAGTCCAGGATGTGGTTGGCCTTCTTGGCTGTCCAGCATCACGTTCAACTTCTCTACCAGGTATCCCCTGGTCCTTTTCTGCAAACCTGCTTTCTAGACAGGCAGTGCCCAGCCCATACTGTTTAATGGGTTTATTCTCTACCAAGCATAGAGCTTTGCATTTGCCCTTGCTGACTCTCATGAGGTTCCTGTCAGCCTATTTTTCCAGCTTGTCCAGATCCCCCTGCATGCCCTTGATCTCTGCCCTAGAGCCTAACAGCCACCTGCTGTAATTTGGTATCATCCTCAACTGGGCTGAGGGTGCTCTCCATCTTGTCAACCAGGTCATCAATACAGACATTAAACAGTATTTAACACAATAACAGATGAGAAATTCTGCTAGTAGCTGGCCACCAGTTAAACTTCGTACCACAGATCCCAACCCCGCAGCCTGATTAGCCAGCCACAGAGCTTACTGTCATCCACCCAAGAGAAATCTCACCGATTTGGCTATAGAGATACTATGGAAATTGTGTCCAAGGCCTTGCTAAAGTCAAAGTATACAACATGCACTGCTCCCTCCTCATCCACAGAGCCAGGCATAATATCATAGAATGCCATCAAGCTGGTCAGGAAGGATTTGCCCTCAGTCAATCCTTCCTGACTGTTCCCAATCCCCTTATCTTTCAGGAGCCTGGATGCTATTTCCAGACAGATGTGCACCATAACCAACTGCCACAGCCTTCCAAAGATGATTGAGAGTATCAGCAACTCTTCAGAAACCTTGGATAAACATGGACTGTGGTCTGTGGGATGTAGGCTGTGACCAGTCGATGGTGTCGGTGGCCACTGGTGAAGGTGTAGGCAAGGCTGGCATCAAGCATGGAACCTCACAGCCCTGCTCACTGTTTGCATCACAAAGGCTGGCAGCCCTGCTGCAACATCTCCCCAAGCCGAATCCCTGCAGGCACAGACATGTCTGTGTTTTGGCCAGGGTGAAACATCTTTCAGGTAGGCAGTAAAAAATATAGCAGTAAGCCAACAGCTGTTGCTCATCTGCTTGATTTTGGGAGGAACTGGTCCTGTTGACTTGATTGTGCCCATCAATACATCGCACCAGAAACCCAAAACCCTTCAACTGGCTCCTTCATATTTACAAGAGAAAACTGCCTGATTCATGCTGTTTCTTCAAGAGAAGAGCAGCAGAACTGTACAGAGCTTCCTGCTGACTACAGAACCATGAACAGAGAGAAAAAAGTTTGAGGCAACATGTAGTCAATATAGCATTTGACTTCCATGGCTTTTCTCTTTGCTGTCCAGTTCTTTTCTCTGGCGTGCAAATCTTACAACATAGCAAGGCGAGGATTAAGGATAAAGGGTAGCAATGGAGCAAAATGGGACAGGGAAAGGGTGTGGGGGCAGGTGTGAAGATATGGTCACTGTCACCGGAAGAACAGAGTGCACCTCCTGACCACCAGTCTGTCTTGCATTCTCTTTCCTGCTCCTCCACTATCTTTTTCTTGCTCTTTCAGATCAGAAAGATTTGACTCTCTTTCAGCTCAACAGGAGCACTCTTTGAAGGGTCAAAAGCATATGAACATGATAACGCACTCTCCCAATTCTTAGATGGCTGGAGAAAATAATTATAATCAGATCAACATCAGAGCTTTGCAGTTGCCACTTGAGTTACCACAGCCTTTCTCTAGCATTAAGAAACTACACAGCAATGGACCAGAATTCAACCACGTATCTGTTCTATGTGCTACACCACACCCTAGGTTGCAAAAACCTTTCAACCTCCTATAAGAAATCTCTGAGGTAACTGTGAAGAAGAAAACACTAGCAGCATCAAAGTGCTGCTGAACACAAATAGCTTGAGCCAGCAAGTCTTCAGCCATGTATTGTTTCCTACTCTGTTGTGCAATACAACATCTCTGTGAGGACAACAGTTGCATCTGATGAAAATGGGAGTTGTAAACATACAATTGTTGTGTTGCTGTGAGCAGATAAGATGATATCTCTACGTTGCTTCTGCATATCTCTTTGAGCAATGAAGAGGAGGATAGTGGATAAGCCTTTGAGAAGCAGAAAGAGAAATTGCCCGTTGTGACTTTCATCACTCCGGGAATGTTATGCAAGTGAGTGAGCAATACAGTACGGTCTACATTGAAGAAGGCTGCAAGGAGACTGAAGAGTTTAGGCATTAGGATGTCACCCCAACATACAATTAGATGTCCTCAGTAATTTGCAGAAAATTTTCTCTATGTCCATAGACCTGACCAGAAGTATTCCATAAACATGGCAGATGCTTCTTGTTTGCATTGAGGTTTTAGTGTTTTCTCCAATGTTTTTCCCTTGGAATCAAAGTTTAGTGATAACAATTAAGGTCTCCAGATCATGGGTAGACGATTTGAACACTACAAAGATGACTGAACTTCTTCAGAACAGCCAATGAATAGCCACCTTAGAGGAAAAAGTAAACAATTTCTGCTAGCGTAGGACACAGTTGTTTTCAGCTAACTTTTACTAGCCAGAAGAGGCACGGATCTGTCTTACAAATATTTCTTGCATCTTCCACAAGAAGAGCAGCAGGCGGTGGTCACGGGCAGCTGCTGAAGCCTTGAGTTATCCACCTTGGCAGTGAATTCCCTGGAGGGTTTAGCTTTCCCCTAGTGCTGGATGACATGGCTTTTGCTGCAACGCCTGAAGAACAAAGCTGGTTGGTTGTGCTGTGCGATGCTGTGCAGAGAATGAAATAGAAAGCACCCTTTGCTTCTGCTATTGCGGTGGCCGTGTTTGGGAACAAGTTTGCCCGTGGGCAGACAGAACGGGTTTTGAGGCAATGACACGCCGTATTCTGCCATTTGGGATTTCCAGAGCAGTTTATCAGTGAAACGTGGTCAAAGTCTTTGGTCAGGGAGGAGAGGGAAGCAGCTTAGGTAGCAAGAAAGGTAGATCAGATACTGGAAGCAGTGAAAGCTCTCACGCAGAGCGAGAGAGATGTCCTGAAATTTTACAGCATGTCAGCTCCTTTGCTGCAAAAGTGTCTGACTTCCTCTTGCAAAGCAAACTGGAACCGCAAGGAGCTCCACAGCTTTCTGTGTTGGAGTCACCTTCTGTGTGTCTCCTCTGCTGGAAAAAGCACAGAAGTTTTGGTCTGCTGGGAGGGTTCCCTGCCTTAAGCAGTCTTCTGCAGTCAGGGAGCAATATCCTCTGACCTTTATCTTTTACTTTCTGTGACAGGCTTTTCTTCATTTCCTTCCTATTTTGCTGTGTTTTGTATCTGGTTTTGGGGTTAAGGTCCATCTCTTTGGGGGATGTGTTAATAACTCTAGGTGGCGGGGTGGTAGGAAGGTTTAGAAGTGGCTTCTGGGGTTTTTTTGTGAGTTCTTGACAGGTTTGTCTTGCTACTTGCTTGGCCCATGGTGGTGAGTTTTGGTGAAAGAACCGTACAGGGGACAATGCAAGCGTCTCTCAAGGCCCTCTGACCCTCCACTTCTCCTCCTCCACAGTGCAAGTATTTACAGGGTAATACAGAAGACAATTTTTTTTAAAATCTGAGGTCATTTGTCTGCCTGGATGGACAAGTTAGGGAGACTCAAGGCACACAAAGTGGCTTAAATAGTGCGACTTTTAGAGAGTGGGGAAGATGCGGGATGTGGTTCACCCTAGGAGCAAAATGGGAGCGTCTGGTTTAGCTGGCATTAGCCCACATTTTTGAGATGATATCTAAGAGTATAGTGCCGTGTGAATCCTCTTTCATCCTTGTTCTCATCTGCTCTATTCAGTAATACTTTGGTTAACATCAGAATTTTCACACTGCCGGACTGTTAGAGTTTGGTATGAGGACTGGTTTTCTACCAGTCTGTCTCAAAATCTGAAAAAATCTGGTATTACAAAAACATAAAAGACAACCCACTATGAGTTCAGACATGAAGAATTTGGGAGACCAAATTATATAGTCCACCCAGGCATCTCACTCCAGCTGTGCAGGAGATGGGACATGACACAGCGTTTAGTGTGAAATAATAGTTTTTTCTGTGCGATGTTTTTGTAGAAAGATACCGTTTACAGAGGTGACGTCATCTACAGAGCGTGAAGACAGATCTCAGCAAGATGGCTTCCAAATTCAACGAAAACAAGCAGTTTCTCAGCGCAGACAGACATTTCATGGTAAAAGAAAACTTGCTTGGTCAGATGATGTTCTACTTTAGTTAATAGCGAAGAAGGAAAACCCCAAAAAAAGGGGGTTATTTATATATTTTCCAAATTCTGTGAACTTCCTGACAGTTAAAGACACCTGAAAAATATGGCCAAAATGCATTTTAAGGTAATTGAAGACTTACCTTGAAAACAGCCTTCATCTTACCAGTGTTCTTAGGTGACACCTATTTCAGGCCTGTTTTGACAATGAAGTTTTGTCCTTCATGGGAAGCATAACTGAAAGGCCTCTTCCTGCAAAGACACATCTTTAGAAATGTATACAATTGTGCCAGTCTGTTTCACAGGGAAACTTTCTGTTGTCTTGAACAGAAACACACAGATCTGAAGAATCAAGGACCCTTGTATAAAGAGAGTGGTGAAAAAAAACCTTCCTTTCCATGGCATTGTTGCTCCTTCATGACATATCTTTCCTTTTCAGATTTCTACATCTCATGAATATAAACTTCTTGAGCATCAATGGGTTCAGTATTTTGAGGACATAAGTCATTTGAAGGCAAGTGGTCAAATAATAGCATATCCTGCTGTAAATGATTTGATAAAATCTGTATTACACACACTTTGCACGTATTGACTTGATCCATTTGACTTGATGCACACACGTGCATGTACACACTCTTTCTCCATCGTCTTGCTTGCAAAAAAACCAATGCAAATAACCGCTAGAGGAAGGATTTTATTCCTTATTTTCTGATAGAAGTAAAGCCAAAGGGCAGAGTTAGCATTAAGAATGCCTGTGGATATTGAGACATGCAAAGCTTACAGCAAGACTCATGTTTGATCTCTGATCTTCCCAACTCCGTGACTTCTCCCTCTGCCTCACTCTGCCTTCCCCCCACCCACTGCTAACCATTTTCTTGTGAGAGGTATGTTCACAGGAGCTGAAAAGAAGGTTGGAAGAAAAGGAAAAGGAACTTCTAAAGGTATTGAAATCCCCTTATGGAGAAACAAATAGGCAGGAGATGTGAAGAAGAGCGTGGGAGTCGACCGTAACAATACTTAAAATAGATTGTGAGTTTGGACTTGCCCCAGAGCAATGAAGACTATGTCAAGGTAGCTCTGTGATGTCTCACACTGCCCAGCATCAGGCCCACCAGAGATTTTTCGGGCTGTTGTTAGCATGACAAAACTCCCCCGACATTGCTGTCTCTGAGTGAAGGGGTGGCCTGAGAGCAGGTTTTTGGATGAGCTGCCTGTCAGACCAGTCTGACATGTAACACAGGCAATGAGGACATTAGTTTCTGTTGATAATGAAGAACTTGCTTATGTAGATCCTCTTGGTCTGAGAAAATAGTTATAACCACCCTCAAAGCATTTTTCTCAATGCGGACACCANGACATTGCTGTCTCTGAGTGAAGGGGTGGCCTGAGAGCAGGTTTTTGGATGAGCTGCCTGTCAGACCAGTCTGACATGTAACACAGGCAATGAGGACATTAGTTTCTGTTGATAATGAAGAACTTGCTTATGTAGATCCTCTTGGTCTGAGAAAATAGTTATAACCACCCTCAAAGCATTTTTCTCAATGCGGACACCAGCTTCACCTGCTGTCTTCTATCCTACTGCCTGTTTTTACCAAACAAAGGAACTGTCTATAAGATTTCCCTTCGCTGCTGCAGCTATCAGCCGCAATTTCCAGAGCGAGAAAGACTGTCAAACTCACAGTGTGATCACATAAGCCTCACTCCCGATAGGTGCTTGATGGATATAAAGTGCCAGATTGTAGCTTTTTGGTAGTCTCTTTGCATGGAAAGTTTAACCAATACTACTGGTTTAATATCAATCATTTTCCCCTGACAAGATATCTTTGTTTTTCTTGATTTTAGGAAAAACTTAAAATACTAGAAGAAAGAAGTTTAGTCATACAACAAGACAACATCTTAGAGGTATGACATCCTATTTCATATCATAGTACACGCTCACTCCTTGTTTAGACCAGCACAATTCCTCAAGAGGTTTTACAAAGGTAATTACAAGGATGTCAAACAGCGAAGCAATAAACTATAATACAGGGAAAAGTGTGGAGAGTAGGTCTGACAGAAATCTCAGGAATACCAAAATAATGCAACACCAGGAAGGTTTGGGTTAGAAGTTTCGCAGATGATATCCTGCAAATGACTAAGTATGTCTTTAAAATGCATGCCTTTCAAATGAGCAACCTTGCACTTTGGGGAATAGAAGTCCTCCAGAAAGTTACTGCAATATGAAACTGACACCAGGAGGGCAGATTCCTCTGTATTTCTATCACAGCCAATTTGGGAGAGCAGAATGTAATATCTGGGAGGGCAGCACTGGTGCTGATCTCAATCTAATAGGCTCTGACTTGACTTTCATTGCGCACCAGACTCATGGACTAATATTAAGATTGTTTCCTTTCCTTTTGAACTTTTGAGGACATGCAGATGAAAATAAGCCACTTAGAAGAGCAGCTCCAGCAGCCTGAACTAATTGGGTTGNGACATTGCTGTCTCTGAGTGAAGGGGTGGCCTGAGAGCAGGTTTTTGGATGAGCTGCCTGTCAGACCAGTCTGACATGTAACACAGGCAATGAGGACATTAGTTTCTGTTGATAATGAAGAACTTGCTTATGTAGATCCTCTTGGTCTGAGAAAATAGTTATAACCACCCTCAAAGCATTTTTCTCAATGCGGACACCAACTTCACCTGCTGTCTTCTATCCTACTGCCTGTTTTTACCAAACAAAGGAACTGTCTATAAGATTTCCCTTCGCTGCTGCAGCTATCAGCCGCAATTTCCAGAGCTAGAAAGACTGTCAAACTCACAGTGTGATCACATAAGCCTCACTCCCGATAGGTGCTTGATGGATATAAAGTGCCAGATTGTAGCTTTTTGGTAGTCTCTTTGCATGGAAAGTTTAACCAATACTACTGGTTTAATATCAATCATTTTCCCCTGACAAGATATCTTTGTTTTTCTTGATTTTAGGAAAAACTTAAAATACTAGAAGAAAGAAGTTTAGTCATACAACAAGACAACATCTTAGAGGTATGACATCCTATTTCATATTATAGTACACGCTCACTCCTTGTTTAGACCAGCACAATTCCTCAAGAGGTTTTACAAAGGTAATTACAAGGATGTCAAACAGCGAAGCAATAAACTATAATACAGGGAAAAGTGTGGAGAGTAGGTCTGACAGAAATCTCAGGAATACCAAAATAATGCAACACCAGGAAGGTTTGGGTTAGAAGTTTCGCAGATGATATCCTGCAAATGACTAAGTATGTCTTTAAAATGCATGCCTTTAAAATGAGCAACCTTGTACTTTGGGGAATAGAAGTCCTCCAGAAGGTTACTGCAATATGAAACTGACACCAGGAGGGCAGATTCCTCTGTATTTCTATCACAGCCAATTTGGGAGAGCAGAATACAAGATCTGGGAGGGCAGCACTGGTGCTGATCTCAATCTAATAGGCTCTGACTTGACTTTTATTGCGCACCAGACTCATGGACTAATATTAAGATTGTTTCCTTTCCTTTTGAACTTTTGAGGACATGCAGATGAAAATAAGCCACTTAGAAGAGCAGCTCCAGCAGCCTGAACTAATTGGGTTGTAAGTAGAAGCAATGCCCTCTCTCTCTGGGGTTCTTGTTGTACAGTTTCCAGAAAATTTCCACACCAGCCAATAGCACCTGAAGCATGTGCTATTGATCCTAAGTTAATACCGAAGTGTGTGTGGCATCAAAAAAGCACCTCATATACATGTAGAATAGATTCCTTTTCTGTCATGTAATCACCCAACCCCAGAAATGCAAATGAAATGTAGATTTGGAAAGGCTTATCACACTCTTAGCAGGCTCCAGGAGTGTCTTGTCTTTTCCTCAGAAGCCCAAAATTGTGGGGCATGCCCTGGATATTAATTTCAATTATCTTTCCTCATAATCTGNAAGCACCTCATATACATGTAGAATAGATTCCTTTTCTGTCATGTAATCACCCAACCCCAGAAATGCAAATGAAATGTAGATTTGGAAAGGCTTATCACACTCTTAGCAGGCTCCAGGAGTGTCTTGTCTTTTCCTCAGAAGCCCAAAATTGTGGGGCATGCCCTGGATATTAATTTCAATTATCTTTCCTCATAATCTGCACCAGATTCATATTATTACTCAGCAGAATAACAAGCAAAAGCAGCAGCTTGAACAGCAGCAGCAAAGCCTGCAGCCTGACAGCTATCTCCAGAGCAAGTGCTCTCTTCTCTTGGCCAGAGTTCAAGTCCCATTAAAGCCATGCTCCCCCTCACCTCGCCACTGGTCGGTAATTTCCTTTAAGTAAGCAGATTCCAGAGAATCTCTGCATTCCAGAACTCTAAGTACAGAGCCCAGCCCATGTGGGTCTAAGCACTGGACTTCTCACTCTTGGTCTTCCCTTTCTCATCTGCTCTGCAATGCAGAAACTCTCTAACTTCAGTGAACTCAAGAGGTGAAGTATTCATAGAATCATAGAATGCTTTGGGTTGGAAGGGACACTACATTCCCTGATAAAGAGACCCTCCCCATCTCTTCTGTAGCCCCCTTTGGGTACGGGAAGGCCTGTATATGGTCTCCCCGGAGCCTTCTCTTCTCCAGGCTGAACAAACCCAAATATCTCAGCCTTTCTTTATAGGAGAGGTGCTCCAGCCCTCTGATCATCTTTCTGGCCCCCTACTGGACCCACTCCAACAGGTCCATGTCCTTCTTATGTTGGGGACTCCAGAGCTGGACACAGTACTGCTGGTAGGATCTCACTAGAGCGGAGTAGAGGGGCAGAATCACTTCCCTCAACTTGCTGGCCATACTTCTTTTGATGCAGCCCAGGATGTGGTTGGCTTCCTGGGCTGCCAGCACACATTGCCAGGTCATGTTGGGTCATGATTAGACTTGGTCCCAAGTCCTTCTCCTTTGGGCTGCTCTCCAGACATTCTCCGCCCAGCCTGTGCTTGGGATTGCCGTGACCCAGGTGCAGGACCTTGCACTTGGCCTGGTTGAACCTCATGAGATTCACACAGCCCCAATTCTCCAGCCTGTCCAGGTCCCTCTGGATGGCATCCCTTCCCTCCAGCATGTCAACTGATCTACACAGCTTGGTGTCATCAGAAAACTTGCTGAGTGTGCACTCAATCCCACTGTCCATGTCGCTGACAGAAATGTTAAACAGTCCTGGTCCCAGTACTGACCCCTGAGGAACTCCACTCATCACTGGTCTCCACTTGGATATTGAGCCATTGACTGCAACCCTTTGAGTGTGGCCACCCAGTCAATTCCATGGATCTTCCCCATGATGTTGCCCACACAGAGGTGACACTGACCAGTGTGTAGTTCCCTGGGTCTTCCTATTTTCCCTTTTTGAAGGGAAAGTTTGAAGAAAAAGAGATATGGCTTTCATCAAGTCCCAAGGACTTCAGTACCTTCAGGTTCCTTAGGTGGTCTTGAACCTGATCTTATCCTATAGTGAGTGGTTCTTCTTTCTCACAGACCCTGTTTTTGCCTTCTGTGACTTTGGCGGCATGGTAAGAACCCTTGCCTGTATTCCTTCTTACCATCACTGCCAAATTAAGAACCAAGGATGAAGTGCCACCGGTACGCATGAGCCCTGTTTCAAAACTCCTCTTTCAGTTTGGTGAAGTGATTTGAGATTTAGTTTTGTGCTCTCCGTGTTCTGGACAGAAGATCCGTGTAATGACATTAGGTGTGCACAGCATGAACTGTAACAATGGAGGCTGAACTATGATGTCAACTTTAAAATAGCAGGAATTTGTGAGGAACTTTTTCAGCTCCTCTGCTGTTTGCAAGAGTAGAGCTATCCTCACACCGGGCGGGCTCTACAGGCCTCTGTTTTATTTACTGTACTGTCTCCATCAGGCAAAGTTGGAGGACATCAGGGAAGACCATACCAGATGCTTTTTCCTACCTTGCTACCATGGTTGCTCATATTTGGTGGGAGAAACCCAGCAAAACGAATGTTTTCCTGCAAGAAAAAAAGAAAATAGCCTTAGTTCTGTGCCATTGGTATGCTCTCTTACTGCTGTGTGGCTAGTTCAGGATTGCTTAGTTTTGCCCATTATCTGAGACTGGATGAACCCATGAATTCAGTTGTTCCATGTAGTAATCCCTATGGAGGTGCACCAAGTCAAAGGGATTCCTAATCTAGGTGCTTGCAAACACATGAGAAGGTACTATATCCTACCAGAAGAAGTTTGGGGCTCTCTGTAAGTGGTTGCGTAACACAAAGCAGAGCAGCCCTGAAATGATTGTGAGCATGATCATTATTGTTCTCTTTACAGAAAAATCTCAAAGCAATTGCTGAATCAGGTGGAAGTCTTGGGAGCAGGAAGCAGGTAAAAGAGAGTGGAAGATGAAAAAGAATACACAAACTAAAAGGCCCATGCTTTGGTGGAGGGGGGTGTTTGACCAGCCTGGCAATAAAAGCTGACAAGCAGTAAAATCCTGACTCCAGCCTGTTGGCACAGTCAAGTGACAATCAGTGCTTGGCCTGGGAATTCAGTGTGTGCCTCTCCTTGTCCCTGCTGTTGCTTCTGGGCGCTCACTCCATCCTGGGAATCCTCCCAGAACTGGTTCTCCACTGCCCAGGTGCCTGCTGGAGAGAGATTCTTTTTGGAAGCTGACAGTCCCCAGACACCATGCTCCTGAGGTTCTTGCACACGCCTTGGCAAAGCAAAGTAAATAGAGGTCCACAACGAGACATACCAGCGGGTACTTTTAGAAAGAAGAAACCAAAACACGCTGAGTCTGGAAGTGTGAAATTTAAGGTGGGGAGAAATGAGAGGGAGAAAGTAAATATTTCTGGTGAAGTTCTCAAAGGAACTGCCTGGCTTTGCCCTCAGTTCGGTCTTTGCCTTTTACACTGCTGCTGTGCATTACTTTCTGATGCAGCTGCCTTTGTAACGCGAAGCAGTAAGAAACTCTTCTTCACCACCCCGGCTTCTGTTAGGTTGCAGCTCCTCCTCATGATGTAGCTTTGTTGTCTTCATTATGAGCACTGCCTGCCATGAGCTGAGTCAGATGCAGTCTCTGTTCCTATTTCTTTTGCTCCACAGCCAACAAAGAGAGAAGGTCGGCCACTGCCCAAGCTCTCCCGCTCAGAAGACAGCCATGGTGAAACCGGTAAAAGAGAACGGCACTGCGCCCCTTACACCTGCACTTGCAGGGACTCCTCCACCTCTCTTTGTTCCAAGTTGGAAACCTCCTTGGTTCAGCAGATATGACTCCTCTGTGAGGTCCTCAGCCCCAGGCATTCCTTATATCACTCAGCTCCTGTGTCTCTCTCAGGCTCGCCACTTCTTGCTCAGTTTTGCTAGTTTGCGAGCCGGTTTTAATTCTTCAGTGTTTGTTGTCCTAGAAGTGAGAAAACTTCATTTCAAAAGTGATTCGTGTCTCTTCTTTCCCTTTCTAGGCCCTGAAATCAATGACCAGCTCCCTAAAAAAGTTCTGTTTGGATCTTGGGTAGGTAAGATGTTCTCATCACGTGCACGCTTGGTTAGTTACACCTGGAGCACCATGGAGCCAAGATTATTCTGACTCATGGTGGAACACCATGGGAGAAACAGCGTGAGCAGGGAAAAGGAAGGTGCTGTAAGTGCAGAGCTGTGTGTGTGCAAACTTAGTGGAGCGGCAGAGTGAAGTAACCGGGGAGCAAACTCTGTTCTGTCCCTTGCATACATTCCTTTACGAATCTGCTCACCTGCCGTCTCTGAAAATGCAGCTTTTACGTACACACTGGTAAACGTCTCCTTCTTCCCTCCTCATTGGGAAAGGGAGGAAGTCATAAGGTCTGAGCACACCAGAACCCAGGTTCTGTCCACCTGGGTGAGCGTTATCAGCCTCCATTAAACTGCTCCTCTGCCATAGTCCCCTGATCAAATGGATACTGAGAGGTTTCTGGTGGGCTTCCACCTTCCTGGACCAAAGAAGCACGGACTCACTGAATGCCAGGGCAAGTGATGCCTTTTCTCAGTTTTCTTAGTCGTGGCTGAAGACAGTTTGAAGAAAAGGAGAAATTTATGGATGAATTCTTCAGTATAGTCACTCCAGGGTCAGGGTACAAAGCTGATGAAGCTATCTGTAGACTACTTCACAAAGGCTGAAGCCACCAACCATTGCCCATTTGCTTCGTCCGCTGCCACTGCTCCAGCACCAGCAGGAGTATCTCCCAAGATACATTTCCCTTTCTGTGACAGTCTTGTACGGCCTTCATAAAAGGAAAACAACCTTCAGTTTGCTTCTGTATGCTAGGAAGCTTTGGGAAAGATCTTGCAGCCAGTCATGCAGAAAAGGGATCAATTGTTGGTTCCCCTCCTGAGGATAGAAAAACGTTTTTACTGTTGCACAACCAAACACAATTACCAAGTGCTTATGGCTTATTTCATTTGTGAAGCTTCATTTCCATTTAAATCTGTGTGCGGTAACGTCAGGAAGCTGTTCCTGCTAACACCAGGAATTGTCCCATGGAAATAATTTTCCAAAAGGAGCGCGGAGCTGGTTTACAGTGTCTGTAACTTTCCCTGTGTATTTGTCTGTCTCTCTTGTTGCAGGGACTCTTTGTGGCTGTTTGGCAAGCTCCTACTGCGCTTTGGCTACCTGTGCATCATACTGGCCTTGCTTTATAAGTGCGTACCTAACACGACCTGCATGGATTTGAAAGTGCAGAGAATCATCTCCAAACTCTACTATGAAACTTGCCTGTGGCCGCATTAACCTTAGAAGATTTCAAAGACTGGATTTCTGCAGGTGTACTGTTGTGTGTCTGGGAAGACCTTGCACTTTAAAATAAAGCACACAGAAATGCTAAAAGCACGTGATAGTGTCTCTTTCCTATGAGAACTGCCCTAGCTCCTCAGAGGAAGAAATCAAAGCCTGTTAATCTCAGCAAGAGGGAGTATGCTGAAATGCATTCAGTTGTTTGCTGTTGGAGGTGGGTCTGAGACGCAAAAATAGCTTCAATGTCCACATTTTTGATCTTCCAGATCCTTCACTCTCTCAGCTATAGCTATTTTACTGTTTCCATGAAATCTCAACAGCCAGAGATACCTTAACATCCTGCACAAAGACTGGCAAAGGGTACCTGCTGACTTGGGTACAGGTCAAAACCATTACAGCAGGCAAATCCCACCAGTATTTCACTACCACGTTGTCGTCTAGGTCCTGAAAGTTTCTGCTGCTCACTGTCACCATCACCAGTACAAGCACCAAGGCGGTCTGCCTTTTCCCTTATATTGTAAGAAAACACCAAGCTGGGCTTGAGTTTTGAAACTGGGCCAGGGATTATCCTCCAAGCACTAATGGTGGGCTTTTCTGTTCCTGTCCAGGGCTTCCCAGATATAGAAGACTCTTGGTTTTGTCAGGGTCATGGGTAAAATGCCAAGAGGAGTTAGTTTCACCATGACAGGTTGGCCTACATATGTCCTTAATGGGAACTCAGGGGGATTCGTTTGGATCATCAGGTGTGGCGATAACACCCTGTCAGTGATCCCATAGGACAAAATGCTCAAATCTTTGGACTTCCATTACTTCCCCAGCAGCTACTAGCAGTAGGGTCTGCTTTCGGCAATCACATGTCACAGTGTATTTCCCTGATGAGGGCTTAGAGCCCCTCCACAGCCGTCATCTGTATCTCCCCAGGTAGCCAAAGCTGAGTTCCAGCTATGGGACATTTTCCAGCTGCCCCCATCACACCTGCTATATTTAGTCTTTCTCAATGGTTTAATCCCTAATGCATAGAATCATGGAATTGTCCAGGTTGAAAGGGACCTCTAAGATCATCTAGTCCAACCATCAACCTCACTCTGATCAAAACCATCACTAAACCATGTCTCTAAGCACGAGGTCAACCCGGCTTTTCAATCCCTCCAGGGATGGGGCCTCAACCACTGCCCTGGGCAGCCCAGTCCAATGTGCAATAACCCTTTCCATGGAAACATTTTTCCTCACCTCCAATCTGAACCTCCCCTGGTGCAACTTGAGGCCATTTCCTCTTGTCCCATTGCCTGTTCCTTGGGAGAAGAGACCGACCCCCCCTGGCTACACCCTCCTTTCAGGGAGTTGGAGAGAGCCAGAAGGTCTCCCCTCAGCCTCCTTTTCCCCAGGCTCAACACCCCCAGCTCCCTCAGCCTCTCCTCACAAGACTTGTGCTCCAGACCCCTCACCAGCTCCCTTGCCCTTCTCTGGACCCGCTCCAGCCCCTCAAGGTCTTTTTTTTGTGGGAAGGGGCCCAAAACGCAGGGGCATGTCACTTAGTCAAAACACTCATTTTACAACCCATATTAACTAAGAATGCCAAATTTACTTGCTTTGGGCTGGCAGGGATATGTATAGCAGGTTCCCCGTCAGTGGCACCCCCCAACAAAAATTCACCCCGGGGAGTGGGGGGCCCGAACCCCAAACCGCGGCTTCCTGTTGTTTCACTCTGGCAGCTCCTCCTGAGGAGGCCCAACAGGGTGAAGTTCCCCTTCCCGAGGGAGGGCGGCTGCCGGCGCCTCCTTCTCCCCGGTGGCTTTCCCCACCAGCAATCCCACCGGCAATGCCGGGTGCTGTCTGTGGGTTGTCCGCACAGGGCCCCGCGGGGCACCCTGAGTGCTAAAGGTTTTTGCCAAAGACTGTTTCTTGCCACCTCATCAGTCCGACCTGATTTGCCCCAGTATTTGTGTAGAGAGATAGAGATTTTATATGTGTGTGTATATATTTGAAGATAAAAAGCAATGGTGGTCTGAGCACGACGCAAATGGTATGGGACAAGGTTTGAGGTAAATCATCCTGGTTTGAGGTGAAACGGAAGCAATTTTCTTCTCAGTGATTTAACTTTTCAGCTAGGCCTCTGCTCACCGACCCAACTCTCTGAAATTAACAGTGTATTTTTCAGACAGTAGTCCTCTTCCAGAGTGATAAGACTTGATTTTTATAATTTATGCCTAGGAATGGTATGCAGAGAGGCTCCTGCTTATGTTTATTGCTGTAACAACCAAGCTCAGCTAACTTTGTTGTTTGCCCCATTGGAGGGTCAGGAATGGAAAAGCATAGAGGGGTCCCACCTGTGGGGGGAGCAGACAGGAGAGGTGACCCCAAACCTGACCAACAGGGTGTTCCATTCCATCTGCCCCGTGCTCAGTATAAAAGCTGAGGGATCCAAGGGTCAGTCCTTCTTCTTCAATGGCCGGTGTCCAAGGAGGACCCTGTCTGTTTGTCTGCCTTTGATCCTGATCCGTGTGTTCTTGAATCCAGACTCAAAACCCAGTTCCCATCTGTCACTGAGTCCAGTCTGGGACTTCCCCAGTGCCTGCCGGTGATGTTGTCATCATCCTGGGAGCCTGTTACTGCTTCCGTATGTACTGAATATATTTATTTTCTTTTCATTATTTTATTCATATTTTCATTAAAGTAGTTTAGGTTCTTTTTAGACGCGTAAAGTCTCTTCTCTCTCTCACCCTTCTCTCGCTGGAGGGAAATGCTCTCCCTCCTCTGAAGGGGAGAGCAGCTAAAGACAGCATCTCTCACTCCCTACAGCAGCCAGCCAGCTGAACCACGACCCACGGGAAAGTGATGATTGCGGCGCAGGGGCCGGTCAGGGGGGTTGTGAAGGTTGTGAGGGGGTCATCGGTGCAGCCATCACCATCTCTCATGCATGGCCTGGGTACAAGCAGATTTTGCCACTCCTCCCGCCAGCCCCAGCAGCCCTTTTACCCGGGCAGTAACCAGCTCCCCCCACTCCCTGGGGTCCAAACCCCCATCTCGCCGTCACCCAACAGCACCCAACCGCTGCCGGTGACAGGAACTCCCTGCAAAGATCCCATTCTCATCTCTCTGGGCTTTGGGGAGGGCTCAGCCCACAGCCCCCAGAGCACGGGTCCCACTTCCCTCTTCTCCTGTCCCTCAACTTCCTCAGAGCTATTTCTATCAGGGTCTCCGCAGATGACCCCATCTCCATCCTTGGGAATCTGTGCCCGCAATTGATCTTTGGATTTGGACAGTGCTGGGGGGTCTTTCCACTTGTGCCAGCACGATCACAATGTTTTGTTCTGACACACGCATCCGCTCTCTTTCTCTTTCCAATTGCACTGTTAAACAATCTATTTCTAATTGCTTCTTGAAGCTGTTCTGCTCTAACATTCCAGAATAATTGTAAAGATCTCGCGCTTGAATGCAAGATGCTTGTTGTTTGCATTGAGGTTTTAGTGTTTTCTCCAATGTTTTTCCCTTGGAATCAAAGTTTAGTGATAACAATTAAGGTCTCCAGATCATGGGTAGACGATTTGAACACTACAAAGATGACTGAACTTCTTCAGAACAGCCAATGAATAGCCACCTTAGAGGAAAAAGTAAACAATTTCTGCTAGCATAGGACACAGTTGTTTTCAGCTAACTTTTACTAGCCAGAAGAGGCACGGATCTGTCTTACAAATATTTCTTGCATCTTCCACAAGAAGAGCAGCAGGCGGTGGTCACGGGCAGCTGCTGAAGCCTTGAGTTATCCACCTTGGCAGTGAATTCCCTGGAGGGTTTAGCTTTCCCCTAGTGCAGGATGACATGGCTTTTGCTGCAACGCCTGAAGAACAAAGCTGGTTGGTTGTGCTGTGCGATGCTGTGCAGAGAATGAAATAGAAAGCACCCTTTGCTTCTGCTATTGCGGTGGCCGTGTTTGGGAACAAGTTTGCCCGTGGGCAGACAGAACGGGTTTTGAGGCAACGACACGCCGTATTCTGCCATTTGGGATTTCCAGAGCAGTTTATCAGTGAAACGTGGTCAAAGTCTTTGGTCAGGGAGGAGAGGGAAGCAGCTTAGGTAGCAAGAAAGGTAGATCAGATACTGGAAGCAGTGAAAGCTCTCACGCAGAGCAAGAGAGATGTCCTGAAATTTTACAGCATGTCAGCTCCTTTGCTGCAAAAGTGTCTGACTTCCTCTTGCAAAGCAAACTGGAACCGCAAGGAGCTCCACAGCTTTCTGTGTTGGAGTCACCTTCCGTGTGTCTCCTCTGCCGGAAAAAGCACAGAAGTTTTGGTCTGCTGGGAGGGTTCCCCACATTAAGCAATGGGACGTGCCCCTGAGAACTGCCTCATACTGCTAATCCAACTACGACATAAAAATATCCCAGTTCAGATGCTGGCATGTGGTTGTCATGGTTGCCAAATCTAGCTTAAAAAAAAGAAAAAAAAAACACAAACATGAAAATCAAGTCTTTTCAACCACATGGAAGAGGAGCTGAAGTACTTTCAGCACTGTGTCTACTACAAACACGATGCAGACATCCACTATCTCAGAATCCATGGCAGACATCTTTCTCTGACCAGACTTGGAAATAACAGAGGATTTTTAAAAAATACCATTGAATAAACAATGAAATTGCACTTTGAAAACTCATGATGGATGCAGAGCAGGAATAAAATCAGATGCGGTTTTGTTTTACCCATACGCAAGCATGAAATTTCAGGATAAATGAAATATAAACGACCACTCAGCTGCCCAAATAGGACAGACATCTGAACCACAGAACAGTAAAAACCCTTGTCTCGTTCCAGTGAGGCCCTCTGCATCGGGGACCACAAGATTTCATCTTCCTCTGGGGGACTGGAGAGCTGTCTTGTGAGCAATTGCGAGCCATAGCCCAGCACTTTGATGTCTCAAAGAAAGACGAAAGCCGTAACATGTAAAAGAGCACAAGCAGCAAAAAAAAAAAGAAATTAGGTGTAAAGGCATGAAGTCAGGACACCACTGAGACTGTAAAACCAGGCACTCCAAAGTTAGGGAATGGGGAAATTTGAGCAGAACGAAGCCAAATGTCGCTGTCCAGGTTTTTCTCAGAGCCACCTTCCTGTTTTTGAGGGGCAGCATTTCCAATTTGCTAAATGCTGGGAGGATGGAGGTGGGGAAAGGGCTGGCACTACAGCTGCCAGCAAGCTGCTGGGGCTAACCAGGTCTGCCTGGGATGCTCAGCCTGAAGACTTCACTCCCGCTTCCTCTATAGCCAAGACATGGCTTCTTCCTGGAAGGCTGGAGGCCATTCCCATCTCCAGGTCTTCTCAGAAGCGGCTGAAAAGCCAAAAGCCTAATCTTAGGAAGCTGTTGTTTTTTCTTCTCCCTATCCTTTGACCTGCATGTATTCACACACATGTTCATACAAAACCACGGTGATACCTTGGTTTTAGCACATTTGTTTCATAGTCCATAGCTGAGGACAGTTGAATACAGGTTTTAGATGTCTGGACTAAAAATAAACACTCCTTGCTAACATATCACACACCTACACAACCACAACTGCATGTTAATTAGCATGACAGCCAGCTTCCTAGCTCCTGTTTTGCAGGCATGACGGTGGACTTCCAAAGAAGGCTTCAGTGCACCACACCAACCCATCCCTAGGGGCTGATGTGGAGAGAAACATCTCTAAAATGCAAAGAGGCACAAAACCAAACGTGACGAATCTAAACTAACAGCAGCCACAACAGCAAAATGATCCTTCTGTTTAAAATTAAACTGAGACACTCATCGAGGGACTAGTGGAAGTAACACCAGCACCAGCTGGTCAGCCACGGGCTGCAGCAATAACTTGGTCCAGCTTATCGCGTCCCGTACATTAGCATTTTTCACCTCATCTACTTTCAGCAGCTGTAGTTCCTCAGACACTGCCTCTGAAAAACGACAGCCTAGCTGGGCTGCTCACTGCGGACCTCAGTAATAGCATGGCAAGTGACGGTGTCGTGAGCCAGTGGCTCGCTGCACAAACAGCTCCAACCACAGCTGCGTCCGGTTTTTGCCCACCACGCAATTTTTGTCGAAAGAATTGAAAGTTCTGACTTTGTAGTCTTCTCCTCTAGAGGCCTGCGGTGTAATCGATAAGGTCATCAGTTTAGGTAGGTTAGGACATCTCCGTGGTTAATCTAAGTACAGTTGGACAGCACAAGATAACGCTTGCTGGTCAGCAAGAGCTCTGAGGTGATCTGTTTCAGGAACCGGTTTGTAGCCTATGCTCTCCCATGCCCTTGTGAGAATACATCTGGCTGCACAACCATGGAGTACTTCTCATTGCTGTCTTCAGCTCCATCTGCATAACCGTGCAGATAGCATCCTGGCTCTCCTGCTGTTCCCTGCGCCGTTAATCCTCCTGTCACTCAGATGTGCTTTTAGGTGGGCCTACTGCGATGCGTACCAGAAATCTCAGAACTCGTGTGATGTCAAAAATACTTGGTTTTCATATTCCACTGAGACTGCCTGAAGGGAGGAGGAAAATTCCCTGTTTGGCTTTTAGTATACAGTCCATTTGTTCATTAAAGCATGTGACTGATTGTCACTGAAGTGCTGGCACAATGAATTTTCTGGTTGGTAAGAGTTAGCAAGGAACAAGCCAACCCATTTTTAGGCTTTGCTGTGTTACTGCTGAATGTTGACAGCTTTTTAAAGGTCCTATTTGCATCTGTTTCCCCTTTTGAGGCAAGAAAGTCCAGGGCATGAATTTGTTAGCTGCAGCTTGTAATTGAGTAGATTAATTATTTGATTGGCATGATACTAGGCCCAATTTTAAAGCAGACAATTAACTTTAAGCACTAATATTCCCATTCAAGTCAGTCATTATTCCTTTGCTTAAGTGCTTTGTTGAACTGGGTCCTGAATATGAAGAGCAGCCCTTCTGTTACAAAATTAATTGCCTCTCTGCCCCAGGAGCTTAGCTGCTTTGCTGACAGAACCAACGTGGGGAAATCATATACACCCCATTAGCAATGAGAATTAGTAGCGCTGCTGACATGGCTGGTACCTGAGAGAATGACCATCAGGAGAAAGAAGTTTCAAAGCAAAACTGAAAAATAACGAGCCAAAATCAAGGGGCCTTATTGCCTTACATCATAGAATCATAGAATCATAGAATGGTTAGAGTTGGAAGGGACCTTAGAGATCACCCAGTTCCATCCCCCTGCCCTGGGCAGGGACACCTCCCACCAGACCAGGTTGCTCCAAGCCCCATCCAGCCTGGCCTTGAACCCCTCCAGGGATGGGGCAGCCACAGCTTCTCTGGGCAACCTGTTCCAGGCTCTCACCACCCTCACAGCAAAGAATTTCTTTCTGGTATCTCATCTAAATCTCCCCTCTTGCAGTTTAAAACCATTACCCCTTGTCCTGTCACTTCACTCCCTGACCAAGAGTCCCTCCCCATTTCTCCTGTAGCCCCCTCAGGTACTGGAAGGCCATTATAAGGTCTCCCTGGAGCCTTCTCTTCTCCAGGCTGAACAACCCCAGCTCTCTCAGCCTGTTCTCACAGCAGAGGTGCTCCAGCCCTCTAAGCATCTTCATGGCCCTCCACTGGACCCGTTCCAACAGGTCCATGTCCTTCCTCTGTTGAGGACTCCAGAGTTGGACACAGTGCTCCAGGTGGGGTCTCACAAATGTAGAGATCTTGCTGGGGATCTCACTGGGGCACATGATGGGTTCAGGCTCCTGAGAGCATGACCCTGCAGCCAAGAGAGCAGGGACAGGAGCCATCAGCTGGTGGTGGGGTCAAGGGGCCAGTACGAGGAGTGGCCTCTCTGCACCCCCTTCAGCTCCTTGGGGAAACAGTCCACCTGGGCATCTCGTTTCAGCTCTGTAGGAGATGGGACATGACACAGTGTTTAGTGCGAAACAACGGTGTTTTCTGTGCAATATTTCTGTAGGAAGACACCGTTTTCAGAGGTGACCTTATCTGCAGAGCATGAAGACATATCTCAGCAAGGTGGTTTCCAAACCTAATGAAAACCAGCAGCCCCTCAGCGAAAACAGACATTTCAAGAAGTGAGTGCGATCTGAGCAGATTCCCTTGGTATTGTGTCTTCTAGAACAACTGGAAAGCAAAGAACTTACAGAGTATTTAGCATAACACGGTTAGGAGGTGGACATTTTCTGGCATCACGTCGGCCAGAGCAGAAGTACAAGCACTTCCCAGCCCACCCAGAACTCACCAGGAAAACACAATTTCTTTCCAAGATTCTGTCAACTTCCTCTTTCTTGTTAGGCTGAAATAAATGCGAGATAAGGCTGTTCCCTATATGTTTCTGAGCACCTACTTCTTGGCCAAGTCAGACTATTAAAAAGTGCAGAAAAAGATGAATACAATAAAATATTTTGGGGAGTTCATCAAAAAGACACGCAAAAGGAGTAAGGTGAAGTTTGAATTCAGGCTTTAATGCTCTTACTTGTGCCTTACCTGTTTTCATGTAACAGGAACAGTGGCCCAGGCTGTCCTCTTTCACCTGATATAGCAATTCTGTAGTTTCCAGACATCGCTGGTGCCTCCAGTGAGTGAGATGTGACAGAAAGATGTTGCAGGCTTCACTTCTGCAATGGTCAAGGAAGAACTGGAGTGGAAGATGGTGGAGGTAGGACAGGGGCTGCTAACGGTTAAGGACCTGTAACCGTCTTGTAGTGCCTCCAGCTGATTCATGGTGAGACCATGGGGAAGTCACGTGTAATCCTTGGTCACACTGCAGTTGGCAGAAATATTCTTGGTGATTCAAAATGGCTTTCACCCTCTGTTGCATCTGCTTTTGGGCAGAGATGAGGAGAGAGCATGCATACAATCACACACTGAAGTATTTACTGACATCATCATGGTAAAAGAAAACGTGTGAGGTCAGGCGATACTCCACTTTAGTGAATTGCTGTCTCTGAGTGCAGGGGTGGCTTGAGAGCAGGCTTTTGGATGAGCCAGACCAACTGTGAGTTTGTGGCTCACTGAGCCTTTGTGGTCTCTTCTGACGCTGCCCAAAGTGCATCACAAATTATTTGCTCCTAAGGCATGCAGTTATCCATGCAGAGATGCACATGCTCCACCTTTCTTCCACAAGTATCAGCTGGTTACTGATCAGTATTCAACTGTACATTTTCCTAATCTCTGCTTTTCTGGGAATAATAATGACCTCGTGCCAACAGACTTTCTTCTCCTGCTTTGCCACAGGAGCAAATACAAGCATGTGGGTAGCTGAAGCTTTGGTTTGTCCTTCCAGAAGAAGGGGTTTCTGAACACACAGCTGGGATTTGAATAAGTCTTTTGGAAATAAAATCTTCCGTATTCCATCAATCATCATAAGACTTTGAAAAAACATGGTGCTAAACAAAATAGACTGTTTTGACTTACAAATTCCTTTTCCTGTCTCCCTCCCCCTTGACTGGCTGATAGTTTCTTTTTGTTCAGTACAAATAAAGGAGATTATTTTTTCCCAGCAGAACAATTAAATGCAAGCACTTGTCATAACAAAGTCTCCAGCAAATTTTTGAAATAGTGCATATGTCTGATTTCAGGCTAAGCTACAGAAAGCTAAGCCAGTTTCCATTATATTTGAAAAGTCGTGGCAGTCAGTGTCACCTCTGTGCAGGCAAGAAAATGGAGCAGATCCAGGGAACTGGATGGATGGCCACACTCAAGGGTTGCAGTCAATGGCTCAGTGTCCAAGTGGAGACAAATGACGAGTGGAGTTCATGTTTAACACCTCTGTCAGCAACATGGACAGTGGGATTGAGTGCACACTCAGCAAGTTTGCTGATGACACTACGCTGTGTAGATCAGTTGCCATGCTGGAGGGAAGAGATGCCATCCAGAGGGACCTGGACAGGCATGAGAGGTGGGCCCATGTGAATCTCGTGAAGTTCAACCAAGCCAAGTGAAGGGTCCTGCACCTGGGTCAAGGCAGTCCCAAGCACAGGCTGGGCAGAGAATGGATTGAGAGCAGCCCAGAGGAGAAGGACTTCGGACCAAGTCTATTCATGGCCCAACACGAGCCGGCTATGTGCGCTTGCATTCATTTGCATTTCTGGGGTTGGGTGATTACGTGACAGAAAAGGAATCTATTCTACATGTATATGAGGTGCTTGTTTGATGCCACACACACTTCGGTATTAACTTAGGATCAATAGCACATGCTTCAGGTGCTATTGGCTGGTGTGGAAATTTTCTGGAAACTGTACAACAAGAACCCCAGAGAGAGAGGGCATTGCTTCTACTTACAACCCAATTAGTTCAGGCTGCTGGNAATTGGCTGTGATAGAAATACAGAGGAATCTGCCCTCCTGGTGTCAGTTTCATATTGCAGTAACTTTCTGGAGGACTTCTATTCCCCAAAGTGCAAGGTTGCTCATTTGAAAGGCATACTCGGTCTTTTGCACGCTGTGGTCTGCAGCTGCCACGTTGGCTGTCACCAATCACCTCTTTATTTTCCATGTGCCTTAGCACAGGTTCCAGGAGGATCTGCTCCATGACCTTGTCCACACAGAGGTGACACTGACAGGCCTGTAGTTCCCTGGGTCTTCCATTTTTCCCTTTTTGAATATAGGGGGTTTGTTTCGCCTTTTCCAGTCAGTGGGAACTTCACCGGACTGCCACGAATTTTCAAATATAATGGAATGTGGCCTAGAACTTTCATCCACCAGAAGATAGTTTGAAGAAAAGGAGATATGGCTTTCATCAAGTCCCATGGACTTCAGTACCTTCAGGTTCCTTAGGTGGTCTTGAACCTGATCTTCTTCTATAGTGAGTGGTTCTTCATTCTCACAGCCCCTGTTTTTGCCTTCTGCGACTTTGGCGGCATAGTTAGAGCCCTTGCCTGTGTTCCTTCTAGCCATCACTCCCAAACTAAGCACCAAGGATGAAGTGCCACCAGTACGCATGAGCCCTGTTTCAAAATTCCCTTTTCAGTTTGGTGAAGCGATTTGAGATTTAGCTTTGTGTGCTCTGGAGAGAAGAGCTGTGTAATGACATTAGGTATGCATGGCACGAACTGTAACAATGGAGGCTGAACTTGATGGTATCAAGCTTAGAATACCAAGAATTTTGGGGGAACTTCTTCAGTTCCTCTGCTGCTTGCAATTGTAGGGCTGTTCCCACACCTAAGGGGCACTACAGGCCTCTATTTTAATTACTCTAATGGCTGACATCTGAAGAGGACCCCCCTCTGTTCCTCTGCCTCTGATACTGCTCCGTGCTTTCTTGACTCCAAATCTGGAATCCAGTTCCCATCTGTCGCTGAGTCCAGTCTGGGACTTCCCCAGTGCTGGTGACATCATCTTGGGAGCTTGATATGGTTTTGTATATATATTGTACCTATTTTATTATTTTCTTTTTATTTATTATTACTAATATTTCATTAAATTAGTTTACTTCCTTCAAAACTCATAAATTTCTTTATCTCTCCTCCTCCTCTCCTTGGAGCAAAAGGTGGGGGGAGAGCATCTGTCGCAGTCATTGAGCAATTCAGCCTAAACCATGACAACCCGCCTTTTAAATACCTCCAGGGATGGTGACTCAACCACTTTCCTGGGCAGCCTGTTTCAATGTTTGATTACCCTTTTGGTGAAGACATTTTTCCTAATATCCATCCTAAACTTCCCCTGGCACAACTTAAGGTCATTCCCTCTTGTCCTGTTGCTGCCTGGGAGAAGAGACCGACCCCCCACGTCGCTACAACCTCCTTTCAGGTAGCTGTAGAGAGTGATGAGTTCTCCCCTCCAGAAACAGGAAGGAAGGATTCTGCTTTGACCAAGGCAATGAAACACAAGATTAGATGTTCCAATCATTTTTAATATTAATAGAGCTGGTTGAAAGTTTCTGTAATTTTGCCCCTGCCTTTGTCTGTCCCTCTTACTGCAGGAACTCTTTGTGGCTGTTCGGCAGGCTCTTACTGCATCATACTGGCCTTGTTTTATAAATACTTACCTGATACTATCTGGACATGCTCACAACTGAACAGAATCTTCCACTCCTACTACAAACCCTGCCTTAGGACTACATTAACCCCAGAAGGTTTTAAAGACTTCGGACTGGATTTCTGCAGGTGTGCTGTAGCATGTCTGGGAAGACCCTGCACTTTAAAATAAAGGATGCAGGAATGCTAAAAGCACGTGATATTGTCTGTCTTTCCTGTGAGAACTGCAGGAGCTCCTCAGAGGAGGAAACCAAAGCCCATGTATCTCAGCAAGAGGGAGTATGCTGAAATGCGTTCAGTTGTTTGCTGTTGGAGGTGGGTCTGAGATGCAAAAATTGCTTCGACATCCACATATTAATCTACTCCCCAAGTCCCTGAATGTCCTGCCCTCATTAGCACAGGCATGAGTGCAGGAAATCTATAATTAAATATAAATAGGATCTTCTGTTAATGCAAATTGAAATGACCCCATTATCAGCAGAGCCGTGATCACTGATAGGAGCTGAAGCTTTGCCCTAGAGAGTGCCTCCTGGCAGACTCAGGACCACTCAACTCCATGGGTTAGTGTGTCCATCCACCACCCGTGCTGCCTAACGACAGAAGTCCTGCAAGTGGCCTCTGTCATACACACAGAGCAATCCTACTGGACATCCACAGCAAGTCCCTGATGAAGAATATGGGGTTGCTGCCTTTGCTGACACCATCGGGAGTATCTGCAGGCTGGGGCAAGCCCTGGCGGAACTTGGAGAAACCTGTCCTGCCCAAAGGTCATCAATATGCCTTCTATGTGCTTCACTGAGCAGTCAGGCCTTCTTCATCCACCGCAGCATGCAAGAGACCTTGATCAAGCTCCCACTGGTCCCACAGGACAGCTCTTTGTGGATGCTTAACAAGGCTTCAGTGCAACCTGCCTTTTGGGCTAGGCTGCCCTAATGTCCTAATTTTCTACCCTCCAGAGGGCAATTGTGCACCCTCAGACCAGGAAATGGTCTGTCTTTGATCACGATGGAAAACACGCTACCTCACAATGTCATACCCAAGTTGCCATGCCTAGTCTCTGAAAGGCCACCAGGATGGTCTCCACACGGAGGCTACGCCTACTTCTGGATTTGAAAAGGGTATCGCAGCGCTTCAACAAGTATCAGCTGGCATCCGTGTTTCCAAGGCTTGCCAACGGCATTTTTTCTCCTGCGTGTCCTGAATTCACCACCCATCGGTCATGCAGCAGTGAATTAGAGCTGTTGAAGATCGAAATAACCCAGAAGACGGTTTTAACTTCCTCTTCATGTTTCTCCTGCTCCAGATATTTTTGCTCTTTCTCACAGGTTAGGAAAAGCACAAAAACCACTCTCTAATGGGACAGTACCTTGCAGGGCTGTCTTGTCATATGCCCAGTTGGCTTTCATGGTAAGTACCTGATGTGAAAAAGGAGCTGAGACACCGAAAGCTGGGAAAGCAAGCACACATAAAATGTTTTTGATGGAGGGAAAGTATGCTGAAAGCAAAGCACGGCAGCAAAATGTCCTGTTTCTATGTAGAATTGGGAGCTTTAAATTTGAAAAACAAAATTCACTAAAGCTACAAAGCAGGGATACAATTGTAGGAAGCCCATCTTATGAGACAGAACATTTGTAGGAACTCATAAAAAAAAAACTTGGCATATTACAAAGAACTGTGAAAACCTTCAAAAGTATCATCTGACTGATGTGAGATGTTGCATGGTACATCTCCTGCTGCTGCCTCATTTCCTTCTAACACTGACCCTCCATGTCCAAGTCCCCAGACTGTACATGAGGCTGGGCTTATACAGCCCGGGGGGAGATTTGGAAGTGTGCTCTGAGATGAACATCTGCTCTTATTGCTCTGACTCCATTAAAAAAAAAAAAATAGTCCTAAGCCATCTCCATTATTCCCTGTAATTGCCATAACCCACGGGTTGTGATCCTTGGGACAGAAGCCCTGAGCAGAAGAAAGTGTAGTGGGGAATGACTGTAGTGCCGGTTTTTTCACTGAATTTCACTGAATTTTTTGGAGTTGGAAGGGACCATAGAGATCATCTAGTCCAACTCCCCTGCTGAAGCAGGATTGCCTAGAGCTTGTCAGAGCATGTTACTCAGGACGGCATCCAGGCAGGTCTTGAAAATCTCCAGAGAAGGGGACTCCACACGCTCCCTGGGCAGCCTGTCCCAGGGCTCTGTCACCCTCACTGTGAAGAAGTTTTTTCTTATATTTGAGTTGAACCTCTTATGTTCCAGCTTGTGCCCGTTGCCCCTCGTCCTCTCACTGGCAACCACTGAAAAGAGTCTGTCTCCCTCCTCCTTCAACCCACCCTTTAGATACTTACTACTGATAAGGTCTCCCCTCAGCCTTCTCTTCTCCAGGCTAAAGAGTCCCAGCTCTCTCAGTCTTTCTTCATAAGGGAGAATCTCCAATCCTTGAATCATCTTCGTTGCCCTTTGCTGGACTCTTTCCAGTAGTTCCCTGTCCCTCTTGAATTGGGGAGCCCAGAACTGGATGCAGTTCTGTTCTGTTCTGGGAGTGCAAATCTTTGTAGGCAACTTGAGCAGAGAGTTTAAAGCACAAGATAAAGCAATGTGACACTTGATGGTGGCCTGAAAGAAGAGAAAAACTGATTGAGCAGCCCCATTTGCATCTGTGCCTGCACCCTGTGGAGTGGGTTGCTGTAGGGAGGGCTGTGTGTGGGCAACAGCAGAAGTTTGGGAGAAACCAGGCTCTCTTTGTTGCTAAAAGCCAAAGTAATTTCCCTGTCTTGTCAGCTGGCAGCTCCTCCTCCTCTCCCAAAGCAGGAGGAAGGGCACTTTCTGTTTCAGCCCCCTGCAAGGGTCTGGAGGAGATGGAGGAGAGCGCAGACGTCTAAGCGGGCACACTGCAAAGCAGGGCACCTTTCCTGAGAGCAGAAGAACCACCGACCATCGACAGTCTCTGGGGGACCCTTTCTTCTCTGTTTCTGCTCTGAGGCAGCTTCTTGTTGCCCTACATGGGTTTTAAAGATTCCAGTGCATTGAAATTTGTCACCTCAGGCGAGTGACACGTGCGTGTGTAGCTCCCACGTGTCCATAACCCAGCACAACACTGTCCCCACGGAACGGCCTTCCTGTTGTTCGCCCCTTAAAGGACTGAGCGACGTGGATACGAAAAAAGTTTAGGTGGATTCACATCTGGAAGCAGTTGGAAGAGAAATGTCTTGAAGGTGACTGAAGAGGCAAACCGTGTTGGGCTCAGGAAATCCTCTGAGCTGAAAATAGCTGGAGGTGGGGGCACTGCTCAGGGGAAGTGCCACATATCTTTGCCCTGTTCTTATTTCCCCCTGGGTGTCTGGTTGTGAACACCATTCTTACACATGCTGCCTTTTAGATATATTTATATCTAAATTATATCTTTATCTCCATTCCTAATTCCTAATTTATCAGTCCATTCCTAAATACATCTCCCCCAACCCCCCCAAAAATCAGGTCCCAGAGAAAAAATAACAGGGGTCGAGGGAACAACAGTAAAAATGGAGAGAGGTGAAAGTCCAGTAGTAAAAAATGGAGGGGGTTTGGCCAGCCCAGCCCTACTGGCCTGAGAGGGCAGAATAGGGTCTGACTACGGCTTTGTGTAAGGAGCACAGTCACGAGGGACGGAGTGCCCAACAGGAGTGTATGAGCCACCACCTGGAAGGGAAAATCAGGTGGTAGATGCCCCATCCCCTGAAACATTCCATGTCAGGTTGGATGGGGCTCTGAGAAACCTGATCTTGTTGAAGATGTCCCTGCTCATTGCGATGGGGTTGGACCAGATGGGCTTTTAAGGTCCCTTCCAACCCAAACTATTCTATGATTGATTCTATAAATCCTTAGAGCCAACAAAAAAGGGAGAAAAAGGCCAGGGCAGGGCTTGCAGCAGCTGCATTGCTGCAGCAGTAGGACCTCGGCGCCCTGACCCTACTGGGAGGTGCTGTGCATGAGCCCCATGGGTGCTCTGGGAAGCCTTCTCCCCACCTCTGGGGGTGGTGAACACGCGCTGCCGAGGGTACATGTGTCAGCAGTGGTATTCTTGCTGCAGCTCCTTTCGCTAAATCTTGGAGCATTAGCGATGATAAACAAGTCAAGGTGGCCCTCGGGACAGCACATTAGTCAGCAAATGAGCCTGCTGACAGGTAATCCAACCGTAATGCAGCATTTTTGTGTATTCTGGTACGTCTAAACGGATATGCTGATGGCCTCCAGTTTAGATATTCATGCACATTGTCTGTACCGGTACTCGCACACCAGTCCTCCCCGGGAGAATGAGCAGCAGTCATTTATTAGGTTTTGTACAAATGCAGCCCCTGTCCCGGCAGGCAGAGATACTCAGCTATTGCCAGAGAGAAGACAGAAAAGACAAGTCCAAAGAGGAACAGGAAGCATGTCCATCCTTGATTTCAATAGGCTACAGGTCCAGGCATTTGCATATATTATCCGAATTACTGGGGAGAGGCTTAAGGC
Source organism: Calidris pygmaea (assembly GCA_003697955.1). Lineage (NCBI taxonomy): Eukaryota > Metazoa > Chordata > Aves > Charadriiformes > Scolopacidae > Calidris > Calidris pygmaea. The sequence goes on from QJSC01027870.1 coordinate 57,207, forward strand.
TACAGGAGTTACCGCCAATGATTTTCATATCAAAGGGCTTTCTGAATAAGTACCAGAACAGATATTTCCCTCTCTGAGTGTTTTGAGTTCTTTTTCTTTATTATTTTTTTTTTTCATCCAGAGATCAGAAAGAGTAACAGCTTAATCTTCTTAAAGAAGTCTTGATAATTTTTTCAGCAAAAATCTGGCTCTGGGATGAGTTTCATAATTTATATCCACAGATAGCCAACCTTGAGCAAGCAAGAAACATCTAGGTTCAGAAAAAGGAGAAGATTAAACAATTTCTAGTATTTTTAGGGAAAAATTGCCTAATGCCTTCTAAAATGTATTGTACAGCCGGCATGCATTCATGTAATTGATTAAAACTCGGAGAACTATACTTTAAAGTCTGAGCCACACCATCTGGTTCTCTCCCTGTGCAGTGCCCTAAGCATATGGCCAGAGAGAGCATTTTTCTTTTTCCCTTCTCTTCTGTCTCCTTTTTTATTCTGCCTGGCCTCATTACCTTAGATTTCCTTACACTGAATTTATGTGCATAAGCCATTTGTTTGGCTTCTCTCTTAATCTAGCTTTGTGATTCTGAACGTCATTTAGGCTGGACTGACAATTCCACATTTCACCTTGTCAGAAAAATTACTCACCTTAATGCATATTCGTTCTCTAAATCATGATATATAGGGAATTGAATTGGTCCTAAGGACGTTCTTTGTGTCACTTTACTGCCTGTTTCCTGTCACCAAGGACCATTTTCATGTCAATTCACTCCTGTTTCCAAACTCTCATGTACAGAGAAATTGCGGTGATAAGGTAAAGCTGTCATCTGATGATAAAAATGGCTTTGAGCAGCCCTTGTATGCAGAATGTGGGGTTTTTTTAACTACACGGTTATTCACTTGACTAAAACTCCTGGAATATGAACTTTTTCATGCTAAGTAACTTGAAAAGCACTCTGAAGAGCAATTATTTTTGCTAAGACACCATTGGTTGTGTTGGCCTGCAGATGCGGATCCCTGGTGGGTGTATCTCTCTCTCTTAGCATATATATTAACTTTAGCAAGAAGAAGATATTGCTTCACCCATTCTTGCCTCTGGGCCGTCTGATTGCAGCACTGTTTTTTGACTGTGGAAAACTTCTCAAGCTACAAAAAAAACCAAAACTTGCTGAAGGTCCAGCTGTCTGATTTCTGCAGTGGTTGTGGTGACGAAAACATTGCCAGCACCGTGTAACTTGTACTTCCATTACATCTCTTCCCTGAACTTGTTCCTTTCTACAAAGAACCTCATTGGAGTAATGGATTTGGTGAACACTTCCCCTTCCCTTGAGTCATGCAGAGCATCTACCTGGATTTGTGTCGAAAGCATGAGGCACCGCTGCCACAAGATATTTTTCCACTGCAGGTCTGCTGGGCATTGCTCATGGCTTTTTATACAGAAACTGCAGAATTAATGCCCGCAGAGCCATATCTGAGCAGGGATACTTGCAGATTATCGTGGAAAGCAGTTCAGATACAAGAAGACAGGCAGGTCCTGCACAACCAGGAGAAACGGAATATCCGCAGTTCTCTTTCCATATATGATCCCTGACTAAGGAAAAAAAAAATAAAATAAAGGGTTTTCCATAGCCCATTATAGCTTTTATTACCATGATATGTCCAAAACACAGAATGACATTTGGATCATTGTTTTTGCTTCAAGGGACTTGCTGTGGTGGTATTTCAGTTTTACTGCTAACCAATACAGCACAGCAAAACTTAACAGCGTGCGGAGAAATAAATCTGCTGATGTCCTTAACAGGACTGTCTTGATAAAGGGATCTTTAACCTTAATTGACTTATCCAGGTGCGACAAGGTTTCATAAAATGAAAAATGCACCAACATATGGCACAGACGTGATGTTTTCATTCGAGTCTCATTGGCGATACAATCCTACAGTGAAGATTTGGAAGGGAAATAAACCACCCCAGTTTGGAAAGAAAATACAAGACAACTGCTCAGTAGGAAAACTCCAGAGACAGGCTTCTCTTTTCAGGGATGAGAACAATTTTGCTGCCTTTCACCAGCAGAGCAGGGAAAGTTGAATGCTGCTGGGAAACCATTGACATTACCGCCTAATATCCGTGGAGCATTTTGCACACAATAGAGAACAATATGACCAAAGCTGATGTCCAACATAACAGCCAGGAGTATTTTATCTCCCTGGTATGGGAAATGCCGTGTTAAACGCAACTATTACAAATGCTTATTTGAAGGAAAGGTGATCTTTAGGTTAGGGCTTTGGCTTGGCCCTTGGGATACATCAAGTGTCTTTCCTAGCTCTGCCCAGTGCCATGAGCAAACCATTTAGTATCTGTGTCATGGTCTGGGCCAGGCTGGCCACTGAGATGAATGACAGATGCTCTCCCTCACCTTTCTCTCCAAGGAAAGGAGGGAGACAGAGAAAGAGATTTACGAGTTGAGAAGAAAGCTAACCTACTTTAATGAAAATATTAATAAAATAATAAAAAGAAAATAATGAAATATATAAAATATATACAAAACCAGATTGATCTCCTGGGATGAAGATCACTTCACTGGCGGGCACTGGGAAAGTCCCAGACTGGACCCAGCAATGGATGGGAGCTGTTTTCTGGATCTAGGTTCAGAAACGCATGGATCAGGATCAAAAACAGACAGTGTCCTCGGACACTGACCATTGAAGGAAGAGGCTGACCCTTTGATCCCTCAGCTTTTATACTGAGCATGATGCAGGTGGGATGGAATACCCCAGTTGGTCAGGTTTGGTGTCACCTCTCCCATCTATTTCTCCCCACAGGTGGGACCTCTTTACCTCTTTCACTTCTGACCCTCCAACGGTGCAAATAACAAAGGTAGCTGACCTTGGTCGTTATAGCAATAAGCATAAGCAGGAGCCTCTCTGCACACCATTCCTTGGCACAATCAGGTCTTATCACTCTGAGAACGAACAGTTTCTCTACAATATGCTGGTAATTTCAGGGAGTTTCAGAGAGTTTGAACAGGCTCAGCTAAACGGTAAAATTACTGAACGAACAGAAAATTCATTCTGTTTTACCTCAAACCAGGACAATCCACCAGCCTCAGTTCCGTATCTATAAAATTCGAACACTAATTATTTCTTCTGCGCTCTCTTTTGCAGTGGGCAGGACTTTCAAAGCCTGACGCACACAGGGAAGTAAGTGAACCACTGTGTGTCTGAGGAGCGCTCAGTGCAGCTGCACCCCAGCGGTGGGATAGCTGTTCCTAGCGAGCAGAAGGGGAGAACACATGCCTGAAACGATCAATACCTTCCTGAAAGAGTTGTGTCTCTCTCCTGTTGTCCTTCACGCAGGGGCTTTGCCCCCCGAAAGGCAGAGCAGTGCATGCCATCACAGCAGCCATGGGGGCTGCTGAACGGGACCTCCCTCCTGTTGCAGGGAAGGGGACAGGGAGGACCCTGAGGTCAAAACACAAGCAATAGGTCCCTTCACCCCCTCCCCTGAGACGGCAAAATGCTTGCCAGGGGCTATCCTTGCTCCCGGAGCATCCCAGCGTGCAGGCGAGGTTCAAACCAAAGACCAAGGCCGTGAAAAACACAGCAGATGCGAAATGCCTTCGCTTCAGTCACTTTGGTAAATTGCTTCTGTTTCGGTGGCCCTGAGAAAAATATCTTTCTTGTTATGTTGAAAAAAATTATTAGCCGAGGTGTGAGTTGCCATGGATGCAGCATTCGGTTTATTGCAGACCTTGTCCCTTACTGTGTAGGACTTCGCTCTCAGCGCTCTCCTGGCCTTATAAATATTGAAAAAAACTGGCCCACTTTTTTCTCAGAAGTCAGAGGCAAAATTGCCACTGATTTAAAGGTGTGGACTCAGGCCTATTATATCGCATTATGTATTTCAAAGCATCGATCGCCTCTGCTTTGGAAGTCTCCGGATTCTGCCTGGAAGCAAGGCAGGCTTCCACTCAGGTATAAATAAATCTTCAAAACAGTAAAAGAAAAAAATAAAATAAAATCCCTTTCCTTCTATAAGCTGACAGGAGAGACTGTTTGTCCCTGGGAATGGTTTTGGCTGGGACTCCATGGCAGGCGTTCTCATGAGTGCACAGAAAACCATAGAGAAATTGCCTCTGCATTGCAGCAAGGTATTTTGGAGGAATCGATGATCTGCATACAGCACGTTGTTTGGCTGCAGTAGTTTTCCAGCCGGCCACGGTGTCAGGGACCGAGTGGATGGTGCTGACAGCTAAACATCTGAGAATTGCTTGGACTGACTGTAGTTGCAATTACTGTAATGAAACCGAATTTGTCTCTGGCTCTCTCAGAAGTTATTTGCAAAGAAACAGGGCCGGGGGGGGGATGGGATCTAAATCTTCAAGGCCAGTTGACAATATTGCTAAAAAAAAAAAATATGGAAATTGCCTTATACTGAGTTGTTCATTCTTCTTCCACTCTAAACCATTATCTTTCTCTTCAGAGGAAGGAGCTCTGCAGATGCACAGACGTCTGTGCAGTTAAATCTTAAATATTTCTTCAGTGATTACACAGAAAAAAAAAAAAGAAAAGAAAATAGAGTCTCAGCATTTCAGGGTCGCTCTTGGATTTGAAGCTGAATTTCCTGGGCTCTAATACAAAGCCTCAGGCTTTAAATCTTCCAATTTATCTACCTGTGCAATTCAAGGACAGCTTGGGCTGCCACGGAGCATTGGGGTCTCACCAGAGCAGGACCTACTCTTTGAGATGCTCTACACTCACAGAGCCTGGGGCAGCTTTCATGCAGGTTTGCTTCCATGCATTTAATAAGACATCTTGTGATACTTGTGGTGGTAAAAACCTCCCAACAGACTTCCTCATTTTCTCAAAAAACTTTGAAGCTGTCTACAGTCAGTGACCCCCTTCCTGCTCAAGTGACCTTTGCATGCAAAATGAGATGCCTAAAGTAGAAAACAAGGAAAATGTAATGACTTGGCCAAAGTTGCTTTAAATAGGGGTATCCATCATCATTATTATTTATTCAATGCTGACAGCTTACTTCACCTATTTTAAACAAGCAAAGAGAGGAAAACATGGAACTCCAATTCTCCTCCCTTAGGACTTGTTACATCCACCTCATTCACCCCAATAGGGAATGTTGTGATAGGATGAGGGGCAATGGTTTTAAACTGGAAGAGGGGAGATTTAGGTTAGATTTTAGGAAGAAATTCTTTACTCTGAGGGGGGTGAGACACTGGAACAGGTTGCCCAGAGAAGTTGTGGATGTCCATTCCCTGGAAGTGTTCAAGGCCAGGCTCGATGGGGCTTTGAGTAATGTGGTCTAGTGGGAGGTGTCCCTGCCTGTTGTGGGGGGTTTGGAACTAGATCATCTTGAAGGTCCCTCCAACTGTAACCGTTGTATGATTCTGAGATTCTAACTGGGCTGGTCAGAAGGAGAGACCTTTTAATTTGCCTTGTGTTTCATCTGAGTAAGAGCAAGTGCCAAGAAGTACCTACGCCCTGTCCCATCCTGTCCCCTAAGGATACCCCTGTCCCAGCAGGGACCCCCAGCTTGACGTGATTAGGGTTTTAACCCTTCAGATCCCTCTATTAAAAAATACTATTTTTTTCAGACATGATGTTCTTGCCAAGGCATGTTTTCCACCAGAAACCAGTTCTCTGAGACAGCGAGAAAGAGGCAGAGGGCAGCGCTCAGGGCTGCTTCTTGCTTTTTGGCCTGTTCAAGCCAAAAGAATCACCTTTGCAAACTGAGAGCTTTTTGTGCTGCACTGACTGAAGTTTTTCAATAATTGCAGAAAACCGGTGAAGGGGAAAAAGTGAATTCTGGAAGGGAACTGCAACAACACACAAAGGACACCCTGAGGATTCCGGAACCATCCTGGGCTCAGGGTGATTAGAAACACTGCAGGTGAAGGGCAAATGTCACTTGACCAAAAATGGTGGGGTTTTGACTTTAAATAAAATTTCATAAATCCAGGCTTTGAGAAGTGAGAGAGGACTGGCAGAATGAATCATCTCAAGCAATTTCAGGGTAGTTTACATAGTCTGACACTTTATGTCAAGCCACCCAGATCTTCTATTTTTAGCACAACTAGAGATGGGTCCAGAGTGGGAGGATTAGAGCTAATACTTCCCAGCATTTGCAGATCTTCGAATAGAGATTTTTGGCTTGACTGTCAGCAAAGATTAGGTGCATCTGCAGAGTTTGGAAGCAGAAGTATATACTTTTTTTTTTTTTTTTTTTTTTTCCCCAAGGTTCAGGTTGCATTGTGTTTCACGGCTTTGGATGAGGAGTGTTTTGACAAATCAAAACCAGACATATTCGAACTGTGAGAACAGTGCAGGAAACAAAGACTTCAACCTGATGGTAGGTTTTCTGTTATGCGTGATAATACGTAAAACATATTCTCATCATTGAAGCTACCATATGAAGTCCAGGGTATAGAAGCTATTAGCAGTACGCTGTTCTTATTTCCTAATTGGGCTTTACAATAGCTACATGTAATAATTACACTGAAATTTTTGAAGTACAGAAGAACTTTAATAAGTAATACTAGCTTGTTAAGATGCTATTTGATTTTATTTCTGTGAAGGTTCATTTGCTCGAATCCTCATCCCTTTTTCTTACATTTACTTGGATTTGGAGGGAGATTTCAAATACCCCAAGCAATACTGATTCTTCCATCGCTAAGACCTTGGTTTGCCGTGCATGGCTGATAGCTGTGACTGCTTTCTCTTTTATGCCTCTGAAGTGAAAATATCTTACCTGTATAAATGAGACACCCCTGTGCAAAGACTGGTTCAGGGAGAAACATGTTTTGTTCGCTTTCCCTCAAAAACTATGTATATGCTTTTTTTCCCATGGTTTGTTTGGGTTTTGTCATTGTGTGATGGATTATTTTTTTTGACAGGATAAAATAAAGGGCTGGTGTCCCTGACACTAAGGGGATTCATGTCAGCCAAGGCTTGTGCCCGGGGGGCATTTTCTGTTCCACTTGCTGCGCTGCACAAACATCATCCCCACCAAGGTGGTCACGCTTTCCAGCTTTTCCCATATTTATGTTAGTCGTGGAAACCCAGGCTGCTATTGCCACCACTGTGGGAAATAACAGTACAAGCCAAAGGCAGCAGCTACTTCTGGAGCCCCCGAACCCCAACGCCTGGCTTCCTTCCATGTGCTACACCAGAAAAGATGGCATTATGGAGTAAGATGATCTTACGGCATTTATTTGATAGACCAGTCACAAAAAAAGTGACTGTTTCCCGTGAGGCTTTCATTCAGATGATTTTACAGCCGTTTCAAGTAAGACCAAAGCTACTCGAACCTTGACTTGATTAAATGATTTCACTTCACTGAAACTATACTCTTACAAAGCACATGTGTCAGGGTTGCTTATGCTCATGGCCACAAAGTGAAGAGTAAGTTCTAATTTATGGAAATTCAAGGATTTCCAGTTAAACAAAAAGAGGAAGGGGGAAATAAGAGAGAAAATAAAAAGGGAGGGAAAACTGCTTTAAAATCCGGTTCCTGGTTTTGTCTGGGGGTCATAGGATCTTGTATGTTCAGATGCCTAAAACAGCAGAGACTGAGTTTCCACAGTATTTTGGCTTTTGTTTATGGTTACTGTGGGGAAAGAGATTGTTTTGTTTGAGGAGGGGAATCTATTTTTTGGCATGCTGTGAGGCACGGGAGGCTTCAGTGAGAATTTGCCAGTTAACAGCTAAGGGACATGAGTGTCTTTTCAGTACACAGAGGAAAGATAGATGCAAAAGACATCTTCTTCTGTGTGTTATTCATCCCTTGTTAGATAGTTGAGTTGCCCACAGAACAGGCAGTATTAGATTCATGCTGGGTGCTGTAGAGCATGCAAAAGCTTAAACAGTTTTTTAAAAAAATATTTATTTTAATAAATAAGCTACTTCCAGGGCAGCTTTTTAGCAGAGCAAACTCCAGGAGTTTGCCTAGAGGTCGTCACAAGAAGCCTGGAGAGTTGCCACATATGATTTCTGTGCATGTGAAGGGATGGAAGGAGGTGCCTCTTGCAGCTCATAACATGAAGGGCTAGGGGAGAACTCAGGAGCAAACTCTCCATGTGGCTGTTATCATTTCCCCCCCCATCAGCAACAGCATGAAGCCCTCAGATGGTATCCATTGTACCTGTCTCCCCAGCAAAAGATTTCCCAAGGGCATTTAGCTGTAGTTGTAGGAAGACCTTCAGGATCATACAATGGCATGCTGCTTTCCCTTCCCCTGACACACATGCTGTGGTGATCTTTGGCTTATCTCATCTCCCAGCACTATACAGAAAATCAAGGAGTGGTTGAGGTTGGAGGGACCTCTGAGGTCATCTGTTCCAACACAGAATCACAGAAGGATATGGGGTTGGAAGGAACCTCTGGAGATCATCTACTCCAAACCTCCTGACAAAGCGGGTCCTCCTACAGCAGGTTGCACAGGAATGTGTCCAGGTGGGTTTGAATGTCTCCAGAGAAGGAGACTCCACCACCTCTCCGGGCAGCCTCTTCCAGGGCTCTGCCACCCTCACAGGAAAGAAGTTCCTCCGCATCTTTAGATGGCACTTCTTATGTACAAGTTTGTGCCCATTTCCTCTTGTTCTGTCACCGGGCCACCTCAAGCAGGGCCACCTACAGCCAGTTGCCCAGGACCATGTCCAGATGGCTTTTGGATATCCCCAAGGATGGAGACACCATAACGTCTCTGGGCAACCTGTGCCAGCACCTCGTCACCTCCTGAAGTTCAGATAGAGCCTCCTCTATTTCAGGGGGTTCCCATTGCCTCTGGTGCTGTCACTGCACATCACTGAAAAGAACCTGGCTCCGTCTTCTTTGCACCTAGTGTTCTTCAGGTATTTATATAAATTGATAAGGTCTCCTCTCAGCCTTTTCTTCTCCAGAGGAAACAGTCCCAGCCCCCTCAGCCTTTTCTCGTACGTCAGGTGCTCCAGTCCCTTAACCATCTCCATGGCCCTTCATTGGATTGTCTTCAGTATGTCCATGTCTCCCTTGCACTAAGGAGCCCAGAACTGGGCACAACACTCCAGGTGTGGCCTCACCAGTGCTAAGTAGAGGGGAATGATCATCTCCCTTGACCTGCCAGCAATGCTTTGTCCAATGCACACCAGGATGCTGTTCTTCCTTGCCACAAGGGCATATTGCTGATTCGTGTTCAACCTGGTGTCCACTGGGACCCTCACGTCCTTTTCTGTCAAGCTGTTTTCCACCTGAGTGACCCCCAGGACTCATGAGGAGAAGCCATAAGCAGAAGGACCCTTCTCTGACCCCAAACACAGGTCATCTCTTGCCCTAGGCGACAGTGTCCAGAAACTCCTCTAACCACCTCTAGGACCCCACCGTCCAACTGCTAACTCACCTCCAGTGTCTCACTTGGAGTGACCTGATTAGGCCCACTCAAAATTGAGACACATCTCCCTGGGGACCTCTCCTTCGAGGCAGCATGGAAGAATTTGTGATAGTTTTGGCGCTCTGCATTTTATGCTCACCCGAGGCTATTCCAGCAAAATTGTCACAGATAAGCAATAGCTAACCTGCACTTCATGCTATAAAAATCTCCTTTTTCGGAAGTAACGGTGCAGTCCTCATATTCTTATGGACATTTCAACAAAACTCTAGAGCCAAAAGAATAATTGTGCCTCGGAGGGGCATCATTTGGGGCCCAGAGGACTTGCATGGCCAGTGCTGCCCATGTGGACATTGCTGCCAGCCCTGAAGGACCCTGGCCAGGAGGCCAGGACCAATGTGCTGAAGCAATTGCAGTTAGCAAGGTAGCTTAAACAGTAGGAGACCACATAGTCTTTGATTATAATAACAGTTATTACTGTAAATATTACTAGTTATTCTCCAACCAAGCAAGGATAATTGAACTGATTATTTTTTTTTTCCTTCAGCATCTATTATGAGAGGTTTGGCACATTTGACAGCAAGGATCTATTCTCTTGCTGTATTTTCCAGCCAAAACATATTGAGGATGCTGATATTTAAAACCAAGCATGTAAAACAACCATCATATGTCTAAATTTAAAGTATATGTGTATTATGTAGTAAATATTTGCAATCAGTAGATGTGAATTCTTGAAACGGAATCTGCTGTCTTCTTTTGCTGCCCCACAAGATGACTCTAGTACAAGCATACATCTTGGCCAATAAAAGGTAGCAGGACGTATTCATTGTCACTAAATATAGGAAAGCTAATGCACTAGCAATCCTGTGGCTGAGGTCTGACATGCTGAAATAAGTCAGGATAATTCAAGGTCATGGCTCCCTCAGCAACCGTATTTCAGCCACAGTGCATGTATATGGTAAGACATAAAAGTTAGCATTGCACACTGTGGTACAAAATGTTACACGTGCCCAAGGGGCTTTGAGTTATGATTTTTGCAGGAGTTAATTTGGTGCTGTTAGTGGAGTTGTTCCTTTAAAGATGCAGTGGAGGTAACATTTTACATTTAATTTCCTCATTGCCATTTTTTTTTTTGGCCCTGTCAGCTATGAGAAAAAAATCAATGGTGCATAAATCTCTGCTCACGTAACGAGGTAATAACAGTGGAAGATGCACAGCAGAGAGGGCACAGACATGACTGTATCCACTTAAAACTTGTTGGAGCTTGATGATGTGCTGTCTTAAGGATCTCTGTTTCCTTTCCAGATGCTTAACCTCAACCAATGAAAAGGCACCAATAGAGATTTATGGCTCAAATTAGATGTAAGATAGTTATTTGCCAAGTCTAATCATTGGGTGTTTTTTTTTTTTTGTTGTTGTCTGACCATATCAAGGGTTCACCTTCAAACAGTTTTTCTCTGGAACTGTTCACCCTCTAGCATGATATTGTCCATACTCTCACACAGAAATACTCTTCAGGTGCTGCAATTCACGATATGGCTTAACAAAGTGTTCCCTCTAGAGGTTCCTCCTGGAAAAAATACACAACAATAAAGCCAGGGGGAAGTATTTCCCTAACACGAACATAGCAAGCGTTATTGTCCCACACTATTGTGGATCCCACATTTGGGATGCCACAGACCAGTTTCTCACTGCGTGGTAGAACTCTTCTTGCTCCCTCTCTCCTTTACTGTTGAATGCAACACCAAGTGGAATCAGGAAAACCAAGTGCTGTTTGTAAGGATGTGTAGCAACAGCCTGAAAATCCTATTCCATTTAGCCCTTCCGATTAGTTATTTTATACCTGACAGATGTATCCAGAGAAGTGACCCAGACACGAGCCCATTTCTCAAAAAAAAGCAACCAGACCCACGCAGCTTCATTAGCAGAGGCGCAACAGATGTGCTGTGAAACTTAGATGTTGACAAGCAACTGGGAATTGTTGGCAACGCTCATGTTTCTAACTGGTAGGAGAGGATAGTGAACTGTACGATCCTTCGTCTGTTGCTAAGTGTAACGGACGGTGTTTTACATATTGCATTTCAGACAGCAGTGGGTATGAGTTACTCGCAATAGCCCCCACTCGGTGCATGCAGTAACTGAAATGCAGAGGTTTTGTAAAACTGAAGCTAGAAACCCAGTTTTGGGGACTTCACCAGGGACAAAATATCATGCCCTAGTTTTATATATATATATATTTTATATATATATAGTTCTGCAGCTATATTTTCAATGTGATTGTAAAGATGCCTAGTTTTGTTGGTTTTTTTGTTTCCAAAAAGAAGCAAGTTCACACAGACCTACTGGGAGCTGCGAGCACTTGATGTCTTTGGAAAGTAGGTCATTACTATGTTTGTGCCTAATTTGAGGTAGCCAAAGCTTCAGCGCTGCCCTGATTGCTACATAAAATGATATACAGCAGAAAAGTGAGATATTCGAGCACACAGACTGGGTATCCAACCTCCCAGTCCTGGTCACATCATGCTCTCCGCTGGATACTGATGGACACAAAGCCTGAATTGCCCCTGTTCTATTTTTCTGTGAAATAATTTAAGCATTCTTCTTACAGAAGTGCCTAAGCATTGCTGCATCCATATTAGGAGATAATCTTTATTGTATTTCTCCTCTGGACACTATCGCAGCCACAGAAAAAGGGAACATTCTTTCTTGTGATGAAGGTTTTATGACTTGTTTGTCCTCTCCTCTGCCTGTTCTAACAAATCATACTCTTGTTATCCGAGGTGGCAGACCTTAGCTGATGTAGGAACTGCTCTGCAGGTCCACCCTCACCCCACCTTCCCAGGAGCACGGTTACCATGCATCTGCATCCCTCCTCTGAAAAAGTCCAGACAGAGCAATCCATGTGGTGGTCCAACATTTCTGGACCAGAGCCTCAAAATGAACAAGGGGGGAGGGCAAGGAAGATTGGGGCTGTCTAGCTGTATGGCCATGCCCCCATGTGTGTGAGGTGAAGAAAGGCACCCTCCTTACCTCTCCAATTGCTCAATGTCTGTGCTGGAGCCAGAGGACAAGAGGGCTCCTTGCAGCTCTATTGGCCTTTTGTCTACCCTGAGTCAGCAGGAAGACCTGCAATGTGTTGGCTTGGCCACTTCATAGAATCACAGAATGATACAAGGTTGGAATGGACCTCTGGAGATTATCCAGTCCAACCCCATGCCAAAGCAGGTCCACCCAGAGCAGGTCCCACAGGAACGTGTCCAGGTGGGGTTTGAATGTCTCCAGAGAAGGAGACTCCACCATCTCTCTGGGCAGCCTCTGCCAGGGCTCTGCCACCCTCAAAGTGAAGAAGTTCCTCCTCATGTTTAGATGGAACTTCTTATGTTCCAGTTTGTGGCCGTTTCCTCTTGTCCTGTCCCTGGGCACCACTGAAAAAAGACTTCAAACAGCTTCATCCCGTGCTACAGAATGAGGACATTGAGCAGTGTAACGAAATAAGAGCTTCTCTCAAGACAAACAGAGACACTTTCCATGCTGTGGGGAAAGCACGATCATCAGCGTGAGGAAGCTGCCCACCTGCCCGCTGTGCTCAGGGGAAGCCAAGGTGAGGTGTTTCATAGTCTAAGGGGCTAAGAGCCAGAGAGTTTGTGCACTTCATTTGCTCATGAGCAATGATGGAAGAAAGGCCAGGAGCCAGCAGACCGAAGAACTCCCCTTTGCCATCGGTGCCTAATGCTGCACCTCCTGCTTGTGAGGGCTTTCAAGCTCGTGTAGGGGTTGTATTGACCAGCAGAACTCTGTGTATTAATTTTGGATTGGGAAATTGTTTAAGAGCAAAGAAATCCAACGCAGTGAAAGCCGGTGGGGGTTCATTCATACAGCGGTATTTTTCCATGGTTAATTACCTTTTGCTCAGCGAAATCTGAGCTGAGAAAAAAATGCTTAGCTCCAACTGCATTTATCACTGAATATGCAGCCAAAAGCTAAAAGTAGACAACAAACACAAGTTAAAAAATACTATGACACGCAAAAAACAATACCTATCCCACACACGTTACTTGGTACGAAATGTTTCCTTTGAGTCCTCAGTGACAGGTAACACTAGCAGGTGAGCAGGAGGCAGTGCCAAAGGAAGTGATGGTCCCCCTGGACTGGGCACTGGTGAGGACCTCATCTCTAGTTCTGTGTCCAGGTCTGGGCCCCTCACTACAAGAATGACATTGAGATGCTGGAGCGTGTCCAGAGGAGAGCCACCAAGCTGGTGAGGGGTCTGGAGAACAAGTCCTACGAGGACAGGCTGAGAGAACTGGACATGATTAGTTTGGAGAAGAGGAGGCTGAGGGGAGACGTCATTGCCCTCTACAACTACCTGAAAGGAGGGTGTATAGAGGTGCGTGTTGGCCTCTTCTCCCATAGGAATAATGCCAGGAGCAGAGGAAATGGTCTGAAGTTGGGGCAGGGGAGGTTTAGATGAGATATTGGGAAGAATGACTTTCCTGAGAGGGTGGTCAGGCCCTGGAACAGCCTGCCCAGAGAGGTGGTGGAGCCACCATCCCTGGAGGTATTTGAGAAACGTGTAGATGTGGCTCTCCAGGGCATGCTCTAGTGCCCGAAATTGTTGGTTTGAGTCTGTTTGTGGTGGTTTGTTTTTGGTTTTTTTTGTGGTTGGACTCGATGATCTCAAAGGTCCCTTCCAACCATGAAGATTCTGTGATTCTGTGAAGGAGGGGGACACACAGGAGAGACCCCCAGCCAGAGCAAAGGGCAACTTCCAGGGAATTTCTCCCAGTTGTGCCAGGGCAGGAAGGTGCTTGTTAGAAAATCCCAGCACAACACCAAACGCTCACCCTCATGTGTTACATTGCCGACTTGCCCATCCATCCATCACTCTATCTCCAGGATCCTTCCATGAAAAATTGCTATTTTGGAACTGGCCTGCAATTCCAAGCTTCGCCCCGTAAGCGATGGCCTAAATGGTGACCAGGAGGGACAGAGAGGTGTATCACAGGAGCAGCTCTCTTTGGAGGAGCGGAAGAAACTGGTGGGTTCACCCTGCAATTCAGAAGCATTCTGAAAAGGTAGGTTTAAATGGGGTTGGAAACACTTTGGGCACCTTCATGTCATTGCAGACAGTCCTGAAGCCAGCAGGTGAAGAGCAGTTGAGTCATCTCTGCTCCGTGGAGTGGCTGGTGGAGCTGTGGATGTAAACTGTGAAGTCGGAGATGCTGTTTCTGGCAGCCTTTCTATGACACATAAGAGGAAAGGAGTTCAAGGACGTAAGGGACACCACCGTTGGAAGTAACACAATGTTTGAGAGCTTGCTGCAGCTGGAAGAAAGCAGAGCGAGCTGTTTGCTGTTATTCTTCATTAAAATGCAAAGCAGCATCTTTGTGCACTCTGTAAACATTACTATTTCTTCTCTTCTGCCTGTGAACTCCAAACAGATGCAAAACTTAGGTATATCAGGTTCTGGAAGAGATACAGTCTAAAAAGTATTTTTCCAAGGAACATCAAAAAACAGCTTCACTATGTGTCTTTGATGATGCCCCTTTTTTACATCCCAGCTCCACTACATGAAAGGGGGGGTGGGTGTGGAATTTAGCTGCCATTTTTAAAAAAAATTCCATCGCTTAAAAATTGCCTGAGTATTCTGCAAAAGAGTTCTTACGAGGTTCCCCACCATATTTATTCCCCACCTAAACCACCAGTCAGCAGAGTCTGCAGTGACTAGTTCTCTATCATGGAAAGCTTGTTTTGCTCTTCTGTTAAGAGATATTCCAGCAGAAATTGTTCCTCCAGGTGTACTGCTCACTCTTGCTGCTCTGCCTTCAGTGAGTCTAACCTGCAGTTTGCAGTGTCCTGTGTGAAACTGTGACTGACAGAAAGTGCTGTTCTGGACCCAGCATCCCCGGAGACCCTTTGGTGTCACTGGCCATCTCCTACTCTGGCTGCACAAGACCACAGGGGAGGGCACCAAACCTCCCGTGCCCAAGGTTAAGCCATTTCAAGCTGGAGTGCACCATACCTGGAAAGCACCACTGAAGAGAAGGGTCTGGGGGTCCTGGTGGATAGTAAACTATCCATGAGCCAGCAATGTGCCCTTGTGGCCAAGAGGCCAATGGGATCCTGGGCTGCGTAGGGAAGAGTGTGGCCAGGAGGTGGAGGGAGGTCATTCTCCCCCTCTGCTCTGCACTGGGGAGGCCACAACTGGAATCCTGCCTCCAGCGCTGGGCTCCCCAGTTCAAGAGAGACGGGGAACTGCTGGAGAGAGTCCAGCGTAGGGCAACAGAGATGATGGAGGGATTGGAGCATCTCCCTGATGAGGAAAGGCTGAGAGAGCTGGGGCTCTTGAGCCTGGAGAAGAGAAAGCTGAGGGGAGACCTTATTCATGCTTCCAAGGATCTAAAGGGTGGGTGGAAGGAGGATGGAGCCAGACTCTTTTCAGCGGTTCCCAGTGACAGGATGAGGGGCAACGGGCACAAGCTGGACCATGGGAAGTTCCACTCCAATCTGAGGAAGAACTTCTTTGGGGTGAGGGTGGCAGAGCCCTGGAAGAGGCTGCCCAGGGAGGGTGTGGAGTCCCCTTCTCTGGAGATCAAGCCCCACCTGGATGCCATCCTGAGTGATGTGCTCTGGGCACCCCTGCTTTGGCAGGGGAGTTGGACTAGATGGTCTCTAGAGGTCCCTTCCAACTCTGACAATTCTGTGATTCCGTGATACCACAGAATTTTGTATGGAGTGTCCATATCTGGCTTTAAAATCCAGGTGCTCCTCTTAAGTACAGTCCCATCACCGATGGTTTGGTGCAACACTTATTTAGTCCTGCTGAACTAATGATGCACCGTGCAGGGGCAAGAGGGTCTTAATTTCCTTGGTCATGCACCTTGCCTCACCCTCTGCTTTGGGTCCTATGCTTTGGTTGACTGCATCCTATTTTCCTTCCAGTTCGTACCAGTTTAAAGGGGATTGGCCCCTGTAAACTCTGAGCGCCATGGACATTCCCAGTAATTTTTAGCAACGCAGCTGAAAGGCTGAGCCCACTTCTGAAAATGTAGTGTCACCTTCTCCTTTCAGCATCAGCAGCACCGGTTGGGAACAGAGCATGACATGGACCCAACCAAGCGGAAGTGGGATGGAGCAAAAATGAGAAGTTAATGTAACACATATGGCTTTATTTTCCCTGCAAATCATGTTCAATTTAGGCCATAATGATTTATTCTAAAAGCGCACTTAACTCCAATTTGGTTCTATATAACAGAACAGATGGGGGAAATCCACAGAGCTGTACTTTTCTGCATAAATAAGAATGATTGCATTCATATCCTGACTCTATTTTTCTTTTTCTCTCCCCCCATCCATCTACAGATGTTTGATTTTCACACTTGAAATAAAATAAATCCACAAATACTTTATGTCCTGAATTTCTGTGGTGTTATCTGGGGGAGAGGGGCGAGTTCCCACACTAACACGTAGCCGTTGCTGTGCACAACCAACTTTGTCACACTGTTCTTCCCCCTTCCTCCCCTTGTCCCATATTCACACACAAATACCATTGTTAATATAGGGCCTACATTGTTTTGAGTTCTGCTTGTGAAGAAGACACCCATCGGTGGAGAGAGAGGGGGATTACACGTATTCCCACAGCTGCGCTGGCACAAGCGGGGATGCTGGTGCATCAACACGGGAGCTATCAAAACAAAAGGCAAACAAGGCCTCATTGTTTCCGTTTCATTGAGGACAACAAGAGAGAATATTTTCTTTTCCACTCTTGGAAAAAAAAAAGGAGAAAAATAGTATGATTGGCCTTGTGTTACTTCCGGTTTGAGAGATCAGCATTTTAAGGAATTTCTCAGAAAAAAAAAGATATCTCACCTTGAAAAATTAAGACCGGGTCAAACGCCCTGAAGTCTCTTATTGCTTTTCTTTATGCATGCCAGGTTTGCTTCCCAGGCCCACAGCTTCCAGCCAAAGCAGGGGCTAACAGCAGTTACCTCTGCCGTGCCGGTCAGAGCCAAGCCGGGGTTGCCAGCCCGGTGCGGGAACCGCTCTGAGCCAGCAGCTCCCTCTCACTCTTTCCAACAAACAATTTTACAGCCCTGGAAATTACTGTGGACTGGCAAATGACACTATTTTTATGGGCCATTGCCTCATTGCAGCACTTTGCTCCCTCCAGTTTAGTGTCTTTTTATGCACTGTTTTACCACCCCGTTATCTCAGCTCCTTACAGAAGCGTCCTGCCGTACTGCTGCTTCCTCCCACATGGGCAATATGCCTTGAGGGCACCGTGCTGTAGCTTTGGCATCATTTGCCTGGGCTCTTTGGGGAAGAATGGCTGGAGCTGCCTGGCAGAAAAGGACCTGGGGGTGTTGGTGGACTGTGGGCTGAAGACGAACCAGCAGTATGCCCAGGTGGCCAAGAAGGCCACCAGCACCCTGGCCTGTGTCAGGAACAGTGTGGGGAGTAGGACCCGAGAGGTGATGGTCCCCCTGGACTGGGCACTGGTGAGGCCCCACCTCGAGGGCTGTGTCCAGTTTTGGGCCCCTTCCCACAAAAAAAGACCTTGAGGGGCTGGAGCGGGTCCAGAGAAGGGCAAGGGAGCTGGTGAGGGGTCTGGAGCACAAGTCTTGTGAGGAGAGGCTGAGGGAGCTGGGGGTGTTGAGCCTGGAGAAAAGGAGGCTGAGGGGAGACCTTCTGGCTCTCTCNGGTTGACCTAGTGCTTAGAGACATGGTTTAGTGATGGATTTTATCAGAGTGAGGTTGATGGTTGGACGAGATGATCTGAAAGGTCCCTTCCAACCTGGACAATTCTATGATTCTATGATTCTTCCTTTCTTTCTTATCTCTCTTACCCTCCCTTTCTTTCCCTTTCACTGTTCTCCTCATAATTAACCATCTCCACCTGTAGGTTGATCACCATTCTCCCCATCCAATTTCACGAAAAGCATGACCTGGCCTGTTCTTGGGTCCCTGTTGGTTGCCTCCTTCGCTGCCTGGCCATCACTAGGCATGTCTTGCTGCCTAGCTTCACAGAGGAGCACAAGATGGTGGCTTCTACACAAATGAAAACATTCATAAGCTGCAGGCTTCAGCCAGTTGTGGGAAGTGGTAAATATATCCTGGGTACAAAGAGGCTTCAAAAATGATCTGACAGGGAAAACCAAGCTGGACATCCTGGCCAATAACTCTTCTGTTCTGTGAAAAGCAACAATTGACTCTAACGTGGCAAAGACCACTGTGCACCATGGTGGATCTGACATCACCAGGACAAGTCAGTGAGAAGTAAATGCCATCAGACTTTTCATTCTGTCATAAAACAGGTTGTAGATCAATTTCATGTGTATTTTTAGAAGTCTCCTTTCTTCTTCTGTCTTGGGGAGCTGTGCATTGCACATGTTTTTCATAAAAGAAATGTAAGTAATGTAAAAGAAACATTGTCCTGTTTTTCTGCTCATTTGCACTGGTGTTTTTCCTTCAGTGTTCCTCAACATATAAGGTACCTACAGAGTTTTGTGTCTCTGGCCCCTTCTCCAGCCCCAAAGTGATGTGGCAGGGGATTGTCCTGGA
Source organism: Calidris pygmaea (assembly GCA_003697955.1). NCBI lineage: Eukaryota > Metazoa > Chordata > Aves > Charadriiformes > Scolopacidae > Calidris > Calidris pygmaea. The sequence goes on from QJSC01027870.1 coordinate 76,136, forward strand.
GCTGCTAATAGGGGCAGAGCACCTGCTAGCAATCTTCACAGCAGCCCTGAGACATTTCTTACCTTCCCCACTTCTTCCTCTGGATGGTAACATGGGAAAAGGCCGCTACGGTTTGCTCTCATTTCATCCTGGTTTCAGTAGCTGAGGGGAGAAGGTGTACAAAGAAGGCTCAGAGAGCAAAACAAGTCTGTCTGTGAAAGTCATCTTTCCAAGCCATCAGAAACCAAAGGCCAGGCATGGGAACACTTTGCCTTGTGTCACCTGCCTACGCTGCACACACAGAAGTGGGGTCCCTACCATAAAAAAGACATCGAGGTGCTAGAGCGGGTCCAGAGAAGGGCAACAAAGATGGTGAGGGGTCTGGAGCACAAGTCTTGTGAGGAGAGGCTGAGGGAGCTGGGGTTATTCAGCCTGGAGAAGAGGAGGCTGAGGGGAGACCTTATTGCTCTCTACAACTACCTGAAGAGAGGTGGGGGTCGGTCTCTTCTCTCAAGTCACAGGCGACAGGACAAGAGGCAATGGCCTCAAGTTGCCCCAGAGGAGGTTCAGGCTGGATATTAGGAAAAAATTTTTCACCGAAAGGGTTCTCAGCCATTGGACTGGGCTGCCCAGGGAGGTGGTTGAGGCCCCATCCCTGGAGGTGTTCAAAAGACGGGTTGATGTGGTGCTGGGAGGTATGGTTTAGTGATGGTGTTGCTTTTTGTTTGTTGTGCGGGTGTCTATTTTTGTCAGAGTTAGGTTGACGGTTGGACAAGATGATCTTTAAGGTCCCTTCCAACCTAGAAGATTCTGTGAAGTCCCTGGGCTGTGTTTTTGCCTGTGTTTACAGCTGGGAGGTGTCTTTAATTGCTCAGTTGCAGAAGCAAGCCTCCATTTGTATTCAGATGTAGAGGCACGGCCAAATTAGGGACCCTGCCCACATGCACCGAAGCAACTTTGGTGTCCCCAGAGTCCTGCACCCTGGAAAAGGATGGGGCTACTTGCACACCCCTGGGGCAAGTGTGGCCCAGCAGAGGAGGGGGGACCTCACACCTTTACTCCTGCCAGTAGGAGTTACGTCCCAGAGCTAAGCAGGAAGCTGTGAAGGGAACAAGTGCTGCGGCGGAGACCAGCTGCAGGACAGGTAAGACTGTGCTGGGGAAGGGATCCGTTAGCGAAAAGGGCCGGCGAGAAGCTCTTCTGGGGGCTTTTTGAAGCCGGGACAAGGCCTCTGCTTGTCGTGGGGGCTGTCAGCTGAGGGGCGGGCCTGGGGGGAGACACCACCACCCCCGGTCTATCCCGCCTCCGGGGGACAAGAGGCCTCACAGGGGACAGGAGGCCTCACACCATCAGCACCCAGAGCTGGTGGGTGCAACTGCTGGGTTGTGTGCCCCTATTAGCGTACAAGGTAAGGTCAGTCAGTCTCGGGGACTCAGCTATGGTTTCCACCCAGTGGAAGGCTGTTTTTAGGAAAGCTGTGGGCACCCAGACGGAGGCCCCGCGCAAACACGCAGGCGTCCAGGCCTCTGGCTGCAAAGAGTGCCGGAGCCTGGCGGCGCTGGCAGTGGAGGGCGGCGGGGACAACACCTGTATCAGGTGTGACCAGGTGAATGATCTGCTCAACCTGGTGGTCCAGCTAAAGGACGAAGTGGAGAGGCTGAGGAGCATCAGGGAGTGCGAAAGAGAAATCGACTGGTGGGCCCACTCCCTGGGAGTAGGGGAACAGAGTGAGGAAGCACGTAAATCAGAGGACCCTCTCCCCTCTTGTCACCAAGCAGTAGGAAAAGATCTCAGAGAGGAGGGGGAATGGAAACAGGTCCCTGCTTGGAGAAGCAGGCGAGATTCCTCCCAACCTCCCCCAGCTTCCCAGTTACCCCTGCAGAACAGGTATGGGGTCCTGCAGGAGGAACTGGCTGATGGAGAGGAGGATGGCACACGAAGATTAGAGAAGTCAGAAAGTACACGTCACTGCAGACCTGACTTCACTACAAGCCCCAAAAGGAAAAGGAGAAAGGTAATAGTTGTGGGTGACTCTCTGCTTGAGGGGGGCAGAGGGACCAATATGCCGCCCTGACCCGCTGCACAGGGCAGTCTGCTGCCTCCCTGGGGCACGGGTCAGGGATGTGACGGACAAACTCCCAGACTTCGAGCCCCTGTGATTATTACCCCCTGTTAATATTTCAGGTGGGTAGTGATGAAATGGGTGAGAGGAGGCCAAAATCAATTAAAAGAGATTTTAGAGCCTTGGGGCAGCTGCTCAAGGGATCGGGAACACAAGTTGTCTTCTCTTCTATCCCGCCAGTGGCAACCATGAATAAGGAAACTGATAGAAAGAGGCAACAGATCAACTTGTGGCTTCGAGACTGGTGTTACAGGCAGGGCTTTGGTTTTTTCCAACATAGGTGGCTACATGAGACACCTGGCCTACCGGTGGCAGGTGGGACACACCTGTCCCAGAGGGGGAAAAGAATATTGGGGCAGGAGTTAGCTGGGCTCATTGACAGGTCTTTAAACTAGATATGAGGGGGGAAGGGGAGATAACTGGGCCTGTCAAGGTTAAACCTAAGGAAAGCATGTCAGGGCTTGAAGGACTCTCACTCTGGCATTTCATCTGAGAAAAGTGACAGACATTGAGGTGCTGGAGCGTGTCCAGAGGAGAGCCACCAAGCTGGTGAGGGGTCTGGAGAACAAGTCCTACGAGGAGAGGCTGAGGGAGCTGGGCATGTTTAGTTTGGAGAAGAGGAGGCTGAGGGGAGACGTCATTGCCCTCTACAGCTCCCTGAAAGGAGGTTGCAGAGAGGTGGGGGTAGGCCTCTTCTCCCAAGGGAATAATGACAGGAGCAGAGGAAATGGTCTGAAGTTGGGGCAGGGGAGGTTTAGATTAGATATTGGGAAGAATGACTTTCCTGAGAGAGTGGTCAGGCACTGGAACGGCCTGCCCAGGGAGGTGGTGGAGTCACCATCCCTGGAGGGATTTAAGAAACGTGTAGATGTGGCTCTTCAGGGCATGCTCTAGTGACTGAGATTATTGGGGTGTGGTGGGGTGTTGTATGTGGTGCTGTTGGTATGGGGCTTGGTTGGTGGGGGTTGTGTGGTGTGGTGTTTGTTGTGGGTGTGGTGGGTTTGTTTTTTGTTTTTTGTTTTTTTTTTTTTGCTATGTGGTTGGACTCGATGATCTCAGAGGTCCCTTCCAACCACCGAGATTCTGTGATTCACAAGGCCTCCCTAAGAGGCTGTTACTCAAGACATGTATAGCTAAAGGCTAGAAAGGCTAAAATTCATTATTACTTAGGAAAGGATCTGGGAGTTCGGGAGCTGTTGATTTTTTTTTCAGCTCCTTTTTTCTCTTTTCTTTTGGAAAAAGTAAAGTTTGCAAACAGTAAGGGAAGTACTGAGATCAATTCAATATTCAAAGTATTACATTTGCGAGTTTTTTATATGGAATTTGAAATATTCAGTGCATTTATAAGTAAAAGGACTCAAATCCAAAGAGACATGTAAATGTATCTCTCTTGGGTACCAGGGGAATCGTCCCGTGATTTGCTGTCTGTCATGTATTCCGTTTGCAACATTCATACTTGCTCATGAACTTCCTTAGCTATCAGAAATGATGATTCCTGAAAATTGTTAGGAATCCCAGACTCTCGTTTCCTGTCAAACATCTGCATAGAGCTTTGTTCGGCTTCAAAGCTTAAGTCAACTGTGTTTAATATCTGAATTTGTCTCTGAAGCAGCAGCAACAGCAACTGACAGTAATAAAACCTTACAGGAAATAAACTCGGAGTAGAGCATATGCGAGCCAGGTCTTGGCTGGATTTATCTTAAAAGCCAGGATAAAAGGCGAAGCCAAGAGGACTTTGCATCAGCAGGTTAAAGCATGGTCGCCAATTGCTTGTTGGAATTAAAGGATCTTATAGAGCTGTTCTATCCCTCCACCTCACACAAAGACTGCCGGGCGTTAAGTCAGCCAAGGGTCTGATATTCCTAGCTATTTTGGTGCATTCTGAAATTGTTTCTATTCTTAATACTCCGTGGTCATTAAATTACAGGCAGCTGTGTCCCGTCACTGACGTTCTTCTGCAAACTGTTTTGAAAACGTAGTGCTTGCAGTTCATAGGTGGTTGGTTATCCAAGAGCCGACTGACAAAACAGCATATAACTGAGCAGAGCAGGGAGCAACCCCTTAAGCTTGTCCTGCAGTATTTCACACGTCGCATGAAACGCAGCCAGAACGTAGAAGGGTCTGGACACTGAGGAAAACCATTCATGAAAGGGGTTTAAGGCATCAAGGAAATTAAAGCACAAACTGACTTTGCTTAAATGAACAGGAGTGATACTTTGACATGTCGTTTAACAGTTCCCATATGGCTTCAACTCCAGTTGACGTGAAACCTTTCAAAACATTTTCCTTGTGTGCAAAATGATCCTTTACAACAAAGGAGGAGGAAAAAAAAACCAAACCACAACCCATAAACCGTTTGGCTGTTAAAGCCATTTTAATTAACCAATTGAACTGGCCTGTGTGTCTCCCAGGTGGGACAATCTGGGATGCTGCTTTTAAACAAGCAGCTGCTGGTAGGGGTGTGTTTGCTGCAGGGGAAGAAGAAGAGGTGAGATGAAATTCTTCCTCAAACCTCCCCCTGGGTTTCGGGAGGGCTCACTCGGTTCTGGCCACATGAATCTCCTTCCTGGTGTGTGGTTGACCATGTGAAGGTAAAGATTGTTTTTAAAAAAAATATCTGAGACTGTCAAAGTGCTTGTGCATCGAGCTAAAGCTGTTATGGGGGGATGTGATTTTCCAGCAGTTGGGAGCTCTGTGCTTTTTGAAAGTGTGACTCAGAAAGGGTATGGCATGTTTGGCCACCGAAAACAGCCAGCTGTCTTTGGAAATCAGGGGCCCAAATATGTGAAGGTATATTTCCTATATATACTATATTTTATACTCTTTCCTTTCTTCTTCTAGACCAAGTTGCCCCTCAAAGTTCAGGTTGCGGAGGAGTGTTGTTTGCTCTTGTGTCACCATATGGTTGCTTTGGGAGGCAGAAGCTGTGACAGGAGCTGTGCACAGCCCAGACAATGGCTGGCACTTATCAGAAATAGCTTAGTGAGAAGAATGGGAAAAAAAAATAAAGGGGGGGGAGGGGGAAGAATTAAACAAAAAAAACAACACGAGAAGTCAAGGGACTTCTGCAAATCAGTACTTAAAGAAAGATGAATTTTCCACAACAAGTTATTTGCAACAAGTAGCCTGACCTGCTTGCCAGGTGACCTTCATCTGCTTTGCAGGGGAACTGAAAGCCCCAATTAGCTCTTGAAAAGCACCCAGCTTTGCTGAGGAAAGGTGCCCCCGAAGGGCAGGGGAACATGAAGAGCAGTGTTGAGCTGTAGGCGCTTGCCACGCTCCATCCCTACGGCTCGAGGGAGCTGTGGGCTGGAACTTCAAAGGTCCTCTTTCCGCTGCTGTGTGCTTGAAGTCAGGGCTTTCTATTCAAGGAACAAAGGCAGACCTAAATCTGCCTTGGCCAGAAATCCTGGGGGGTTGGGGGGCATTTCTATTGCTTTGCAAAGCAGATTGACTTCTGAAACATACAGCGTAAAATGCCCAGAGGAGCATTTTGGCTAAAGTAGCATTATGGCTACTTTGCCATAAAAATACCTCTCCCGTGTGACGTGCTCACCTGTTGGCACGGTCCCTGTGAGCAGCTGAGCTCGTTTAGACTCATGGAGAGACAAGGAGAAGGAAAGGGCTGAAGGCAAAGGCAGAGCTCCATCCCACATGTGGCCGGGGGAGGTCCGTGTGCTCAGGGCTCTCCCACGACATTCATTTCTGCAGCTCTCCTCCAGCTCTGAGGACGGGCGATTCAATTGCCCAGCACTGCAAGATAACGCCTGGCAAGCAACACTTTCATCTCCTCTTATTTTTTTGGAGCTATCTCATGCTAAAAGATTACCTGAGAAACCCTGGAAGAGCAGGGAATGCTCTGAATCCCAGCGGGAGAGCAAAGCGGCGTAGCTAATTTCTTCCCTTGCAAATTGTCTCATTTTCAAGCAACTCGTGCTGCCAAGCGCTTTGGTAAATAGACTGAGGCAGTTCAGGCTGGAAAAAAGACAGACAGTGACTAAGATCCCCTGTATTCCTTATTCTCAGCGGAAAACACAAATGAGCATGCTCCTTTGGAAAACAGAAGCTAGGAGAGGAAAAGTGGTTTGCTGGGTTTTGGTTGNGAGGCAGGAAAAAAAAAAAAAATAAACCCATACACTTTTAACAATGAAGCTTCAGGTCACATAAATTCTAACGAGTGGGTGAAACAGCAGCTATAAAACAACTGTATCGGGTGATAAATCAACTTTGCCATGACCAAGTCTCCTCTGGTGTCAGAGGCTTCCCTGATGTTGATATTCGGCCCGTTTTGTTCTTGGGTGAGTCATGCCTTGGCACACTTTCCTCCTCGCTCCTCCACACGCGCAGCAGCAGGAGGAGCACGTCCCTGGCCCAAGCACAGGGTGGGCTTGGTGCCAGCAGCAAGCACGGCTCCCCCAGTTGGGCTGCGGCCAGAGGACTTCTGCTGGAGGGTCTTCTACCAAGAGGTGGGTCTCAGTTGACCAGCCCCAAAGGTATGAGGTCCTACCTGCTTCGTTGCAGGTGTAGCCCAAGCTCCTTTCCTTAGGATGGGGTACTGAAACCACTACACCAGTGTGGGACCGGTCCCAGAGAATCCTTAATGGGACTTCAGCGAGCCTTGCTCTTTATTACTTCACTGAGGAGCTGCTGCCACTTACCTGGAGGTGTTATGAGCCCTTTTACGCCTTGGCAGTTCATGTTTCTGAACAGCATCCTCTCTGACTGGGATGAGACTGCTTTCCTCTGCACTAATGCATTTTGGGGTTGTGGAGAACGTGGGCTCCTTCTGTAATTTTTTTTTTTTTTTTACAAATGGGCTGCAGGATTTGTTCTGTACATCATATCGGCCCATATTTGGGTGTGAAAAGATTAGTTTCTGCTTAGGAACAGGGGAATAAGGGAACAAGCGTCTGAAACCTCATCAGCATTTGAGAGCGTTGCCAGGCATCATGCGTCCAGATTGAGTACTGCCTGGTTAGTTGGGAATGGTGGCTTGGGAGTTAGGAGAAGAGAATTTTCTTTGGGAGCAAAATGGGGAAAGTCCAGTCATTGTACGGAGGTCAGGCTTGTTTGCTGGCCATGAACCCCGTGTCCTGACGATGTGCCCAGGGTTGTGGTGCCCTGGGAGGGTTACAGAATCACAGAATAATATGGGGTTGGAAGGGACCTCTGGAGATCATCTAGTCCAACCCCCTGCCAAAGCAGGTCCACCCAGAGCAGGTCCCACAGGAACGTGTCCAGGTGGGGTTTGAATGTCTCCAGAGAAGGAGACTCCACCACCTCTCTGGGCAGCCTCTTCCAGGGCTCTGCCACCCTCAAAGTCAACAAGTTCCTCCTCATGTTTAGATGGAACTTCTTATGTTCAAGTTTGTGCTCTTTTCCTCTTGTCCTGTCCCTGGGCACCACTGAAAAAAGACTGGCCCCATCCTCCTGACACCCACCCTTGAAGTATTTATAGGTGTTGATCAGATCCCCCCTCAGTCTTCTCTTCTCCAGATTAAAAAAACCCAAGTCCCTCAGCCTTTCCTCAGCAGAGAGATGCTCCAGGCCCCTCATCATCTTTGTAGCCCTCTGCTGTCCCTTCTCCAGCAGTTCCCTGTCCTCCTGGAACTAGGGAGCCCAGAACTGGTCCCAGTGCTCCAGATGGGGCCTCCCCATGGTGAGCAGAGGGGGAGGATGACCTGTAGGAGGGTTACAACTCTGCACTTTGTGCTCAACCCCAGGCATTCATGCTCTCCCTAGCGCTCTGACCTCAGTAAACCTGCAGCAGGACCAAGTAATACTTGGAAGAGAGAAGCAAGAGACAAGGTGATAGTGCTGGAGCTTCAAAGTCACATATTGACATGGGGGGGTTAAGTTCCAGGACCCCCCCACAAATCCACATAAGGCTGTTCTTGCTGACAGACTTCAGTTTAGCTTGAATATACTAATATAAGGACTAGTGATGGGCAGAACTAGTTGATGTTTTTCCCTGCCCTTTCTGGTCCCACAGCAGGAGAAGACAGGCTGCAAGGATCATGGGAGGATGGAGGTGGGAGATGGTGCAGCTGAGGCTTTGGTGCACAGTGCAGAGCTGCATGTGGCAGGGGGGAAAGGGGCACAAGATTAGTATCTAAGATACCACAGCAGCTCTTGGTGGTTTTTATCTTGTCTGGAACTGGAGGCATCTTCTTCTCCCAGTATCAGTGTGGTAGCAGCCCATCACTGCTCAGTGTGCTCTTTACTCGGGTCCAGCTGACTGAGACATGCTGGCTTCTTTGGAAAGGCCATGTGCATCAGCCATGGCCACTTCTGTTGATGTTGCTCACCTGTTGGCACAGTCCTTGTGAGCCTCTGAGCTCATTTAGACTCAGGGACAGACACATGACAACAACAAGGAAAGGGTTGAAAGCAAAGGCAGAGCTCCATCCTTTGAAGGCTTTTCAGCTGCCATGGCTTTCCGGGGATATTTAGAGGAACTACAACTGGAGCTGAGATCTCAAGTGACCACTAAGTCCGTGACCGGAGTGACATCAAAAGAAATAAAAGCGTTCCTCCCGGAGATGCTTCTTACAAATCCAGGGTAATCCAGCATTGGAGGCAGGATACAGGACAGTGCATGGACGAAAGGACCTGAGCCAATTATGGCAGTTTCTGTGTCCCTGCAAGAAAGAATAATGTAACTGAGAGCCAGAGGAGGGTGAGCAGTGGGGACAGCCAGCAAAGGTCTCTGGAATTTAATACTGCTTGGTTTATTGCAAAAAAAAAAAAAAAATTTGCAGTCTTGCACAAATGCAAATAGAAGGCAGGCAGCTCAGCATAAGCTATGGAAAGAATGGAAAGTAGGCAGGATATTAAATAAGAGACGAGAAATGTTGATAATTTATTATTATGGCTTTAAGGGAAGTATATGACTTTTTCTGAAGTGATTTTAATGAGCAAGTTAGGAGAGAAGTAATTCTGGAAACGCTGCCCGCAGGTTTGTGCTGGGAATCACTGAAGTGCACCCACCAAACCAGCCTGGGGCTGCTGAGGAAGTTCGAGTGGGCATCAATAAAATACTTGGGGGGGAAAAAGAGCTAGCCTGAAAGTGTCGACCCACTCCCAGCACCGCTTGGGCTCAGGCAGTTGGTCAGCTGGGGCTGATCCCCTTTGCTGTGTGTGGGGGTTATGCACATCAGGTAAAACAAGGAGGAGAAGCTGGACATGAGCAGGCAGTGGGCAGCTGCAGCCCAGAAGGCCAATCACATCCTGGGCTGCATCAAAAGATGCGTTGCCAGCAGGTCCAGAGAGGTGATTCTGCCACTTTACTCTGCTCTGGTGAGACCTCACCTGGAGTATTGTCTGCAGGTCTGGAGCCCTCAGCACAGGAAGGACATGGACCTGATGGAGAGGGTCCAGAGGAGGGCCACTAAAATGATCAGGGGGATGGAGCACCTCTGCTATGAGGACAGGCTGAGGGAGCTGGGGTTGTTCAGCCTGGAGAAGAGGAGGCTCCGGGGAGACCTAATAGCAGCCTTCCAGTACCTGAGGGGGGCTACAGGAGGGATGGGGAGAGCCTGTCTACAAAGGCCTGTAGTGACAGGATGAGGGGAAATGGCTTCAAGCTGGAGGGGAACAGATTTAGATTGGAGATTAGGAGAAAGTTCTTTACTGTGAGGGTGGTGGAGCACTGGAACAGGTTGCCCAGGGAGGTTGTTGAGGCCCCATCCCTGGAGATATTCAAGGTGAGGCTCAATGAGGCCCTGGGCAACCTGGTCTAGTTGGGGCTGTCCCTGCTGACTGCCAGGGAGTCGGACTAGATGTCCTTTGGAGGTCCCTTCCAGCCTGGACAATTCTATGATTCTAAGATGTCAGATCCACTATGGCATGGAGAGTGCAGGTCAAATCACTGGACGCTTGTCAGGCTTTACTTGCCACCGGCTCTCCCTTACAGGCACAGAGTGGGAGCCAAAGCCCTGTGCCATCTGCCCATATCCCCACAACAGGGAACCTAAAGCAGCTGTAGGAACTTCTGAATGTATCTTTCTAGATGGGGTGGAGGTCCAGCACTGGAGAAGTGGAGAACAGAAAAGTAAACTGCTTTTCTGATGGTTTCCTGCAGCACCTACTGCCTGTGCAAAGCCAGAGACATCTGCAGAATTGCATTTTTGCTGCACGTTTCTTCTCAGTCCTCCCGACTGTGGCCCCTTTGCTGGGCAGAAGATCTGAGCATCTCAGAAAAGAGCCTGCTTGATCGTTCATTTGTGGATCCTCATCATATGTGGAGCAGGAAGGGCTGCTCGCTTTCTCCAAGGAGCACTTCAGGACACCGCACAGACTGTGTTTGTTGCTTCTCAGGATGTGCTGACCTTTTAAAGGACAGGAATTCAGAACGCAGCTGGGTCCTAAGAATTACTCTGCTTCTCTTCACCAGTTCTGTTTGCTAACAATGGGTTGCCTGTTTTTAGATTAAACAATAATTTAAAAAAAGAAAATTAGCAAACAAGGATATGTGTGATTTGCTGCAATGCACGAATGTACAAGTGGGATGCTGATGCCCCTGGAACCAGGGGCAGATATTAGATGACTAATATGTAGAGCTACTAAGATATGGAGTGTGAACCTAGACCCATTTCCCTACAAACAGGCAAATCATAAGGTCTGTGATAACCAGTAACCTGGTGATTCATGATTAAAAAAGCAGGATTGACAGGACAAGGGGTAATGGCTTTAAATTGGAAGAGGGGAGATTTAGATGAGATATTAGGAAGAAATTCTTTGCTGTGAGGGTGGTGAGACCCTGGAAGAGGTTGCCCAGAGAAGCTGTGGCTGCCCCATCCCTGGAGGGGTTCAAGGCCAGGCTGGATGGGGCTTGGAGCAACCTGGTCTGGTGGGAGGTGTCCCTGCCCAGGGCAGGGGCTTGGAACTGGATGATCTCTAAGGTCCCTTCCAACTCTAACCATTCTATGATTTGAAGTTGTTGTAAGTTGTTGTTGTTTTTTTGTGGGTTTTTTTGGCTGTAAGAAAGGACAGAGTCGGCATACGGCGATCCCACTGGGCAGAGGGTTCCTGGAGAAGGATGTCCTGTTCTCCAAAGCCTGTCTTTCTCTGGAGGAAATTGTGTGCTAGGCAGAAAGTGCCTTTCTATTTGCTACGAAGGTTTTATTGAAGATAATAGCCTTTTTCCAGGAGAACAGCTAATCCTATTGATGCCTTTCTTCTCACATAAAATGTCATGCTGATACATGGGCTGTTCTGGGACAGGCTCCACCAGCTGCATTTGGGATCTCGTTTGAGACCTGGATCTCTACTCTGCCTTTCAGCTGCAGCACGGAGTTGAGCAACCAAAGCTGTTCAGTTCAGGGATCGCTTTCTTCCAGACTGAGCCCATGGGGGCCAAAGTATCTCCTTTCAGTGCAGCTCCCGAGGAGCACAAGCCCAGCACAGCAGCCTGTCTCAACCATTTGCAGCAAGATAAACCCACGGGCTGAGTTTATCTTTAGTGTGGCCAGGAGGTGGAGGGAGGTCATTCTCCCCCTCTGCTCTGCACTGGGGAGGCCACAACTGGAATCCTGCGTCCAGTGCTGGGCTCCCCAGTTCAAGAGAGACAGGGAACTGCTGGAGAGAGTCCAGCATAGGGCAACAAAGATGCTGGAGGGATTGGAGCACCTCCCTGATGAGGAAGGGCTGAAGGAGCTGGGACTCTTTAGCCTGGAGAAGAGAAGGCTGAGGGGAGACCTTATTCATGCTTCCAAGGATCTAAAGGGTGGGTGGAAGGAGGATGGAGCTGGACTCTTTCCAGGGGTTCCCAGTGACAGGACGAGGGGCAACGGGCACAAGCTGGACCATGGGAAGTTCCACTTCAATGTAAGGAAGAACTTGTTTGGGGTGAGGGTGGCAGAGCCCTGGCAGAGGCTGCCCAGGGAGGGTGTGGAGTCCCCTTCTCTGGAGATCTTCAAGCCCCGCCTGGATGTCGTCCTGAGTGCTGTGCTCTGGGCAACCCTGCTTTGGCAGGGGAGTTGGCCTGGATGGTCTCTAGAAGGTCCCTTCCAACTCTGACCATTCTGTGATTCCGCGTGCTTTGTCAGTATCTGCAGGGCTGGCGCTGGTGCTGACAGCCTGCCGCTCAACCTGCACAGAGGCCACCCCCAAAAGGTCACCAAATGGGTTATAGGAAGTGAACCAGAATAAACAGCCTCTTTATCAGGCTTTATTTTCTAGCAGAAGGCTCCGGCTTCGCTCTGCGAGGGAAGTTGCCTGCCGTGAGGCGCCCGGGGATTGATCTGGCTGTGGCTCAGCCCAACTCACACGCTTGGTCTCCTCTCCCACATCTGCTTCCTCTTCTACCTCACGCTTGGCACCTTCTCCTTCTGGTGGGCAGGCAGAGAGGCTCTGCGAGAGCCAGCTCACTGCTCTCTGGGTTTGGGTAAAGGCTGTCCCACCGATGTTATCCTAGATTGAGTTTTCCCAGCATCTTCTTCCTGGGCAATTAACCAGGGATGGCTGGCACTTCCCACGCGCTACCAGGAACCCCCTGCCTGGGTTGCTGTGTACAGCCTGTCTCTCATTTCAGCCCGGGGGTGTTTTTGGCCAAAGCTGGGTGTGCTGTAGCCCCACGTGTTGGCAGAGGGGAGCGGGCTGTTACCTCCATCCTTGCTCCGTGGCCGAGGCAAGCGTGGTGCTGCTAGCCACCAGCCCTGAGAGCACGGCGACTCGCCCCGTGCCGGGCCATCCCAGCAGGAAAGGAAACAGGGCCCTTTTCTCACTTACCACTCTCCGAAACAAAGGCTTGTTCACAAGGTCTCATGCTTTTTTTTCCCCAAACTCTGTTTCTCCATGGCCGATTGCCACAGACCAGCACGTATTGATAGCATCAAAGTTTTCCTTGGAAACCCTCCAAGGGATTCAGCTCGGTGGGACCACACAGTTGTTATTCATACATGGTTTGGGAACTACTGATGTGCCTGAATCCAACTAGATTTTTTTATTTTATTCTATTTTTTTTCTTTCTGTGACATTGATCTCACACTGTTCTCAAAACTACCTGAAGGCAGTTAGCATTTCTGGACAGACCTGGGCAGAGAAGAACCTCATGAGGTTCAATAAGGGCAAGTGTCCTTACTGGTCAGGGTCAGGTCCTGCACCTGGGGAGGAAGAACCCCAGGCACCAATAGAGGTTAGGGGGGGACCTGCTGGAAAGCACTTCTGAGGAGAAGGATCTGGGGGTCCTGGTGGATAGGAAACTATCCCTGAGCCAGCAATGTGTCCTTGTGGCCAAGAGGCCAATAGGATCCTGGGCTTCGTAGGGAAGAGTGTGGCCAGGAGGTGGAGGGAGGTCATTCTCCCCCTCTGCTCTGCACTGGGGAGGCCACAACTGGAATCCTGCCTCCAGTGCTGGGCTCCCCAGTTCAAGAGAGACAGGGAACTGCTGGAGAGAGTCCAGCATAGGGCAACAAAGGTGATGGAGGGATTGGAGCATCTCCCTGATGAGGAAAGGCTGAGAGAGCTGGGGCTCTTGAGCCTGGAGAAGAGAAGGCTGAGGGGAGACCTTATTCATGCTTCCAAGGATCTAAAGGGTGGGTGGAAGGAGGATGGAGCCAGACTCTTCTCAGTGGTTCCCAGTGACAGGACGAGGGGCAACGGGCACAAGCTGGAACAGGGGAAGTTCCACTCCAATCTGAGGAGGAACTTGTTTGGGGTGAGGGTGGCAGAGCCCTGGCAGAGGCTGCCCAGGGAGGGTGTGGAGTCCCCTTCTCTGGAGATCTTCAAGCCCCACCTGGATGCCATCCTGAGTGATGTGCTTTGGGCAGCCCTGCTTTGGCAGGGGAGTTGGTCTGGATGGTCTCTAGAGGTCCCTTCCAACTCTGACCATTGGCCACCTGGGCACACTGCTGGCTCATTTTCAGCCCACAGGCGACCAACACCCCCAGCACCTTTTCTGCCAGGCAGCTCCAGCCACTCTGCCCCCAGCCTGTAGCGCTGCAGGGGGTTGGTGGGACCCAAGGGCAGGACCTCTCCTTTGTGAGGTACTTCAAGAAGTACCTCTGGCAGGAGAAACTCAAGAGCAGTATCTTGTGGGGTATAGGTGCCCATCAGTGCTGTCCCGGACTGAAGCTTACAGAAGAACATATTAATGTTCATAAAGTCTGAATAACTCATCATTTACTAATGTGCTCTTGGATGTGACTGTCACTACTGTTGTTCCTGTTGCTAGAAGTATTTTCTGGTACAACGGAGCGTGAGCCTCTGAGTTCAGCTGTGGGAGCTGCCATCTACCCTCCGCCACTGCCTCATTGTGTGGCCTTGGGCAAGTCCCGGAATTACACTGGGACTTTGTTTCCCAGCCCTGAAACTCGTACAATAAATATCTCCCCACTCACACTGGGTTTTCTGTGATGCTTAAAGCCAGCCGCTGATTCTGCCGCTCTCCTTCCTCAGCGAGAAGCCACATTAATTTCAGTGAAGTTGCTCATTGTAATCGGGGCTTCTGCGGATAAGGGCAGCAGTGAGGTCTGCGGTGACCAGCCAGCACTGGGAGATGTGTGGGGGAAAGGCACTGTGTCATTACAAACAAGTAATTACATTAAGTTCGTTGCTGTTCCCCGCTGAAAGGATCAGTATTCAGAGCCTGATGCGTTCTCACAAGAAATCAATGGGATACAGGGTTTGTGTTTGTTTCTCTGAGAGCTCAGTAGGTCCTTAGCACAGACAGTGAATGGCATAAAATGTTTTTTCAAATGTAGTTATTGTGCCTGTATAGGAACAAGTGTGAAATGTGGGGAAAATATATCTTTTTTTTTTTTTTTTTTTAAACAGCAAGGGTTTTTCTTTTAAAGGATAAAAGCTTACGATTGGGCTTTTTCCCCACAGGTAATTTTAGAATGGCTTAAATATATTTGTACCTTACCTCTGCATGAACTACTCCTTGTTGCTTCTCCAGGCTGCAGTGAGCATCTTTCCCAAATATATTGTCACTTTCTCTTCCTCTGCTTTCCCTCCCTCCTTTGATTCTGACTGAAATAAGCCATTCTAGACAATGTGACAGTCTGCACAGGGTCTGACATTTTATTAACGGGCAGGGATGCAGACTAACATTTTTGGTTATTCATCACAGATGCTTCCAGTGTTGAATAGTCATTCCTATTTCAGCTGCCCTGCCAAGGGGAACGCGAAGTTCCCAGAGAGATAAACAGAAGGAAAGCTGCCTAATTTCACTCGTATGTGCCACTACGTATCTCCTACCCTTCCTACTGCAGCCGAATAACTCCAGGCATGTTCCATGCCCCGGCGACTGGCACGGTTTTCTGCTGGGCTGAGTGGGTAGTTCCTCCAGTGGTGAAAAACTCCAGGACCCGGAGTAAATGGTTACTAAATTAAGGTGAGCAAAAGCTGGACTTTTGGAGGTATAGGCTCAGTAGCAGGTGTAACAGAGGAGCTCCTCGTGAGGCTAAAGCGCTACTTGCTCTCTGATGCATTAAGTAGTTTTTCCACTTTTTTCTAAAGCATCTGTAGTGGTCAGTGTTGGATGCAGGAACGGTATAATCTGTTAAAACATCTCACATTCTCTAAAATATCATAAACCCAAGTATCACTCTTGTGCTCCAGCTCCCCTATGCTATTTTTTTGTAATGTGCCCCCAAATTGACTAATAGTACCCATTTGGTAAAGCAGCAAGACTGGAGGAAACCGCATAGGTGTCTTTATTGATGTGCTGCTTTTTTTTGCAGTTGATTCTCCCTGAGACAAAATACAGTCGGCTTTATTTTCTTCCTTTTCCAAACACCTGTGTTTTTCCAGGGTTAGCATTTCCCAGATCTTCCCATACCATCCTGGAGATCCTAACCGGCACGATATGAAACTTGGACCAGCTGCTGATATAGTCAGGACTCCTTAAGCTGAGACATGGCCAAATAACCTTTGTTATCTGTGCTCAGGTACAAAGGAGCCTCTAAAGCCACCACACACCAACAGATACAGATGATCTTTCAGGCAGAACTACGGATTAGTCTCTCCCAGCCTATCAGCTCTGTGTGATATGAAACAGAGCTGCTATTTATTTCTCTGTAGATTTTTGTTTAGGTAAGAGATATCATCCTAATCCCTTCAGGATCAAATAAGCGATAGAGAATTTAATGTGATTTCCCCAAGTTAGACCTGAAAATAGATATTAGAAAGGTGTATTTTTTTTTTCCGTTCTGCTCCCCAAGATGATGGATGAGTTTGTGCTTCGTTAGTGCATGTGTCTGTGTTTGTTCATTTGAAACAAACAAACATTAAATTTTTAAAGTAAAATAAGTTAAAGGAGGGCAGAATGGAAAAGTAGATGGCTCTGTGACTTAGTCCCAGAGAGAATTTCTCCTAACTAGTGTTGGGGACAAATGGTCAGCAGCCAGAGACTTGTGATTCCAACAGGTTTATTATCACGCCGGTTCTACAGTGAAGGACGGTATGAAAACAGGAGTTGCCCGGGGACATTGTGTTTTGCTGGAACAAAATAAGAAAATTCTCGGAGCGAACTTCTCATTGTGCAACCCAGCACAGTGTAACGCACTGTGCACTCATCCAAGCATTAACAAAAGACAAAATCCCAGTAATCATAAATTCGCCACAGCTCATATGAGAAGTGTAATGACACCAGACCCGATTCTCTTCCTGCCTGAAGACAAGAGACATCCAGAAAAATACCCTTCCTCCCCCTCTTTCCAGTGGAGCAATTCTGGATTTACATGAGAGCAAATCAGTACCAAATTCAGCCCATTGTCTTTTGTTTTGTTCTGGTTTGTAAGGCACAAAAGCCAACTGCATTAAGTTCTGTCCAAGCAGCAGCCCCCCACCGAGCTATTGTAAAGGGCTGCCCCGTTCTGAGGGCACGTGATTGGCACTTTGAGGTTTCTCCAGCCAGACATTCAAAATCACTAGAGCAACTTTTACAAAGGCAGGTCTCCAAATGACGTAACCAAATTCTTGTTGAAGTTATTAAGTGAAAAGGCATTTTCATTAAGACGGAAATTCTGCCCCTGCTGATATCAGTGTCAGGATTTCTGTTGGGTTGGTTGGAGCCTGGGTTCCCTCATCCATATTTTAACAGCATCACTGCTCCTTCTCCAGGGGGAGGAAAGGAAACTTCAGGGGGAGATTAAATTTGCCTTTCCAAGTGATTCTTATCCCCTCCAGCTAGTGGAAAATCTGAGCATAGATCCCATCTGTGGGTTATGCTCCTACCTAAGGAAATAAATGGGGAAAAGAAGAAAAGGGAACAAATCCCTTCCTCTTGCTTAATAAGCAGTTGTGCTTCCAGAGCCAGCAAAGCCAATCGTCTTAATTGAGTGAATAATGTTTTTCCACTATTCCTGATCTTCTGTAAATTAATTACTAATTGTTTTCAGCAGCACCCATCTGTGACAAGCATGATGAGGAGAGATCGAGTCAATTATGAGAGCACTCTGAATTTACACCAAATGCAACAAGAGTGAGGGAACAGCTGCCTCAAACGTGAGGTGAAAAGGTTTTGAAGCTACTTCACGTCCCTGGGTAAGCAGATGTAGAGTGTGAATCCTTCTCTACGAATCACATTGTGCTTATCAAGTGGGGTTTTTTGTGATTTGCTTTGCAGAACAAATCAAGCTTGCATAGGCTCTTTTGTCCCCAGTAACCTTGCTAAAACTATATAGTCACTTTTGGCTTTTAGGTCCCCTACTTTCAGATCCTGATTTATTTTTTTTTTCCCCCCTGCATTTTCCAGAACTCTCCTCAAGGGCGTTCTTTCATTGAAGGTCTCCTTTCTGTCTCGCACAAAGAGATGACTACATGCAAAACCTCAAAAGGAACTAGTTCATCACCTAGGGAAGATGTACTGAAAGGCTCTTGAGAACAAATTGCAGGGAAAAATTGGTAACTGTAGAGCTAATATAACTGTGCAGGTACTGTGAGGATACTGGGTTTGAGAAAACATACTGCTTTCAGAAATTCCAGAAATGAACTGCTGCAGAAACGTGATACTTCTGATTATGTATTGCATGGTTTAGGCCAACAACGTGCTCTGTGATTCTTTCGTCCTGAGAAAAGACCCCAGAGATCGTTCGATCATTAGGCTTGGTTGGGAATAACGTGGTTTCTCTGATCCTGTGGAAGCGTAGTGGTGTTCTGTTTTTCTTGCAAGCATGTACAGCACCCCACATCAGACAGGTCTCTGTAAGATCCATGGGTGCAGCCGAGGACCAGAACCCCAGCTGGAGAAAACCAATTGAGACCTCTTGATTTTAATGGGTGGCTGCTGAGCCACACCACTCCAGCATCCAGCCCCCCTCATCTTGGGATGCAACTAATTACAGCAAATAATTAGTTTTCCTCATTCTCACCAGATCCCTTCTGTAATCTATTTTTAGTACTCTTTCAACAGTAGCTGTCTGTACCCTCCAAAACTATCCAGAAGCCTCTTCCCCACAGTGTTTCCATCAAACAATAGTCATTCCTATTTTCAGTCTCATCATCTGGCTGAAAAAAAATAAAAAGAATAAATCCCCATGGTTTTATTTGTAAATTCTCTAGAGGAGGAGAAAACAGATCTTTCAATACCTTCATGTTTCACAGGGAGCCTTCAGAGTCCCTCATTTTATTTAGGAAGCTCCACCTTGCAAGGAGTGAAAAAAGCTGGACCAAAGCATGTTAATAACGGTAGGTCACGAAAAGAACAAAAGTTCAGTGACTGCTTAGTCCATCTCTAGGGGGTTGGAAAAAAAAACCCCAATGATTTCCAAGAACAAGTGACCGCCTTCTCCGGGCCTGGCTCCACGTGTTAATTACAGCACAGCTGGCATCGTTCAGGTCCACAAGCGACCTGCATCACCCTGTGTGACACAGACCAGCGTCAACGCTTTCTTCCCACCTCTCCTGAGGTGCCTGTGTTTTGAACATAACGTTGTGAGCTCCTCGTTTTGATACTGGGATTATAGAAAGCAAGAAGAGCCAGAAAGCCGTGCCCTGGGAAAATATTTTTATAGTGCTTCAGCAACTTGAGTGTTTCCAAACTACAGCTTGAAACGGGCTTTAGTGACAGCTTAAAAAAAGGACTATTTTGAATGCACTGGGCTCAGGACTTTAGAATGGTCTGCTGGTGCTGGGAAGCATAGCCATGGTCCTTTTTGGGGGGTTTTAAGCTTAAAAGATGTACTGGGGAGAGAGGGGCTCAGTTTGATTTTGCGCGGTGATGCCTGCATCTTGCTGCTTTGTTGGTGAGTGTCAGAATCCACGAGCTGATGGAAGGGGATGGCAGCAAGTCATGGGAAGGAAGAGCCAAAGAAATAAGCAAAGAAATAAAATTGCTTGGTTCCTGTCAAACAAGACTTTGATGATGAGATAGGTGACAAAACATGGTGGGGGGGGGAAAGGGGGCAACAGAGCTGCTGCTTTTCTGAGATAAACTAAGCCCCCTCACTATCATTTTAAAAGCACAAAGTCTTAATGTGGCTACCAAGGAAGAGAGTAAGACAGCCTGATGGCTGGTAAAGCAGCAAGATAAATGGTTTAGATAAACGTGGAGAACAAAATAGCGAGAGGAATGATATTTAGGGATGTGTGAAGGAGCAAAAGGGAAAAGTGCTGCTGGCACCACCAGGAATAACGCCACCAAGGTAGCAAGTCAATCTACTGCAAAAGAATGAGGTTCATCTATTCCAGGGGACTCCCAAAGCAGGTTTAATTTCATGCATTAGGAGACCAAAATGCTCCTTTGGAAATTGTCCTTTGTCCTTCTCAGGCAGTGCCAGAGAGAAACCCATAGCAGAGAAGAAAGGGGAAAAAAATGAAGCAGAAAGGTGTTTAAATCATCTCAGTGGCGAAATAGATTTTTAAAATACTGAGAACCAGCAGCAGGACAGTTAAGCCATAACTAGTGGGCACCAAATGTTGTTGCACTAAACTAACTTTAAACAGGTTGACTGCACTCCATCCATCTCTTCCATCTGAGGAGGTTTCCAGGGGTAAAAAGTGGAAGAAGAGAGACTGGCATCGAGGCAGTCACTGGGGAAGAGTGAAGCGTACGAAAAGCAGGACACCTCAGAGAAGCAGTGATAGACAAGTACAAGCAACAGGGTTGGAACACGCACTGAGAAAAAGGTACAGAGAAAACTTTTGGAATCAGTGTAGATAAACAAATTCGTTTAGTCCATCAGTTTGTCTTTTGTTGTTCTTTGATTTCTGTTATACTAAAGGAGATGGAATTCAGTTACATTCCCTGTAAACTAATGAGTCTGCATCAAAAATACTAGACTCCGTTTTAATATCTCTCTAATGAAAAAAAAAAAAGAAGCTACAAGATCTGAAATATTTGACTAATGATACAAGACACAGTGTGAAGTCAGAGCTAACAGTAAGATGTAGATGATAAAACCAGCATCAGGACAAATAAGATATGGACAGAGACCTTAGGAGATAGCTCAAATCCAGGCAAATCACAGCGAAGCAAGTTAGGTTTCTTTTGATGGTCAGTATTTTTTTCAAACAAGGAACTGCCTGGCTTCTCACTCGGAGGAATAGGGAAATGGGTAGGTACAGAGGAAATTTCAGCCACGTAAAAATTCTGAGCCTAGAGAACTGTGTCTCAGGCTAGGGCTTGAGCTCCCGTGCCCGTACGGTGACCTGATACTGAACTGTGGGGACTGCCATCTGAGAAACTTCCTTTTTGAGATGTGGCAGGTCCTACCTGCTACTGAGGAGGAGGATAAGCATTCATCAGAAAGAAACGTAGGAGTCAGAAGAGTCCAGCTCCTAGCAGAAGCAAAGCAGGGAGTTTCCACAGCAGCACCGAGACCATCCGCCCCTCCAAAGAGGCGACCTAACGTTGTAGGGTTGTGTCCTTTCTCTGCTAAACTCCTCGCCAGCTCTTTAGGCCCCATTTCCCCATGGAAAGGGAAGGAAATAAAAAAGGAGTCAAGATCACACCCCCGTCAGGTCAGCTGCCACCCCCCACAGGCCAGGGAGAGCATCCAACCCAACAGCACAGCAGTGACTGAGAGCTGCTCTCATCATGCATGTACCTAACATGCACAAGGAAAGAACCTGTGGGGAAGAGGGGAAAACCAAACCCAAACCCAAAACCCAATTCTCATCTAGAATGATCAAGCTGTCTGTAATGCAGCCAACTTGAAAGTCTGGGAGGGAGGAATTTTCCCAGGAAACAGCACCATTGAAAACACGTTTGAAGGAGGAGGGCGAGTGATCTTATTTATGAGCTTTAAGGATAAAAAAAAAAAAAAAAAAAGAAGAAAGATTTAGCTCTGTTGGTAGGAAACATCTTCATCGCTTCCTTTAGAAGGTTTATCTTACTCTTTATCAATGAGTGTACTGTGCTGATGTCCGTAGGAGTAATCTGGGCTCGACAATGTTGTCCCTTTGAAAGTGCTGTTTTTCTGAGCAGATCTGGTGGGCAGGCTTGACGCGGTGAGCCATGTTCAGCCTGCAAAATCCTGCCCGAATTTCTTGTATTCTCTCCCTCTAGGTTCTTCCAGAAATCACACGTGGTATATAAGCATGAGTCTATGTTTCCTGAGGAATGGATCAGAATGGATAAGCCAATTAAGAAAAGCTTGAGAGCTGTCTTCTTGCTGTTTTTAAAACCACACCAATTTTTTTTTTTGCAGCAGAGGATCGCAAGTGCTGATTTTATCATAAATCATTAGTCATTATTCCTTTCAGCAGAGCCTTTGACAGCTTGCTTTGTTGTAGTGTGGTGGAATATTCCACGGGATGACAAAGCAAACATATGTTTGAGGATCTGTGCGAGGCGCTAATTGCAACAGGGCACGAGGAGAGATGTGGGAACACGGAAAGTCCGCTGCTTTCAGTGACACACAGACCGTTCAGTCCTCTACAGGTCTCACAACTTCATTTACTTTTGGGAAGACATTCTGTAATACCCTCACAGAGGGGAAGGAGAAGAGAAAGCAGAATTGGCAGCGTTTTATAATATTTTACGCTGCCGCAAGACAGTGGGGAACTCCGGTTCGTAAAGTCAATCACTATCAAAGTTTATTCTCTTTGAAGGCCCCCAGCCAGAGCAGAGGTTTTGCCATCCTGTTCCTCCATCTGCACACCACTTCAAAACGAATCATCTGCACTGGTGGACAGTGAAGAGAGTAAGTGCTTCCACAAAACAGCTTTTTTTAAAGAAAACCTTTAAAATTAAATCGTAGCCATCTGTCACGGTAAAGCACAGATACACTTTTCACCTTCAGAGAGCTTTACAGGCATTGACTAATTAGTCCTTGGGACATAAGAGGACCATTTTTTCCCCCAATTTAGACTGGGAAGTCAGCAGGGGCATCTTGTATCCTGGGGCAGGAATTTAGGCTCCCTGAGAGGCAGAAGAATTGCAGTCCTTTTGTAGTAGTCAATGTTTTCAAGTGGGGGGTGTGAAGTTGAGCACTTCCATCCCCATTTATGCACTTGTGACAAATTAAAAGCTTGATTATTTTTTTCACAACTGGTGCCCATCCAGATGCTCCTATTGACTTATAAATGCTTGAATGTCCAATTTGAATAGGAGCTGCAGGTGCTCAATCCTTTGAATATTAAGCCATTAAAAAGGGTGTGAACTAGGGCTGCACAAGTAGTGTCCATTGATTTGTTGGATGAACTGGAAAATATTTCCTATGCCCTGGATGTTTTTGAGGTGATCTGAAAAATGTTTTCTTTTTAACCAAAATGACTTTCTGCTACCACACTTTTGGTTTGTTTTGGGGATTTTTTTTTTTTTATTATTTTTTTTTTTTTCAGTTTGGTGCTGAATCAAATGTTTTCTTTCATTTTCTGCATTGGTTTGAAGAATAAGAACTTCAGGTAGGTTAAGTCTTGAAAGGTCATGAGCTTTGCTCTGCTCTGTCATTTAGAAACACCAAATTACAAACTTCCCCTTTCTAAAAAAAAGAAATAATTTTTTGACCTAAAGTATTCATCAAGTTTAATACGAATACATGGCAAGTTTCTGTTGACTCGGAACTTCACATTACAGCAAATAAATCATTCTCCTGTTTCTAACTTCAGACTTAGGGAACTGAACTGAGGACATTCACAGGGTGATGGTAGATGGTTTCTCTAAATGAAGACCTTGGATTTAAGCTCTGCAGGATCAGCCTAGGGCATTTGAGGGGCTGCAGCCTCCAGCCATCTGCCTGGCTCCTTCACCAGAGATTTTGAGCTCCAGAGCAAAGACAATTCACTGCCGAGCTATGGCAGCTCACAAGTTATTGTGAATACTGGTTTGGCATTTGTCTTTAAATGCCAAGCTGTGGACCAAGGTCTGCTTCATGGTCACAGAATGCTATGGGGTTGGAAGGGACCTCTGGAGATCATCTAGTCCAACCCCCTGCCAGAGCAGGTCCACCCAGAGCAGGTTGCATAGGAACGGGTCCAGGTGGGTTTGGAATGTCTCCAGAGAAGGAGACTCTACCACCTCTCTGGGCAGCCTCTTCCAGGGCTCTGCCACCCTCACAGGAAACAAGTTCCTCCTCATCTTTAGATGGAACTTCTTATCGTCAAGTTTGTGCCCGTTTCCTCTTGTCCTGTCCCTGGGCACCACTGGAAAAAGACCGGCCCTGTCCTCCTGACACCCACCCTTGAAGTATTTATAGGCATTGATGAGATCCCCCCTCAGCCTTCTCTTCTCCAGACTAAAAAGCCCCAAGTCCCCCAGCCTTTCCTCATAAGGGAGATGCTCCAGGCCCCTTATGACCTTTGTAGCCCTGGTCTGTGCCAGCCTGACTGAACCAGACCTACTGAACCCTTGTCCTCCTCTCCTCCCTTAGCACTGTCATCTGGAAAGGCAAGCTGCCCCAAAGCGTTACCAGAGGATGGCCCTACTTAGACCAGGAAAGGCAGGGGGGAAAGGATGGTTGACAACAGGTGAGAAGAAGTGGTGAGTAGGAAAAATGGGATGCAATGACCACAGTACGTGAGCAACGAAAAATATACATGAAGGCTATAACTTCAAGGCCTTGATGTAAAGAAGCAGAGAGTACTTTGACCTATTGAATAAAAAAGAGGATGGCAAAAGGGAAAAAAACCAAGAGGAGCCATGAAAAATGGATGATGTAAGAGAACCATACTAAAACACAGGGGTATGAGGATGGTAAATCACCTCCATCGGGCTGTTATAGGACAGGACGTTACCTACAAGACCTTTGCCTCAGCTTTTCAGAGTTCCCCTAAATCAATAGATAGTCCAGCAATGGTCTGGACTATGTGATATTTAAGTAGTATATAAGGCCTTTCAACTTCTCTGAAGTGTTACGTACATTGAAGTGGGTCACCTTGAAAACTGCAGCCTGATTTTGGTGTATGTTTGTCCTAAATGAATGTTATTTAGGATACCAGGTATCTAAGGAATGTGTGTTCCCAGGTTAGGCTATTTGGAACAGTTCTTTATGACCAGCTCTGAAGCCTTATGAATTTTTTTGGCACGGACGGTCGTTTTCAGCCGTGAGCATTACGCTCCTCGAGAAATACACGAAATAAAATGTGACAGCAGGGCAAAAATATTTAATAGGCAAAGTGACTTTCCCGAATAATAGAATAATAAATGCAGAAGGGGAAAGGCCAAGTGCAAATGCTGAAATGCATCCGCAGATGCATTTGTGCCACTTCTGCAGCTGCTGGAGGGCCACTTCCTCGCCTGGATTCATTCAGTGCTGCGTTTGAAGTTAATCAGCTCGTTAGGAAAGCGGGCGTCCAGCATACCAGAAAGAGAAGAGCACAGTGAGCTCGGGCTCTTCATTGCTGCTTTTGCTGCCAGCAGTTCCTGTCGATCGATTAATATCGTGAAAGGATTAAAACGGATGACGTGACAGACAGAACAGTCGGTTATTTCCAGCAAGAAAGTCACAAATCTGTCAAAAGGCTTGTTAAGTCCTAGGGAGGGTCGGGAAGTGCCGCGGCGTTCGCTGTGCTGCAGTTTGGGACGGGAGGATTCGACCTTCATGGGTAGAGAATGGTTCTGTGCTGCTGCTGGAGGCAGACTTTGCGCTGCTTCCATGACTTTCTCTGTACCTGCTTGTTTTCCCTACGTGTTAAACTCTGATTTTTTGGAGAAAGGACGGCATTTGCTGCGAGTTTGGGCAGTGTTTAAGCTTTCTTCCTAGCTGAAGTCTCTGTAGCCTACTGCAATATAAATGACACCGCTGCTGGCCAGAAAGGGTGGAAGTGGTCTTTAATATTAAAGATCTGTAGTAGTGTGTGACATGGCTTCAAACCTCGGCTGCACCAACACCACGGCTGCTAAACTGATAAAATAGGCCGCTTTTATTAAATATTAATCTGTACAGAGCACAAGGTGACTAGAGAATGGGTGGATGTTAAAGAAGGGCTGAAGCCTGTTGAGGGAGTGAGCAAGCCCCTAAGTTTTAGGGCTTTTCTTGCTTAGGTTTTGTATGGTTTGTGCACTGGCCAGTAATGTTATTACCTACAAATCAAAGAGGATAGCAGTCAGGGTAAAGAAGTAGAAACCTCAATCAAAATGCAGCGAGCTTCTTCACAACGTTAGGATTATTAATAATAGCTGTGCCGCGGTTGTTATCAGGAGACCTCAAATGAAATTGGAGCTGAAATATATTAGTCATCTACAAATATGCAGAGGCAAAAAATCTCTCCTGGAGAACTTACAGCTTAAACTGACAAGGTTAAAAAACCAACAAACAAGTTAAAAAAAAAAAAAAAAAGACAAAAAAACAACAACAGAACCAAAAAAAAAGGAAAGAAACAGGGTAGGAAATGAATTCCCAAACTGATACAGTTCGCCCAGAGTTGTATGGTGGATTAAGGGCTCACAGTTGAGTCAAAACTCAAGAGTCACAGTTCCCTGACTGCCCGGCTCTATCCTTTCAAGAGGAGGGAAACAAAACGAAGGCTAAAATGAATAGAAAGGATATTGATCCTTAAACGTGGCTGAAACAAGCAGGAGGATTTATCATAAAATGTTATTCTGATGGCAGATATAGGGAACGTCGCTGTGTGGTGGTGAAGAACACACAGCACGCAGCAAACAACTCTGTTATGGCTGGGAAAGGTGATTAAAATTCCTCTAGTGTCTTCTCCAAGGACTTCTTTTAGTGTCTCTTCTTTCAGCCAGGCATCTGAACTTGGACCTCAATGTGAATCACAGAATGCTGTGGGGTTGGATGGGACCTCTGGAGATCATCTAGTCCAACCCCCTGCCAAAGCAGGTCCATCCAGAGCAGGTCCCACAGGAACGTGTCCAGGTGGGTTTGGAATGTCTCCAGAGAAGGAGACTCCACCACCTCTCTGGGCAGCCTCTTCCAGGGCTCTGCCACCCTCAGAGTGAAGAAGTTCCTCCTCATGTTTAGATGGAACTTCTTATGGTCAAGTTTGTGCCCATTTCCTCTGAAGATACCCATTGCCTCAAGAAATCAAGTTCTCTTGTCATCTCTGCTGAACTCTCTTCACAGTGATGGTTGATAAACCACAGGTGTTACGCAGAGCGAGGGGGGCAAACCCCACCAGCAATCACACAGCCAGCAGCTGGCCAGGGCTGGGACCCTGCCCTCTTTCATGTCAATGCTGGCCATCTCCTCTTGTCAAGGAGAAGTCCTCGTTTCCATGAAGTTCACACTTGGACATCATGGTCTGTATCCTAAGATGATTGATAATCAACTTCCCATTTCCTGGGTCAAGCACCAACCACTTTTCTTCATTATTTGAGGGTGATCCAATGCTGTTTCTACCAAAAGACCCATTTTTGCACGTTTCCATGAGGGGTGAATTGAGTCCTGGGAATGGAGGCTGAAACCCGTTCTTACTGTTGGGGGCAGTTCTGTGATAAACTTTCCTCTCTGGTAAATTCTAAAAATCTCTGCCATAGATTCAAGGGTGAACATGGTGGGAACTGTTCAGGTTCCTTGTTATTTAAGCAGATGTGCAGAACTTATCAAAATCAGCAAGCTAAAATATAGAAGAACAAGTAATGGCAGTAAGAACAGTTTGTATAAGTGTGTTTTTCTTTGTAGAAACAAAACAGGTCGATGGCATGAAAACTCTGAGAGCCATTCCTGACCTCCTCATTTTCCTGCTTGGATTTCATAACTGGCGAGATCATCGTAAGTATTATAATTTCATAACCGTAACTTTTAATAATTTATTTTATTGTAAATCTATGTCCAGATAAGATGGAAAGGAGTCCATAAACAGACCTAAACCACTTTTTAGGATGGGGTTGTTTGTAGGTTAATTCAAATATGCCTTATTAAGATTGATTTATTTCTTCATGAAGCCGGCTATTCTGCAAAGGTCATCATCTTCTCCACATACATTAAATACAAATATATATACAGCAGGAGATTTACAGTCTGAATAGGTATACTAAAACTGAGTCATAATCAGCCTTGCACGATATTAACCTTGTTTAATCATCTCTCAACAAATGTTCATGTGTACGTATACGTGAATATAAAATGCATACATATGTAAGTCTATAAAAGCAAACTGACAACTATAATTTAGGGACTGGAGTACAAAGATCCGCAAGCTTAGAAAAATGAGCCTGAATTTTCTGATACAGTCCGTTTTTATTGATCTCATTGTCTGTGAATTTAGGTCAGATTTTCAGGACCTACTTAAAAATCTCTAATAGACTATACATGCACACGCGGGCGTGTATATACACAGACAAAATGCTTTCATTCAAATACAATATATAGCAAGCATTGTCAAAAGAAAGAGAAATTTATCTGTGACTTCTAAAAAGTCCAAATGCAATAATAATCTTCTTGTATTTCGTTTCAATATCACAGCCCACGTCCTGGTATGCTTTAATGGTTACAAACCAGATCCTGTAGGTAATTACAATTAAAATACTTATATTATTAAAGGCCATTCATAAAGCCTATACAGACAGTGAAATCCAGCTGCCTTTGCTAGTGGGGGTGTAACAAAGTCTATTTTGGATAATCCATGCCCCAGGAAAGTTTTGGCCAGATAAACTATGACAAAACTCAACTTCTTCAAAAATTGCCAGGAGATCTTTCATCTGAGGATCTAAGGTTTTTGCTGTCAAAGGTGATGGATGGCCTTGAGGTTGGGGACAGTCAAGTTGAGATATCTACAGGCCAGGTTTCAACAGGTGATTAGCACCTACTAGACTATCCTGAAACATCCTTGTCAGCAGAGCCAAGCCACAGTCATTCCTGGAAATTCCTTTTATATATATCTATATATATTTAAGGTTGCAGCTGAAATAGCCACACAAATTAAAATGCTTAATTCTTGGTGTTTTCTGTTCCTGCGCTCCCTCTTCTGGCTTTCTAGAATTATTTAGCAAACGTCTTATGCCCACAACGTAAGAACAACTCCACTATCAGTTGTGAAATCATCGGTTGCAACGATGACACGTGCTTTGGTGCCACAAAAGGGACTGCTATGGCCATAAAACTTGTGAACATACATATTCCAAGTAAAGGTTCCCTGGGCTTCTGGAGAACAAAAATAATCCTACTATTGGTGCAATAGTTGCAATACTATGGATATGGATAAAAAGAAGGCTTCACTGGAATATGCTCTCCAGATTTCTAGTTTGGTCTCTTTCCTGAACATTCCAATAGGATGGTGTGCTTAATTTGTCCCCATAAACTAGTAGAATTTTTTTTTTTCACTAATTTTCTTCTAAATTATATAACAATAGCATTGTTAAATTGACATTCTCCTGCACTGCTAAAAATCCAGCTATTGTGGGAATGTACAGCTGAAATCAATTTCAATGAATTTCATTGCTGAGCCCGAGAGAAAAATAAAAACGTGGTGGAATTTTGCATTTAAAATATTGTTCATTCTTAATATCCTTCCAAACATCTTTCCTGCTGCCATATATATGCTTATATGAAGTATATATGAACACAAATGAAGCCAGCCCCCCATGTAAGCTTACTGGGAAACTGGTCCTGAGCTAATAGTCAGAAAGGAGGTGAACAACACTTTTTTGCCCATCTCATGTTACATTTGCAATGCCCTTTTCTAAGTTGTAAACACTTTTTGCTTTCATCTCAAGCACCAAAATCCAGGTGACCCATACAGAAAAAAATAAATCTCAGTATTACAGAAAGAGTTCAAAAGCAAGCTGAACTCGGGGTTGATATTGTCTCTCTTTCAATAAACTCTGCGTAGCCTTAGGAAACTCTTGAGATTGTTGGATAAATGTTTTCAGTGTATATAATAAGAATTATATTACATATGCATCTCACATTTTCAGTTTGGGAGTTCTACCTTAATAAAGCTATATTAAAAGGTGCTTTAAAATGTGTATTAAAGCCACAAACCAACACATTTCAGTTCAAGGTGCAGAGTCCAGCTTCTCCATGGATTTTAGCATTCGAGGAGGTCCTAAAACTTAATGGCTTTAAAGAAATGTTCTTTGATTGCAGGGAATTCCTGCCATGAATGCTTCAGAACGCAGAACCCTGATGTTTCCCAGTTCTCATTGCCGTCACCCATGCCACACGCCAACCTGCAGAGTACCGGAGGTGAGTCGGCAGGGAATAATTTCTGCACATGTGAAAAAAGGAGCTTTCACATTTTTGGGGTCCACTTTCAGCCCCTCTCCTTTGGTAGAGCCTGTGCTCTAGTCCTGTAAACACAGTAATGTGTGACTCAGGTGAGTCACGCCGTTTATTGGCCCGCGCCGGAGTATTTGCTCAGATCTAGCGTGAAGTGTTGGCTCAGATCTAGCGTATCGCTGACACGGGGCATTACAGCCCAAGGGGAGAAAGAAGCAAGTCCCGCTTCCTCTTCTGGAAAGCCCCCAGAAATTCCGTCGGGTATAAAATCCCAGCAAGCGGCCGTGGTACTTTCAGGGCAAGGAGCCTCATAAACGTGATGCACGACAGCATCATTGCGGTCTAAGGACCTGGGCGTTCCAGGAAAGTGGTTTTATAGGAAATCGCTGGGAATTATTAACCTGCATCAAGGTACTCTCACACATAATTATTTGCAAGATCAGAGGCGGTATTTTTGCAAGTGTTGGTCTTCACGTATCATGAAGATACTCTTCACAAAGAGTAAATTCTGCTTTAGCAGCCGATAAAAGTTGCTGTACCACAGCAGGACTTCACGGCTGCGCCATCAGCTCTTATCAGAGTCAAAGGGACATGTACAGGACTTTGAAGAAAACACGAAAAAGAAAGAATGGCCTCACTCTCTGTAGTATGAGAAGATATGATCTGAAGGCTTGTAGTGTCACATATCGTGTGTGGTCCCTACAGTAGCTGTGAGTCAAGGCTTTTTTTTTTTTATTTAAAAAAAAAAACAACTTACTGACTGCTTTTCTTGTAGGGAGACTGACAACAAAAAGCAGAGACCACTTGGGTCCTCCCCGCACCTTCTTTCAATGCTCATTAATATAATAAGGCTTCAAATGAAAGGTATTTCAGGGGCAAAAATTCCGAAAGGAAGTTAATATTCAAAATCCAAGTACAACTGCACGATGCTTCATGGACTCAAACTTCATCTTAACACTTCCCCACCATATTATCTCGAGTCTGTAATTGCTGCTTTGCTCCTCCAAAGTTATTCCTGCTACAGAGTTGGGGTTTTTTTTGTTTTGTTTTTTAAGCGGTGCTGAGTCAATGGGTTCAAACTATTCAGAGAGCCTTTATAAGTAGTTTGGCTGGTATTGAACCTAACTGGCTGCTAATAACTATTCGACTTCGAAATATTTTAGTGCTCCAGCTTGCAGTGCACCCCAAGAGCTGATGATGGTGAGCTGAGGAAAAAGCTGGAAGTAACAAACACCAACAACACCCAGCGAGTGAAAACCACGACATTGGCACTCATCTCAGGGGCACTGAGGATGCTCGAAACGCTGGCTGGAGCAGTAAATAGTTATTCCATGGGCAAAGTGGACGCCCCAAATCATAGAATGGTCCAGGTTGGAAGGGACCTTTCAGATCATCTCGTCCAACCATCAACTGAACTCTGATCAAAACCATCACTAAACCATGTCTCTAAGCACTAGGGCAACCCGGCTTTTCAATCCCTCCAGAGATGGGGCCTCAACCACGTCCCTGGGCAGCCCAGTCCAATGTGCAATAACCCTTTCCGTGGAAACATTTTTCCTAATCTCCAACCTGAACCTCCCCTGGGGCAACTTGAGGCCATTTCCTCTTGTCCCATGGCCTGTTCCTTGGGAGAAGAGACTGACCCCCCCTGGCTACACCCTCCTTTCAGGGAGTTGGAGAGAGCCAGAAGGTCTCCCCTCAGCCTCCTTTTCTCCAGGCTGAACCCCCCCAGCTCCCTCAGCCTCTCCTCACAAGACTTGTGCTCCAGACCCCTCACCAGCTCCCTTGCCCTTCTCTGGACCCGCTCCAGCCCCTCAAGGGCTTTTTTGTGGGAATGGACCAAAAACTGGACACAGCCCTCAAGGTGGGGCCTCACCAGTGCCCAGTCCAGGGGGACCAGCACCTCCCGAGTCCTGCTGGCCACACTATTTCTGACACAGGCCAGGATGCTAGTGGCCTTCTTGGCCACCTGGGCACACTGCTGGCTCATCTTCAGCCCACAGGCGACCAACACCCCCAGCTCCTTTTCTGCCAGGCAGCTCCAGCCACTCTGCCCCCAGCCTGGAGCGCTGCAGGGGGTTGCTGTGACCCAAGGGCAGGACCCGGTGCAGCTCCCCCACCACCAACCGCAGGTGGGAGAGCGACACCGGCCTCGGGGTGCGGGTGAGGAGCCGCAGGGGGCGGCCGGCCCNTTGGTGGGACCCAAGGGCAGGACCCAGCACTTGGCCTTGTTGAACCTCATCCCATTGGCCTCAGCCCATCCATCCAGCCTCTCCAGATCCCTCTGCAAAGCCTTTCTACCATCAAGCAGGCTGACGCTCCCACCCGATTTGGTGTCATCTGCAAATTTTACAACAAATGCTGCTGACCCAGTGTCCAGCAGAGGAAGAGAGCAGATAGCAATAGCGAATCAATTAGAAAGCAGCAGCACTGCCTGGATTCAGAGCTGCATGGAAGACAAAGGCATGGAAATCAGTCAGCTCCCCAGCAGCAACTCTCCTGACGATACCAAGTTTATCTACTCTGACTAGATGCCTTCACAGTTTTATTGAGCTACATAGCGTAAGGTACACTGCCATCCAAGCAGAACTGGATTGATAACATATCTTTAACCTCAGTGGAATAGCCAGTACAAACGAAAAAAAGCAAGCATGACAAAAAAACCCCACATAGACTATAAGATCATCTACCTGTAAATCTGATTCAAAGCTTAGTTTTCCACTGGCAGACTGCACTGTGTACATGCTGCTTTGGAAGGTGTGTAAAAAGAAATAGGGATAGGCAATACAATAGACAAGTGTACGTGATTTGTGTAAAAACAGGCTATTACACGGATAGAAATTATTTGATTTGGTATTTATTAAGTACCTGTAAAGTGCTCAGTGTTATCCAAGTTACAAAGAAAATTGTCTTCTGCTGTAAGAAACTGACAATCTAAATGACAAAAGGGAATAGACAAGGTGCTGTGAGAAGCCAGTGATGAATGAGGAATATTTTGATTGTGTTTTGAATTTGATTGCTTTCTGTCAGCACCTCGGAGCAGGAGTTCTTGCTACAGGTTTGCCAGCACGTGGGCAAGCGTGGCAGAGCAGAGCATTGGCATTTCAGACACAGCAGTAGACCGAGAGCGCCAAACTAAAGATGAAACATAATAAAAAAAAGAGACAAGTTTGGAATTGCTATTCGCGCAGGGAGGAGAAGAATGAAGGACAGCCTTAAGTAATCTGAAAAGAGCTTAAGATGAGGCAAGAAAACTGCAGGAACCTGGTACTAGACTATGGACTCAAGACAGAGCCACTGTAAGGAACAGCATCTGAAGCAGATGCAGTGGTAGAAAAATAAAGCAGAGCAGCCCTGCTTTACAGAAAGAACTGTTAGAAAATCCAACGTGGCTATTCAGGAGACCTATCTGATGAAGGCAGGTGATGAAGGAATCCAGTATCAGCTGTTTAGTGTGATACAGACAGTTAGGAAAAAAAAAAAAAAGGATGAGTAATTTTTATGGCCAACCTCTCAGCCTTAGGAGCATGTTCATTACCAGAGGTCCAACATGTCACATTTATTTATAAAGTCTGCGAGCGAACTAAGCAAGGCTTCCTTTGGCAGTGTAAAAACAATGCTGTCACAGATGGGCTTCACACAAACGGGGGTTTGTTTTATCAGTAAGTGTCTTCTCCCCACCACCACCCCCGTCCAAAATCCTCAACCTGTAAGTCTTCAACCTTCTTTTTTTCCTTTCTCATCACTTACAAACATAACAAAGAATAAGACATCGTTTGTTTGTTTTCTTTACTTGATAGGAGACTAGTTTTTCTCCAGCTTGGTGGTACTCCAAGTGAAAAGGACAGCAGATACACTCCTGGCAACTGTACAGGGTGGAGGGTTTTTTTTTGTTTTGTTTTTCCATAAAACACTTCACTGTGCCAGCTTTTCTGAGTAACCTCAGAAATAATATACTTTTTCTGACAGATGACAGCAGAGTGTAGTTAATACACAAATTAGACCCACACAGAATGTGATTGATAGGAATGTGATTGATACACAATGTCATTATTCCAAAGAACAAGGTGGTACCTGACTAGCAAAGAGGCCAACCTTATACGTAAGATTTAAAATGAAAATACTTTCACAGACTTTAACAAAGCTCTTTTTTCAGTTTTTCGGTGCTTCACAGTTGCTGTGCAAAACCCTTCTAGCAACAGAAGAATCCCTCTTACAATGAAGCATGAAGGTACAGCATGAAGCTTGTCAAACAGAGCTGTCTCCTCACAGCAGTATCAGATGGTTTCACCCAAACCATGTGAAAGCAGAAAGAGCTTGAGAAGTTTCAGATAATTGGCTTTTTTTTTTTCGCATTAAAAAAAATAAAAAGGAAGATGCAAGCAAGCATAAAAATCTATTACAGCAGCAAGGCTTTCACTGTAGGAGGTACAAATCACTGCTTCCTCCTAAGCCTGGCGACAGTACAGCAGGGTGGCACCACGCACACACGTGGCACAGGTCACAGTAAGGACAGAAGGATTTGAGGGCTGGCCTGGTTCCTAGACTGGTGCAGCGAGGGGGTTAAGTCAGGCAACAGAAGTGCTCTCAGTCGGTGCCTGTCAAGGATCGCCCCGCTGAAGGATTTTCATCCTAAAACCTCACACTCAAACCAAGTGGCTGTTGCCGGCACCATCGGCCAAAACAAACACACACTTGTGATTCTACAACGGATGTCGCATCCAGAGTGAGTGAGTTTCCAGACACCATACCCTACACAGAGAAAAGTTTGTAAATAAAACCCCGTGTTTCTTCCCCTTCTCTCCCCCACGTCAGCAGCTCCAGCTCCAGGGGATGAAGGGGATTACTGCCAAAAGCCGACGAGATCGGCAGCGTGACGGGGTTAGGAATAGCAAGTCCTTAGCGACTGACTCAGCTTCTGACCCTCTCCATGAACTTGGCCAAAGTGCTTCTCGGTGCCACCGCTGCTCTCCCAAGCTCCCTATCATCTTATGCAATTAAGCCAGCATCTTCAAGGCAGTGACCGCCTCTCTCTAATTTTGCTGAGAAACAGCCTATCGGCTTGAATGATACCTCGGTAAAAAAAAAAAAAAAAAAAAAGGGGGCTGACTTTACTAGGATCTGCCACACCGAAAATAAAACCATCTTTTCACTTAAATAATGAATACCCACACAGTTAAAACTTGTTAATATGCTTTAAAAATATGTACAGCTGGAAGAGTGGCATGCTGCTCTCATTCACAAGTTTGCTGCATCCTTACTGACGCCTACAATCTCTCCTCAAGGTCTATTTGCAGAGGCTTTTCTCCCAGGGTCCAAGTTTTCCCTTGGTGTCCCTTCTTCCCCTTTTGTGTCCTTTCTTCCCCCTTTTCTCCTGCTTTGTCCCCCTCCTCTAGCAGAGCCCCTCAGTCACACTGGGCGAACCATTCGCGGTGTGACAAGGGGAACCGAGCCAAGCCTCAAGTGAGCAGAAAAATAACCTGAAGAAAAGCAAACAATTTCTTTTTAACCATGGTGGGTTCCCCCAACCGAGCTTATTCCCCAGCACAGGAGGTGTATCAAGACACCTGAGGATGAAGGAGAGCAAACCAAGCTGCAGAGACGAATGCATCGCTTAGCAGGATAGGAATGTTTTTAAAAGATTAATATTGAGCAGGGGTTCTCACACTGGGGAACTCTTTAAAACATCATAAAATGGACTTAATACATATTCCTTATGTTGTTCACAGCTTCCTTTGCCAGTTTGGCTAATTATACGATATTTAAGTTTAAACATATGCTGCCTCCCTTGCAGTGAATCCTCTCCTCCTACATGATACTGCAGTGAAGTCATCTTGCTGACTTCAAGCCCAATCCCGCACCCTCTCCAGTAGGTGGGCATTTTTAGTTCGTCCGGAAAGCAGTCCAGCCCCGAAAGCCAGACAGGGATTCTTATTGCAATAAGCTACCAGGAGCTTTTCTGCAAATACCCCAAAATGCACCATCCAGGTGCCAGATGTTAAAGAACCAGTACAACTTCCACCATCCTGGGCATCCAGTGCTTAAAATACATAAGAGAGAGGACGCACCTGCATTGGTTTGAAAGGGGAATCAGCAGACCAGAGAGGCTTCTACCCTCCCTCCTTCCATACCAGCACCAATTGACTTTAAGATTTTTATTTAATTTTTTTTTTTTTTTTTTAAAAA
>QJSC01027870.1:111953-130638 GCA_003697955.1 Calidris pygmaea
GGCGCAGCGAGCACACCACAATAGCTGTGTTTCATTAGCTTAGCACAGCAGAGGACAGGATTTGAAGGGGGGGAAAAGACAGCAGCTGAAAATAATTGCATTAAATTAACATTAACCCACAAGCCCAGAAGAGGCATATAATATTCAGGACTGCTACAGAAGCGGTAACTCAGAATGAACGTCTGCAAGAGATGAATAATCCGGCTCTGACTGGGATTCGAAATCCTAAAGGAAGAAAGTTCACCTCGAACGGTGTTCCCCGAGGAGGGGAGGGGAGGAAAGGAAGGAAAGCATGGCCTAGTTAAAGATACCAGTAGGTAGGAACACAAACTGTAAAAATGATGTGGTTCCCCAAGGACTAACTTTTTTTTATGCTTTATACACACATTCCCACACATTCCTCCTCAAAACGGACTTTGAAAATAAATCTACTTTTAAGAACTGTAAATGAAACAGACCTGTGAGAATTTAAACACTTCGGGCAGAAAAGCCCAAAACCTCAGAGAATAGAGGAAAAAAAGGCAGCCAGGACTGGAGTGGACGAAAACACAGCACCGCAGTGACAGCTATAATTCAACCACTGGATGGACTTTACAACGGTCCACGAGCCTTGATGCCACAAGGGTTTAGAAAGGAAAACTATCACCAAAAAAGGTACTTAATAAATCTGTTAGAAAGGAGAGACACACGACAAACTCAAGGAACTCTCCTCAAACTGAAGAGGGAATTTACGCTAAGCAGAGGGAGAGGAACTAATTATTTAAAAATTAAAAAGAGGGGGAGTTACAGCACCTATTGATTTCATCTATGAACAGCTACCAGAAGTAAGCAATGGTTGGGAGGGATAACACAGCTCTCAAGTTCTTTCTCCCAGTTCCAGCTGGAAAAAAACAGCCTGGTCAGGCCCTTGGTGAGCAGCAGGGCAAAAGGAAGAACTAAGCCACAAACTGAGGGCTGAGGAAAGCCAGAGTAGAAGCTACTATCAGACCAGCTCTGAGAAGACTTCACCAGACCTTGTTCCTCATTAGCCACTGTCCATCTGAATTTACACGGCTCCTCCAATTGGACACGAGTAATAAATTCTACCTAATGAGCAAGCCAGCATTTGGAAACAATTAACATCCTATTTTCCTTAACCACCATGTTCAGGGAAGTCCTTACTTCCCTTCTGCATCCCTGCAGAACTTCAAATATTTATAATGAGACAAAAAATAATCTATGGGTTTTACAGTTACAGCAAAACTAACCAGCGTGGGTTTGTGCTTTAAGATGTTGTAAGCTCCAAAAGATTCCCTATCAAACTTATACAGTTAATTTGTAATCCATCCTTACTGGGCAGTAAAAAGTTTCTTTTTAGTTGAGCTCCCCAGAAAAGCAAGATTTTATAGTTCTTCATCCGTATTTGTCTACCATCTGCACAGCACTATCCCATATGGACACACAGCATATTTTTTTATATTTTTGTGAAGTCTCCCTCGTTAGCAATATTACCCACCCCACCCCCAGTTCTGCTCTTTCCCTGTATGATCAGCACAGGACTGCCTAAAAGAGAATAAAATATAGCGCTTCATTGAAGTTTTGAAGTTTTTAGTGTTTAAAGTAAGTGCTCCCAAATATTTTTATATAAACACTTTGATGAAAATGTTAGAGCAGCCTGAATTTCACTTACCTAGAAGAGTCTTTATAACTACTTTACTAACTAAGCTAACTACTTACTTGAGTAAATCACACCCCACACGTTTCAGAGTAGAATTCAGGTAAGTTCGGAGATGGCAATCTGTTTTTAGCACAAAGTTTTGCTTTCAGGCCTTTCATTTTGTTTTTCCTTAGAAAACTGAGAGATTCCTTTTCTCAAAGCAAAGCAAACAGCTTCCGTGCGAGCAGCAGGGCGAAGGCAAAGCCATCTGAATCCCAGCTGCAGGTTTCCAGCTGTTTAATAAGGCTCACA
This sequence comes from Calidris pygmaea, assembly GCA_003697955.1. Taxonomy (NCBI): domain Eukaryota; kingdom Metazoa; phylum Chordata; class Aves; order Charadriiformes; family Scolopacidae; genus Calidris; species Calidris pygmaea. The sequence continues at coordinate 113,902 of QJSC01027870.1, forward strand.
CCGGAGCCTCTCCCTTACAATTTCTGCTCCATCCCGTTTCCTTCTTTCACAAAACCTGTCTGAACTTTGCATCTTTGGGAATTCTGTTGCTCTGCTGACTTGGCTTAAATCAGCCGACAATTTAAAAGTTAGTGTGGAGGGGAAGGGGGAGAAGAGACACAGATCCCACACGCAGAAGCAACAAAATCTGTTGCTGTTTCTAAGGGTACCAAGCTAAAAATCGAAAGGGGTGGGGGGGATGACCCAACTTCTGAAAGAGAAGCCCCTTCTTGCTCTCCACACCTAATACAACTTTTCACCAGCAGAAATCCATCCTAAAGCTTTGGTTTACAAACACTGGAAACATCAAGTAACAAAGACAATTACACCTGAGGTTCTCTCTTATAGGAGATTTTAGAGAATACTTCCATTTCATTGGACGAGTTTTCTTTCTGGTCCCAGCAAAATATGGCATTTTTGATCAAACTTACCATTGCTGAAGTTTCCAAATCCATACCTGAGCTAAAAAAAGCAACTCTCCAACTGTTGCTGTTCATTCTTACATTTCCATCAGTTATTTGCATAGTCATTCCCACTCTGATTTAATCTTTCCTTTCACGATTGCGTAAGTCGACATAGAAAAATGAGAGCAGTAAATCAAAATAAGCACTTGGCAGCAGCATGTTGGTGAGATCACAGCGAGATCCTGGAATAGCACAAGCCCTCTCATATGGAAAATGCTCAGGGAGTTCCCATGCAGGCTGAGATGGACACAGACCGCTGTGGAAACCAGCTGTTAACTGGGGAACACCCAAGGAGGTGACAGAATGGACATCCAAAGTTTCACAACTAACGGGTTACGTTATGCGATCTAGCCCTTTTTAATCTAATCACACGATGGAGCTCAGAGGTAAAAAGTGAGAAGTCCCTATTGAAAGGTAAGCTTGAACACAGAGAGGGGGGTTCATTTCTCTGATTTTCAGTTTGCTGATTAAAAAAAAAAGGGTTTGTGGGGTGGAAAAATAAAGTATTGTTTAGGAAAGGTGTACTTGGCCTGAGGAGAATGACAAAAGAATTACCTAAAATGTGTTTGTGATTCATCATGGTTCAATAACTTCTCCTGAATGCTAATGTGTTTCAGGGAGATAGAAAGGCTTGTGCAGGTGTGAAGAGAAATGATTAGTCAATTATTAGGCTGCTCAAGCCGTACCCTAGGGAAAGGGTCTGCCAGCAACTCTCCACACACTGCTGGTATTTAGAAACCGCCAGAACAGTCAGGACAACAAATTACATCTCTGAAGTTCAACCAAGCCAAGTGCAGGGTCCTGCACCTGGGTCACAGCAATCCCAGGCACAAGTACAGGTTGGGCAGAGAATGGCTGGAGAGCTGCCCTAAGGAGAAGGACTTGGGGGTGCTTGTGGATGAGAAGCTCAACATGAGCCAGCAATGTGGGCTGGCAGCCCAGAAACCCAACCCCATCCTGGGCTGCATCAAGAGAAGCGTGGCCAGCAGGGCGAGGGAGGTGATTCTGCCCCTGGAGCACTGTGTCCAGCTCTGGAGTCCTCAGCACAGGAAGGACATGGACCTGTTGGAATGGATCCAGCAGAGGGCCAAGAAGATGCTCAGAGGGCTGAAGCACCTCTCCTATGAGGACAGGCTGAGAGAGGTGGGGTTGTTCAGCCTGGAGAAGAGAAGGCTCCAGGGAGACCTTACATTGGCCTTCCAGTACCTGAAGGGGCTACAGGAGAGATGGGGAGGGACTCTTTGTCAGGGAGTGTAGTGACAGGACGAGGGGTAACCATTTTAAATTGAAAGAGAGGAGATTTAGATGAGATATTAGGAAGAAATTCTTTGCTGTGAGGGTGGTGAGACACTGGCCCAGGTTGCCCAGAGAAGCTGTGGCTGCCCCATCCCTGGAGGGGTTCAAGGCCAGGCTGGATGGGGCTTGGAGCAACCTGGGCTGGTGGGAGGTGTCCCTGCCCAGGGCCAGAAGCTGGAACTGGATAGTCTTGAAGTTCCCTTCCAACTCTAACCATTCTATGATTCTATGATTTCTTTCTTCTGGTTTTGCCTGCCTCCACAGTGAACTTTGTACTTAAAACAAAATGCTACGTGCTTTAGTCAGAGTGGCATCTCTTTAGATGGAACTCAGAAGTTCCATCTAAACATGAGGAGGAACTTCTTTCCTGTGAGGGTGGCAGAGCCCTGGAAGAGGCTGCCCAGAGAGGTGGTGGAGTCTCCTCTGGAGACATTCAAACCCACCTGGACACATTCCTGTGCAACCTGCTCTGGGTGGACCTGCTTTGGCAGGGGGTTGGACTAGATGGTCTCCAGAGGTCCCTTCCAACCCCATAGTGTTCTGTGATTCTTTAGGAGTGAGTGTGAGGAAACAATCTAAAAAGCCCCTTAAACGAATCTAAGCAGTAACTCACGGCCTTTTGAAATATTATTATGGTTATTTCAGAAGGAGTATATCTATACAGATCTATCTACACGGACCAGCACAGGGAGGCTGGTTTAAATTTAAACTTCATCTTGCTTTAGTGTAACTACTCACTCCATCAGTAGCTTTACCACGAGCAATAAAACTGGATTCTCTTTTACCACCCTGGAGACCCACTCATTTCTGCAGGTCTTGCAAAATATTTCGAGAAAAAATTTCAAATGTGTTGCTTATCACCATGATCCCCAGCAACCTTTTCTCACGCAGAAGTCAGAACAGCATGAGGGACTGTTTCATTTCATGCAATTTCACCTTTCAAGACAATGAACTAGGATCCCTTAATTGCAAATGATGTTCAGTCCTTAAAAGGGGAACCCTCTGACGGATACTTAGGAAACAAAACCCAACATTTTCTAAGAGCAACCAAAGGATCAGAGCAACAACTGCAAGCCAACAGCGTGCTTCCAGCACGGAGGAGCAGCCTGGCTTTGGCTGCCTGCCTCACTACACACCCGAGACACACAACTGCTGCAGCCTGATGCTCATCCTCACTACCAGACATCACCATTTTTGTGGCATAGTTCATTTCTGAAACGAAGAGCAAATAAACCACTGGTGGCTTAATTTATTAGCTATACAAAATTCTCAGGGTTTCAGTAAAATGAGATGAAAACCATTAATCCAGCGGGATTCATACTCTTTTGATAAAGAACACTAGCCTTTATGCCTGTGCCCTTTATCCAACCACAGTTCTCACTAAATTTGTAGGAACTCCGTTTCCATCTACAGTTTAGTGGCTAATTTCTTAACATTCACAACCACTAAAAAAATAAGCAAAGGCCCTACTGCTCTACTGCGCTGTCATACTGTGTGTTTGCACACATGCACACGTGTGCATGGGTATAAAAGGCAAATATTTTGATCTAAAAAAAATGCTTCCAGAATGCAAATTCCAATCTCTTGTCTCCTAAATAGTAAAAATCTTGATAGGAAGTCTTTCCAAGCTGTTTAGAAAGTACCTATTGTCAGCAGCATAGCTGCATAAGATGAGCGCTTCCCACTCAGGTCATTTGACCCATGCAATTATTTTCTCCCTCATTATTCATGCCAGTACAGCAAAAAAGAATATGACCCATATCTGTTTTGGTTTGTGCAGAATCAATGGGATTAGTTCCAAAAACCAAAACTGAAGCACATATTTAATTCTAATTTAATGGGCATAATAACCCTTCCTGTCTTCACCCACACCCATCCACCTTAAAAGACCCAGAATAATCTAGGATTGGCCTTAAAAGCTCAAGAGCTTCCTAGCTCAAGAGCTTCCTTACTCCCACTGCAGCCTTATGGTAGACAACCCATAATACTGTCTACTGAGGACTCAAACAGGCTCTGCAACAGCAGACAGAAAGGACGGGGAGGAAAAAAAGGAGGAGAAAGCCCCAAAAGCAGCCCGTTTGTATGGCTACCGACCCACAGGACAATCCGAGTTGCAACAGGGCTTTATCGTTCACCTCAAAGGCTGTTTATGAATGTGGTTTGGCCCTGCCCTGCCACCAGCTAAAGATTTTTGCACCCAAGGGGCAATATATTATATAAAAATAAGCATCCATTAAAGCTGTGAAGTGGGGTGTTACTGAGGAACGCTCACCTGATGAACGTAACATTAGATGTCACTGTGCCATTCTTCAGACTCAGTTATAGAAGCAATATTCAAACCCAGTTTCCATACCCTTGTCAGACTAAGCTTGTGTGCCTGAGTCAGAATTGTATCACATAGATTTAAATTACTAAACTAAAACACTAGGGATCACAAATTCCCTGTTCCAGGCAAGGCTTATCTTGGAAAAAAAAAAAAAAGACCATGCCTTAAATAAACTTGGTAATACCCTCCCCCTTTTTGGGCCTTTTAACTCAAAAGTTTCAAGGAACATAAACGGGTTTTTTCGCCTGTTTTTTTTAGCCATTTCTTTGCAATGCCAAGTTCTGCCTTTTGCTACCAGCCTTGGTATTCCCTCCCCCCCCAAAACTATACTCCATTCTTTCAAGAGCTGCATTTTCTGTTGAAAGTGCCAGAGGACAGGAAGGCTCCTGGCAGCGTAGCTCCAACAAAGAGCCTGGAACTGAACAATCTCTTTTTTTTTTTGTGTGTGAGAAGAGATAAGGAAGTCCAAGACATGGTTTTAAAAAGAATAATAAAATAAAAAAAAAATGCCTCTGGCTTTGGCAGTTTTTAAATAAAACCACACAGATCTTCCCTTCCGAAGGGGCAGGTAGCATACAATGGCTCTCAGCAGCAACGAGCACCTGCTGCTCTGACCTACCCAAAAATGCTCGGCAGAAAAGAAGGAAAAGACATTACATTGTGGGTCTCATTTACCCACAGACATAGATAATGCTCCACTCATTCCACCCTGTTTCTGCAGAAGCAAATGCTGAGGCCGAATGCTACAAGTTTCTGCTGGTTCTTCCCCATACAGTCTTGCTCTTCCTTTGACAACTCTCCAAGGCAAGGCACTGACAACCGCAGAAAGACGCTAATTTTTTTGTTGGACATAGTTTAAAAGAATTGCTGCAGAAAGACCCGTTATTTTACGCAAATGTTTCAGCAACCCAGCCTTATTGTGTACAAACATAATGATGGGGAAACTGCTGCTCCCAAGACATTGATTTTGTCTTAGTAGAGCATCTGAGAAGGTCCTTCTCTTCCTAAATCCAATTATTCTGCTTTAGTAGCATACCGGTGAGAAAGAAGCAGACAACTTGTAGAATCAGAGAATTGTCTAGGTTGGAAGGGACCTTTAAGATCACGTAGTCCAACCATCAATCCCTTATGGTATCCAAATTTTTCTGCAAATATCAAAAGCCTTTGCAATTTTCACATGTATCACCCTCAGCTTTCACTGATCACTTGAATTCCTCAATGGGACCAGCAGTAGCCAATGATCAGTGTCAGACCTTAGAAAGGAGAAAGTAACTGGATATTTTAACAGTCTGCGTCAGTTTCTTATACAATTTGAGGAAGGCGCCTTCCTCTCTTGGAATTCATTTTTTCATTCAACGCTGCAAAGTGTTGAGCTGTGAACTCACAGGCTGATTGTCTGCACCAAGAGGTTACACACTGGTCACAACTGAACAGTCAACATTTACAGCACTGTGTAGCCCAGATAATTCTCTTTCTTCCTCTTCTAAAGGCCAAACTCTCTATGAAACCACTGGTTTAATAGCACTGGACTGAATGGTGTTACTTCAGCAGGAGGAACTGAGTTACGCCAGGAGTTCAGGATTCTTTGGCTAACACTTTTATTGGAAATATTATCGAAAACTATTACCAGCTTTCATTTTATGATAACAAGATAATCACCTGCAAAACTCTAATTTTTTTGCTTGCTTAATTGGGAAAGCTTAAGTTGTTTTTTTTTTTTAAAAAAAAACCAAAACAACCCACACCCAAACCTTAGATTTTTTCAGTTCTAAGTATAGATAAGCAGACATTAGTATGAACAGAAAAATATGGAGAACGCCAACAATAATATTTTTTTAACTAAACCATAGTGCTACTTCGTCATACACAGCAACTACTGCCCAAGAGACAAAGCTGTTTCCTACAGAATTACTGGAACAATCAACTCTCAGTAAGGAAAGACAGAGCTGATGCTCATTCCTTTCATGAAATCTAGATGTTTCCAGAGAGGTCTAACGAGTACACTTCTTTAAGAGGTTCAGTAACACTTTAAAACCACCTTTGTTCACGTTTGTTGACAAAGCGCCTTCTAAAAAAGCCCCACTTGTCTTTGGCTTTGTGTTCACGGGGCCCAGGCTAAAGACATAAAAAGAAAACATCCCTCCTTGGTAAACCCCTCAGATGATTACCCTTTACTCATTTTTCAGGCAGGCAGAGATGAGCAGTTAATGAGAAACCCAAGGGCGATCAAAAGAGACCTCTAGGCCTTGGGACGACTGGTCAAGGGGTCAGGAGCTCAGGTCGTGTTCTCCTCTGTCATCCCAATGGCAGGGAAGGACAGGAAAGTAACAAAAAAACCCACCACATCAATACCTGGCTCCGAGCCTGTTGTCAGAGGCACAGCTTTGGGTTTTTCAAACACAGGAAGGTCTACATGACACCAGGCCTACTGGAGACAGATGAGGTACACCCATCTCAAAAGGGGAAGAGGGCCTTTCTGCAGGAGTTGGCAGGGTTCATCAAATGGTCTTTAAGTTTGAAGGGGGAAGGGGACAATCCATCAGCAGAGACACAAGGGTCATCGATGGGTTAGGAACTACGGCTGAGCCTGGGAATGGTCCTTGTTACACCAAAAAGGTGGTGGGACCAGTAGCCCAGCTGAAGTGCTTTTAGACTAACGCACACAGCATGGGCAACAAACAGGAGGAGCTGGAAGCCATTGTGCAGCAGGAAAGCTATGAGGTAGTTGCCATCACAGAAACATGGTGGGATGACTCGCATGACTGGAGTGCTTCGTTAGATGGCTACAAACCCTTCAGAAGGGACAGGCAAGGAAAGAGAGGACGTGGAGTGGCCCTGTATGTTAGGGAGAGTTACGAATGTCAAAAGCTCATTGAGGGTAACAGTAGGGTTGAGTGCTGGGCTGTTGAGCCTGGAGAAAAGGAGGCTGAGGGGAGACCTTCTCGCTCTCTCCAACTCCCTGAAAGGAGGCTGTAGCCAGGGGGGTTGGTCTCTTCTCCCAAGGAACAGGCCATGGGACAAGAGGAAATGGCCTCAAGTTGCCTCAGGGGAGGTTCAGATTGGAGATTAGGAGAAATGTTTCCACGGAAAGGGTTCTTGCACATTGGACTGGGCTGCCCAGGGCAGGGTTGAGGCCCCATCCCTGGAGGGATTGAAAAGACGGATTGACACAGTGCTTAGAGACATGGTTTAGTGATGTATTTTATCAGAGCGAGGTTGATGGTTGGACTAGGTGATCTGAAAGGTCCCTTCCAACCTGGACAATTCTGATTCATGAGGCTTTGTGCCAGCACCAGATTAAGAAATGAAAACAAACAGCAGCAAGTATCTCAAACTGAACCCAACCATCAAATCCTTTTTTTCTTTGACTTCAGCATATACTAGAAAAGTTCAAAGATTTCTACCTACAGTTGATATTTAGATTTAATACAAATGCTGGACAGAGCTGCCCTGAGCTCATCCCAGTATTCAGTGGGAGCTCCTCTACCATCCAAGGAGCATCTCTACCACTATTCAGTAGGTGGAGCACCTAACTTCTGCCTGTATGTGAAAAGAACTGATTGTAGAACTTCTCTGCCCACTTAGACTGAACCAGCTCACCGAGGCGCTACAGCAGCAATTTCATCTTACCATCTGAAAACCAGTAGCAGAAAACAAGAGTTCCCACTGCAGGTGCAGACCATCCATGCTTTCCCTAGGGAAGGCAACTTCACAGCTTTTACTCTGAAAATAGCTTGCAAATACATCCCTTGATGTCTGCACTCTGCCGACCCTCTGTGCTTCTATTTTTAACATTGAGAAGATGCTTAAAACAACCTCCAAGTTATCTAACTGCTTCAGGTTCTCTTTACCAATAGAGAACACACCCATGCCCCCTCCCACTTGTAACTTCTCCACAGAATGGGTAAAGATCCAATATCCATGCTGACCATACTGACATACCTGTTCCTTTTAGTAAATACTGTGGATAAGAGATCTTGCTGCAGTTCTCACGAGCTAATGGTATTACCACTGGTAACTCTTTTTTCAGTGGTACTACTGTTATCAAAACAATAGATCCAGATTAATTTTTTTTTAATTATACTTGTCTCCCAAGGCTTCTCTTAAAGTAGTGCCTCTTGCCTCATTTAGTATGCGTATGAAATGACAACACACATGGACTACCATGCTTAAACCACACAACTCTCTTCCCCTTTGGCTAATACAGATAATGCAGTTAATTACACACACAGCTGTAATTATACATGCATAACTAATGGCTGGGTATCTCAACATAGATGAAGCTGCTCAAACGGACTGGGATGAGGGAGCTAGAAGAAATTTTATCTGCCCTTCTAACTGGGGTTATGCGTACTGCTTCTCACCAGAATTTCCACTGATGTGGCACACCTGAATTCTCCTCTCCTTCCCACAAGAACATTGCTGGTGTTGAAATAACGGAGAGCAGCTGTCCTGAGGACGCACTCACTCATGGCTCCAGTCTTCACCTGATGCAAAGACTGAAAGTACATCTTTCCATGTCAAACCAGTGACTTACCACATCTCTTTCATTAGATTAAAACTGCGTAGCTGCATAACGTAATTCCATTACAATTACCTATCTCAGAAACAGAACCTGTGGTAGAAGACACTGGGCCAGCGCAGGTACTGTCTGAACTGAAGCACAAGACACCCGCAGTCCAAATACTGCACTGACTCAGGCTTCCCATTTCCAAATTGAATTAAAACTACTAGTTTCCTGAATGACTCCAAATTGCCTGGCTGAGGGACTACCTCTCTCTTCAATCCATAATCACAGCTGGAGGCTCTTTGTTACAGAGGAGACAGCTACCCACAGGACATTCTCTAAAGGGGGCCCTCGGCTCTGAATTTCAATAGATCAAGAGAGAAAAGCCTCAAGACAGGAAAGCAAGGCTTATCCCCTTAGTCAAGCTTATGGGGACCAGTGAACACAGCAAGAACAATTAGTTGGAAACAAAGGACCTGCAGGTCGACTTGGGTTAGATTTTCTAGTCTAGTTTGGTGGTTCTCTATTTACAGATTTAGGGGAGGGAGGTCTGACTGCTTTTCCCTTATGCCGTCACTCTGCTAATTACAGAAAAGCAGCCTATGGGCCGGGCACAGTCGCTTTTTCAATCTTCATATATTAATCATACAAAATTAATCCAAAGCTAAAAGCCTCACCATCTCTAGAGCGAGGTGAATGACTTTACAAAATTTAAGCAATTTGGAACGTAACAAAAAAAAACATCTTAAAACCTACCGTTTTAATTTGAATTCACACACCACCACCAAATTGTGAATGTTTTGATCTCTCTGGCATACGAGCCAGGAAATCAATTTAAAATTCCAGTGCAAATAGCTCAAGACCATTTTATTTATGTGTTTGTTTTAAAATAGAATTCAAATTCCAACTCTGATTTAAAATTATGCAGATTATTTTCTTCCCTTCTCCCTCTGCGCTCATCTCTCCTTTATCATAATGTATTTTCTGACTCATTTGCAGCTGCAGGGGATGAAGTCTTTGAAACTTCTGCCTTCCAGAAAACCAGCCCAACACAGCACAATGCCACCAACTCTTGTTATTACACACACACACACTCTTCCAACAAGTTCATTTCCTAAGGTAGCTGAAGGAAAAAAACTGACTTATTTTTGGCAGGTCAAAAAATAAAAGTCTAGGTCGTTGCATGTTAGAAAAGTTTATGAAAGGTGCTGTACGTCCTAAGGCTAACCCAAGAAACACAGACTGAAATCACCAGCATTTTATACGGAGGGAAGAAAAGATGCAGAAGTTTCCATAGGTCAAATGCAAATATATCACGGAAAAAAGCCAAGACAGAGAAAAGCACAGGGCAGAAGAGATTTTTGTCTTTCCAGATTTTATACTTTGCTTTTCATAATTGCACTTTTGAAAAAATTTCACCTTTGGCTACAAAATATGAAAATTAGTCTTTTCAAAAAAGTCCACGTAAGCTGACCTACTTCTAGCATGAATTACAATTTAAAAAAAAACCAACAACTTGGTATTTTTGTTCAAGATGTGGGCCATTTTTCATGCCCTTTTCTGGACCTGGCACTAGCTGTCACATCTTTAATTACTTGCCACAGATATGGTTAAAATGACATTAACTAGGCCAAAGTGGAAAAGACCTTACATTTTCTTTTGGCTTTGAAGGCTTTTTGGTTGGTTGGATCTTCCGCCCCTCCTTTACAATCTTCTCCTGAGTAGTTAACCACCACCACACCAAATGTTCTGCCTTCTACTCTCCAATGGAAGTTCTCCTTTGTTCCAATTTTCTGCCTTTTTTTTTTTTCCCCCCAGGAAAAGAAGATTAAGCACAACAAGAAATTTGTATGCATATCTATAGGAGAAGAGATTATAGACCTACATAAACTATAGCTCAGAATTAGACCCCACATCTAGATCTGAATTTTGTGAGTTTGGTGAGCAGAAGAGATGTCAGAGTTATGTGTGAAGAGGGACAGTGGGAGGTGGGGTGAAAAGGTTGATAGGAGGAATGTACTTGAACCACAGGGGGTAGAGTTTCAACAGATGAGTGCCCTGGTGTCTGAAGGGAGGGGAAAAAAAAAAGAAAACTTGGGAGGAAAAAAAACCGCCAACAACCCCAAAACACAAACACCAATACTCCAGCATTTTAAAAGCCTAGTGACCAAAGGGTATACTAGATACCCTTCCCAGAAAGCAAGCATCAGTACTTAGGTTTGGGGAATTTTATTTTCTTTTGAGTTGGTTTGGCTCAGTGTTATTGAAATAAGTTTGTCCAAAAGTTCACACACAGAGCCAATACTTATCAGGTTTCAATTTCCAGCTGAAGCCACGACCGTTGCCATGAAAACTAATGTGCAATTGTATTCCAGAAAGCAAAGGAAAAGACTGTGTGTAACAAATACATGCATTGGCACTAAGAGTAAAAATTATATTATACCAACCTGTGTCATAGACATTTTTCTCCTCTTACTATTGGAGAAGAAATGTGCAAGTCGACTTTACTGTCTGGCCAGAGGGTATTCTGTGAATACTTCAAAATTCCTCATCGCCCTACCTCAACAGATTACCATCTCGCTTAAAATATGAAGCGGCAATTTAAAGAGTCACCCTCACTATGGTCACTCCAGTGGATTGCCAGTCTAGCTGGATGAAATCCTGAATCCACATATCCCTTACGCTTCTGCTAGACCATATGATATGTGTATGTTGGCTGAAGAGAAAAAAAAAATAAATAAAGCAAGTAATATTTTCACTTTGGCTACAAATTCAAGCACCAAAATTCCTGCATGTACTAAGAATATAAAAATAGTTTGCTAGGACAGTTCTGTATCTACGGAAGAAAGCGTTAAAACAACTGCATTTTGTAAAAGTTTACTGAAATACTGGCTTTGCTAAACTCTTTCCATCATTCCAAAACAGAGCAAGAATTGTTTTAACTACTTTTTTCTTTTTTTTGAGAAATCAAAAATCTTTTTCCTATCATCACAACATTTATGCATCAGGAGAAACAGATATGGGCTGCAAGCCAGACTAAATTAGGAGCCCTGTCTCTTCCCATTCTTACTATCAGGCTGATGAGGAGCTAGAAGAAAACTACCTCTGAATAGCACCAGCCACCTAGTCCCAGGAACTGCACATAAAATTTCAACTGAAGGAGGAAGGTTGAGGTGCCGACAGGATTATCTGAGCCCGTTGTCATACTCTGCCTATCCCTGCTTTTGTCTAACTTCAGAACGTTGGATGTATTTGATCTACAGGTTGTCAAGCTTCATACATTAAGGAAAAAAGGTTCACCTGGAGCATTTTGTCCACGTCCACGTACGCCCTCTGATTTGCAAAACGTTCTGGGAAATTAGATCATCAAGCAAGCATCCTCCGCTGTTACAAAGAACGGGAGTTTAACACCACTGCAGATCCAGAATCTGAATTTCTTTTAGAACCAGTGACCCATTCTGTCTTCTAGCTGAAGCAAGCTCAACAACCAAAAGAGCTGTAATCATATACGTATTCATGTAGCTGATAAAAAAATTACTCCGTCCCTGATGACGCAATATTTCAGAGACAGTTTTACACTTCATATGCTCCCTATAAATTAGGGCTATACAATAAACACTTTGAGCTAGACTTTGAAAGAACATAGGAGGTGATACACACTTCAGTCCACAGCTTTTCTCGCAAATCGTAAATAAATAAAATTATTTAATTGAGTCAGAATCTAAGGGATGCCCAGGAAAGAATTTAAGGACTGGACAAAGTCAGTGAAACCATGAAAGTTGAGATAAATAAATACGTCAAAGACCAAAGAATAAAGTACCAAGCTAGAGGTGGCAAACATGAAAGAAGAAATTATGAGAAAGTAAAACCAGAAGGAAAGCCAAAGCAAGAGACAAGAAAACACACTCAGCTATTATTTTGTAATAGATCTGTTTGGGAACAATTTGTTTTCTTATCCTCCCCCATTTCGCAAACACTTTAAATCAACCAAATTCAATGTAAAATGGGCAATCTTTTCTCTCAGCATTGACGGGTAGTTCCCACTCCCTCCCTTGCGCTAGTGCCAGCTCCTGGGGAGTTCTGCAGCGGTATCTGACTGTAAATGGCACACAGCAGAAGCATCAGTAAGCAGACTTATGTCCTGAAAAGCAGTAATAATAGGTCGTTTATAACATTTGCATAACATCTCCAGGTAGGATATTCAGCTTTCTAAAGAAGTCCAAAGGCTGCTCACTAAAAATGTACCAAAGTGAGTTAATTTGTACATAAACTAAATAAAACACCTTTCTAAGGAGACCTCTACCAGCTGTGGCTTCCAATCACAGAATGCTGTGGGGTTGGAAGGGACCTCTGGAGATCATCTAGTCCAACCCCCTGCCAGAGCAGGCCCACCCAGAGCGGGTCCCACAGGAATGTGTCCAGGCGGGGTTTGAATGTCTCCAGAGAAGGAGACTCCACCACGTCTCTGGGCAGCCTCTGCCAGGGCTCTGCCACCCTCACAGGGAAGAAGTTCCTCCTCATGTTTAGGTGGAACTTCTTATATTCAAATTTGTGCCCATTTTCTCTTGTCCTGTCCCTTGGCACCACTGAGAGAAGACTGGCCCCATCCTCCTGACACCCACCCTTGAAGTATTTATAGGCATTGATTGGGTCTTCTTCACAGTGTGATTCACTGCTGAACAGAAAAATGGTTTGTCCATCACTTCCACTCTCTCACGAGGAACTTCTCCCCAGAAGCAGCCACTGAGAACAACCCTGCTACAGTCAAATCAACTCCTCACAGTGCAACCTGCCATTAAGAGAAATGCAACAACGCACTTTCTAGCCTTTGCAAACAAGCTCCATGTGAGTCCCTGTTCACCTCGCTCTCAAGAGAGGTGTGCTTTACAAACCAACCCTGCTCAGGAGCTTGAGAAATTAGCTTACTGATGGGTACCACGTACGTAGCACCAGCCACTTAGTGTCTGCCCACAGCACACACGTTCACCTCTGTCTCCTCTGAAAGGAGGAGAAGAGGAAACACGTTAGCTCTCCCCCCGTGGCACAGACTTCCCATTAATATTCCTCTTAAACGTGAGCAGTGATCAGAAAACCGAGGAAACGAGCAGACAGGTTGTGACATTATCTCTCAGTCTCTCTTTTGCATCTGGCAACAACGACAGATCGCGCCACAAAACCAAATCCTTGCAGAGAGCTGGATGCAAAAATGCTGAGAGACAGCTTCACGATTTTGTGATTATTCTCCCATTCATCTCTGTAACACCATATGTATGCAGTTTAGTTGAAGTGTCACACATATATTATCACCTCTTACGATCCCTACTATCAAATGCCTGCCAATTGCTTTTAGTTTCTCTTTCTCTCCTTCTCCAGTGTTATATTTGGAGAGAAAAAAGAAAAAGGGGGGGGGGAAAGGCGACTGACTCAAGGAGAAGGAAAATTATCCTAAATCCTTCAAACAGTTGCTCTGTTAAACTGACACAAGTTTAACAACGTGTACTTGGCACGTTCATCTTGCCACGAATACAAGAACCTTTTGAAAAAAAAAAAAAACCAACACACAACACAAAACTCATTCAAAGCAGAGAAATCTTTTAAAGATACAGTACAGACCTCCCTGAAGGGTGGTTTGATGGCTGTTACAAAGCCATTCCTAGTCACAAGTGTTCAAACCACAAAGCCTTCATAACCATAAACTCTCTTTTTGAAATCTCCTCTTTAATAGGATAATGACCGAACAGGGAGGCAAACCCAACCAACTCATTCCCCCTCCAAGTTGTACTTTCAGGCCAGAGATACAGCAGAGGAGAAAGTCTACTCAACCCAGGCATAACTCTGCAGAGAAATAAACCAGAACAGACAACCGCACTTCTCCTTGCTCCAAGGGTGTAGGAGCCTTCTGGTCTCCAGAGTTCCCAAAATCTCATCACCTTCTACAAATGTTTTTTTAATATAAGGACATATTGCACATATGTACCACAGCACCACAAAGCGAGCTCCTAAACTTTAAAAAAAAAAAAATCATTTACTTCAAGGAAACTGAAAATCAAGCAATAGCAGAGTCACAACTCCAGAGGAAAATTGCACTTGATGGCCCCATCTAAGTCCTAAACAAATCCTTATCTAAGAATCACAGAATTAGCCATGGCTGTGGTTGGCAATATATCCAGAAAAAGAAGCACGTCATTGGAATGGGAGGGCACTGCGTGTTAGCGTGCAGGTGCACTGGCAGAGACCCGTGGAAACCTTTTCCCAGTTAACAGTTAAACCTATAGACATCAGCCTCTCACTCCATCACATACTGAACCCATCCAGAACATCAAAAGGAGCAAGCCACACATCTTATGCGTGAGCACGGGAGCTCTGCTCCAGCGTGTCAAGCAGAAGATCATAGCCCAGCACCACTTTTTAGGCTGGACACTGTGAGTAAGCGCGTCGATGAGCCCAAACCTTAAAAAAAATAAAATAAATAAAATCAAAGAGACTTCTACTAGGTAGAAAAAAACAAAGAGCGGAAGGAAGGGTGGAGCACCGTGTTACTCTTGATCTGCCATTCGCTGCAGAACAGCATTGCTGTCAGGAAGTACAAGGCACACAGCAGCGTTTCAGCAACAGTTACACCTTCATGTAGCGTAATGGGGCATTAAAAAAAAAATATAAAATAAATTAAAAAAAAAAACCCTCACTTCTTAGGACAACATCTGCAATAGGCTGCACCTGAGTAGTAAGGAAACAGGAATACTTGCTTTTAAGAACACACATGGTCAGGTTGTATAATGATGACCACTGAACGGCAGATACTTTCAGTGAGCACGTAAGACTGCTACAGAATAAGTAGGTAAGAATTTTTCCTATCTCCTCACCAAATTCCACCTGAACGGTACACCCATTAAGTTTATCCTGGCACATGGAGAATATAAGGAAAAATATCAAAATGTTTAAGTATAGAAACCAGTTCTCTTCCCCCCCCTGCTGCTTCTTCATGAAAAAAAAAATAAAATATAAAAATCCTCAGACGATGACACTCCTAGCAAAGTTGCAAGCCACGAAGCAGACAAGCGTGTTGTACTGCCCAGCGAGTTTCAAACAGATTACTCAAAGACACAAAATAAAGTCAACCACCCCCATGTAACCTCCCTGGCATGAATAAACTGGGAAACAGGTTTGACCTCCAGACTGGTCACACCACACACTCAGATCCACTGACTGCACAGACTGCATCTTTCAATGCAACCCATTTCACATCACGTCGATGTTCTAGCCTCATTAGCCTTTATTTTCTTTGCATGGTGAGTTTTTAAAAGTTGCTGCAGTACTTTTAACAGCTTTATGACACATGTGTTAATGGATCTTTTCCTAACAGTACGCAAGAGGGACTTTTTACCAGCAAACCGTCAGCACTGCTCTTCCTCCTTCTTATCTAGTTGCTGGTTATCAGATTAGATCCCTACCATCTACTTATACAGCTCCCAAAAAGAAAAGGGAGGGGGGGGGAGATCAGGGAAAGAAAACCCTCAAGGAAAGCAAACTTGCAGCTCAAACCGTTAGAACTTCATGAAAATTCAAATACATTATTCTTTACTCTGTAATATTCTGCCTAAGTCACTCAATCAAGCAGGAATGACATGGAAATAATGGGACTAATGAGAACAATGAATGATCCAAGATTATGCAACTGAAGGATGAACCGGCAGGCGTGTGTGGTGGGGGTGTGTGTGTGTGTGCACTTGGGGGAACGGAGGAGAAAGATCTAAGGGGAAGAGGAAGAAACCACGTCCTCAGATACAGCAGTCTGCAGGGTTTTTACTCAATTCCCCCTCTCTTCCCAAAAGATAAATATTTTACCTCGGGGGCAATCAGGCAGCTGAGGGACAAAAGCAAATGGGGAAAACCCGTTTGCTTAAGGATACACTTCAAAACAGCTCTTACCAAAACTGCGCTGTAACGAAATAAGAGCTCACAGGCAACCATGTTTATACTACAGCAATTAACACACGGTACATTTCCTGCACTATTATTATCATTGGCGCTCTCCATATGTTTGTTGCACATTTTGAGCCTTGGCAGGTTAAGAGGCATCCTTATAAAGTTAACAACAAAAACGT
>QJSC01027871.1:1309-19236 GCA_003697955.1 Calidris pygmaea
CTTATAGCAACCTTTCAATACCTGAAGGGTGCCTATAGAAGAGCTGGAGAAGGACTCTTTGACAGGAAGTGTAATGATAGGACAAGGGGAAATGGTTTCAAATTGGAAGAAAAAAGATTCAGATTAGATATCAGGAAGAATTTTTTTACTATGAGGGTGGTGAGACACTGGAACAGGTTGCCCAGGGAGGTTGTGGATGTCCCATCCCTGGAAGTGTTCAAGGCCAGGCTGGATGGGGCCTTGAGCAACCTGATCTAGTGGGAGGTGTCCCTGCCCATGGCAGGGGGGTTGGAACTAGATGATCTTTGAGGTCCCTTCCAACCCTAACCATTCTATGATTCTATGATTCTAAAAGTTTGACATTGTGAGTTATTTGATATTGTGGAGTCAACAGGAATGAAAGAAAAGTGTAGATAAGAAAAATCAGCAATTCTGTAATCATATGTATACAATTTATATGCATATTAAGTAAATCTAAGTGGATTAAACAATAAGGCATGATCATTTAGTAGTTTAGCTTGACTTTTATTAATAGGTCAGAAAATAAATTAGAAAAAAAAAATACTATTTGTCCTAAATCTATGTGTGTTTTTGCAATCCCTCAAATAACCCCACATATTTCAACATGTATCTGGCACACCAAGTTTATATGACACCGTTTTAGTTGCAAAAAAGGTAAAATTTTTCTTCTTCTGACTAGAACTCTGTGCTAGTGTAGTTTTCCCAGTCTGTGTTCTCCACAAATTCCCACCAGTTTGCAGCCTTCCAGTCAATTATTTTTTCATCCCGTTTACATAATTCACTCTCATGACAGGAGTCAGAAGGGAAATGAATCTGTTTTCTCTGAAAGAAGTTCTAAGGATGAACAGATGAGATTCTTAGATGGACTTTGAAATATTTTAATAAAGCAATTAAAATCTGATGAAGGTGGGATGTTAAAAATAGAGATTATTATAAAGCTCTTTTATCGTTTAAAGAAAAGCAGCAAGGATTTACTCAGTGTGCACTACAGTTTTAAGGGATGAGAGTAGCAAACTCATGCAGTCAAGCATAACTAGGCATAAAAGCGAAACCTGCTTTTGGACCTACACTCAAAAGAAATACTGTAGAATATCATATAGTTATAAATCTGATATAAAATGGAAGACTGATGTTACAATGTTTGAAAAGGATAATATGTACTGAAAACGCATTTCCGATTTTATCACAAGAGCGTTAGTCTGAAACACGCTCTTAAGAAAATTTGCAGAAGATATACTTCTGCATCCATGGAAAACAGCAGAAGGTATTGTTTGAAGGAACCTGAACTGTAATATGACTGTCATTTCCCATGCATAAGTTATAGCTATAAAGCATTTACCTCAACTCTGTATTATGATCTGCTGACTATATAACTCCCTCTTACTCTTCAAAAAAGGCATTTACTACACTGAAGTGGAAAAATAAGAACTTTGTAGTAATAATTAATGAATTAATAAGAATTTACAAATGACTGTACAGCTAATGTATTTTATTTTCATATTAAGATGTCACATCTTTTGTTTCCTTGAGCAAGTGAGGTGATGTTACCTATTTTAAAATGTAGGGTGCATTTAGGTACATGTATGGGGCCTGGCTAGGACAGGATTAATTTTCTTTATAGCAACTCATATGGTGCTGTGTTTTAGATTTTTGACCAAAACAGTACTGATAATACATCAATATTCTAGGTTTTGCTGACCAGTGTTGCACAGCACCAAGGCCTTTTTCGTTTCTCACTCTGAACCTTAGGGAATAGATTATCAGGGGAGAAGGTGTAAAATGGAAAGGGAGAGGACATAACTGGGTAGATGAACCTAACTAACGGAAGAGATATTCCATACCATATAACATCATGCTCAGCATTAAAAGGGTAAAGAGGGGGCTTTAGGGGGTTAACCATCTTTTGCTTGGGAACTGTCCAGGCATTGGTTTGCCAAAGAATGAGTGATTGCTAACAGAACAGGTTGATCAAACAGCTACAATAAATTTCTAAATATGGATTATTTCAAGAAACATGTAGATTGCTCATTAAAACAATTTATTAATAACATTGATTTATTGAAGAAGTATGGTTAAAGTAAACAAAAACAAGAATAAATCTTCTTGTTACGGTGATGTTGACAAGTAGTTATAACATAACTTTTGCAGTATCTATGCTGTGCTGGAGGAGCAGTCTCATAAGACAAATTTACCAATCATGACCAGTGCTTTCTTCATAAAAACATCCATGATCCAGAGTCATGGGGCATTCATGCTTATGTGAGTCTTGTCCTTCAAAAAGACTCAAAACTACATGCAGGATTGGCTTGATGTTACAGTAACATCATTTATAGTCTCCAAGAGACATTTCTCTGTACCAGTCTGTGTTCTGGTCCCCTCCTCTGTGAACTGGCATTCATCTGAGCCCTCTTCTCAATGGGGTAGGTTTTCCACTAACTTAACTCTGGGAAAAAATTCTAATATCAGCTTAGATGTGAGATAAATTTGCACCATTCATTTCAGTGTGTGGTGGCACTTCTAGTTAATCAGAATTATAGGAAAGAATTTTGCCCAAATGAGCAAAATGATTACAGGAGAAATGTGCTTACATTTGTGTGTGGAAAGAGATTACTTTCTTCCAATCCACAAAAAAGTTTCTAAGAATATAAATTTCATATGAAAGTGCTTTAGATCTGACCTTAACAGTATGTTTGGTAAGTTAAATAAAGAGAATAAGAATGGCATCAACTGGCAAATGACACGAAGAGACTAGTTAATTCTTCATTAAAAAAGTAATTTTTGAGTAGTATTTGACAAACATCGATTTTAATGCAACAGAGTTTTAATTACTAACAGTTATTTCTTACAATACAGGCACAGTTCTGTTTGCTTGAGAACAACTGGAAAATTCACATTGAATTTGTCCAGCTGAAAAAGATTGGACAAAACTTGTTAAGAAACAATAACAAGAAAAAAATATGTTTTCTCATAGTTTAAATTGGTTTAAATTGGCTGCATCTGTTTCACTTGTGCCTGTAAACTTTTTGAAGAAGTAAATCCTACACAAAACATTAGACATAGATGCTGTTAATTTACATTGGTTTTGTAAAATCAGTGAAAAATCACAATTTTAATCCAGAACAATTTTGTGAGTCAAGTAGGCCAAAATGGAAGGTAATAAAATGGATTATCTTCAATATGCAGATACCAGGATTACCACTGACTCTTTACAATGAGTCTTTACAATTTACTATTGCAAAATTCTGCAAATACTGCCTTGATTTGGGATCATATCTTCCAAGACTGACTGAGCATACTGTGTTCTGATTTGCTGTTTCTAGGGAGACAGAACATACTCTGTTTGTAATTTTCTTTCAACATACTCTTTTGGTCAAATCTTGTGTACTTTAATCAAACAGGCTGTATCATATGAGCCTGTGGCTGCCTGCCATTTCCTAATCTGTTGTCTACTTCTTAGTTGCCATGCTCACCAATACACCACTTTTGATTATAGTGGAGAAAACTGTTCTGCATGTTTGGGATTTTATTTGCATCATCTCCATCTTTCTGCAGAGACTGTGCTTGATATATATTTAACTTGGATGAGAGGTCTAGTAATCAGTTTCTTTGCTTGGTCATTCACATGCAGAAAAAAAAAAAGGTTGGCATATTACTCGCCTGTGACATGATGTCAAAATGAATTTTTGGCGTCATACACTGCCGAAAACACTTTTCAGTAAAATGGTGTACAATGATCAATTTTAATCACTGCTTTTAGAGTAGGTGCACTTCAGAATACATTTCTGTGTGGCCTTCTTCAACATTTGACATTTTCTACCTCTCCTTCTCCTTTCATTGATATTATTTCTCTTCCTGTAATTATAACTCCTTATTTAATAGCATAAAAGACTTTAGATAACATACGGGACAGGCAGTACTACTACTTGTATTTCTTTTGTACTCTTCTGCCTTGCCCTTCAGGCAATTTTCAGTTCAGAGAAGATTGTTCACATCCAAAGGACTCTAACTTAAGAATTTGAATCCAGGTTTCCTCAGGCACTGTATCAAACGCTTTTCTGAGCTCCTTTTATATTACGTCTGGAATATTCCCATTTGTTCATGGACTCCCTGATGTTCTTCCCTCCTATGGTGAGGGTCATTGGAGTGAGTGGAAGCTGAAAGATGCTGCCACAAAGAACAGACTTGCTGCCTCCAGCTGCTGAGTTGGTCCTCTGGAGCTTCCTTTGTGCTTTGTAGCAAAATACTCTACACTTCCACTCAGAAGTCTCTTTTTGTTTAATGTGTTTTCAGCTTGTATTTTCAATGGCTAAATGATATTGATTTTTATTCTTTCTAGGTCCAGTACCTATTTATGGCTCAGTTCTAGGACCAGTTCTGTTCAACATGTTTATCAATGATCTGGATGCAGGATTTGAATGCACCATTAGAAGGTTCACTGATAATACCAAACTGGAAAGTGCTGTTGACTCTCTTGAGGGACAACAAGCCTTGCAGAGGGATCTAGATAGATTGGAGCATTGGGTAATTATCAGTTGGATGAAACAGAAGAAGAGCAAATGCCAAATTATGTACCTGGGATGCAGGAACACCAGGCATCTACATAAATTGGGAGAGGAGTGTTTGGAGAGGAGTCTTGAAGAAAGGGGTCTGCATGCACTGATTCAGAGCAGGCTCAGTATAAGTCAGTAGTGTGCCCTGGCAGCCAGGAGGCCAAACCACATCCTGGGGTGCATCAAACACAGCATAACCAGCTGGTCAAGGGAGGTGATTATCCCATTGTATTTAGCAATGGTGCAGCCTCACCTTGAGTATTGTGTGGAGTTCTGGGCCCACGATTTAAAAAGGATATTAAGGTCCTTGAACATGTGCAGAGGGGGGCAACAAAACCAGTGAAAGGGCTGAAAGGTGTGTCCTAGAGGAACACCTGAGGACTCTGAGTTTGTCTAGTTTGGAGAGAAGGAGGAGAGGGGCAACCACATTGCTCTCTACAGCTTCCTGAGGAGGGAAAGAGGAGAAGGAGGTGCTGATCTCCCTGGGATCTGGTGATGGGATGTGTGGGAAAGACTCAAAGCTGCATCAGGGGAGGTTCAGACTTCATATTAGGATGAATTTCTTTATGAGAGGGTGGTCAAATACTGGAACTGGCTTCCAAGAGAGGTGGTCGGTGCCCTGTGTGTGTCAGAGCCTTAAAAGAGGTGTTTGGACAATGACCTTCATAATATGCTTTAACTTTTGGCAAGCCCTGAAGCGGTTACATAGCTGGACTAGATGATAATTGCAGGTCCCTACCAATTTAAGCTATTTTTCCCTTCTAAAATTCCACTAACTAGATAAATTGAAGATTTGTTTCATTTGAGGCTAGGTCTGCTGTTTCTGAAATTAACTGGTATTTAGCTCTTAGCTTAAACAGGACCAAGAAAAATCCCTTGAAGTGTAGTCCTTCTTTATGTTAGGTGCGCAAATCATTCATATATGGTTTACATTTCTGTAATGATATGCTTTAACGTTTTCATTCATTGGCTGATTGAAACATATGTTGTTGCAAGTTCTATAGTTGAACACATTGTCTGTAGTCTCATGTATATTCCAGACACTTTGCACAGTCGCATTTTTAAAAAGGAGAAATAAATACAGTCCCTTTGAGGGCTTCTGGCCTCTAAGAGTGTGTGTGCTGAGATTTCTCATGTGTTTTGCAGTTCAGATTGTCCTTTCTCTGAACTGCCTCAGCAATTAATCTATTTTTTCTGTTACTTACTGAGTTTACTAGGATTTGGATCCACAATGAATGTCAAATACTGCAATTTTTTGAGTCCTAGCTTGTAAAAAAAATTTAAAAATTATCAGTCCCACTATAGCTTTCAAACATCTTTTTGGCTCCAGCATATTTATATAGAAGGGAAGGCTATTTTCTTCTTTTCTCCTAAAGTGTCTTTGGAGTGGAATGTTTTGCACAACGATAGCAGGCTGTTCAATTCTAGCAGTGCTCCATCCTTTCAATTGTAATCACCCAGTGCCAAGACATCTGTTCCTTGGAGTTTTCCACTTGGATGCCTTAAAAAACAAATGTCTAATTCAGTGAATTCTTTGAGCCTGACAGGCATCTATGTCTGTTGAAGTAACCTGGGCACAAGATTGCATATAAACAGTACTGAATTTGACTTAAAACTGTTACAAAAATAAGCTTTGTGTAGGCATCATACAGCTCACCAACAGCTATTAAAGAATGGTGTAAATCATGTTGTTGAATATTGTTCAAAACACCCTTGTTAGTATTAGAATTGTGTTTATTTCTGCAGCTGCTGAATCTGAACTGTTTCTGATTAAAGAGTATAAATTACAAATGCAATATGTGCTTTTTTGAAAAAGCCTTTAAAAGTATTATAATTATACTACATGGATCTGTTTCATTTACATAGAAAGTCACACAGTCCCTGCTCCTCTTAGCTAATTGCTCTATCAGGGTAGGCATGGCCACTGCAGCAGTACTGAGAAATACCAGACTTTTATTTCTTGTAAGCCTGACTTCTCTGGCCGTGCATATTTATTCCATTGCTTTCCACATGTCATGGTTTAACAGGAGAGAAAGTTAATGATTTCTTTGTATTAAAACCTTGCTTAAGTTTTGTGAAGGTGAACTCTGACCTTTAATCAAAATAAGAATATAGGTGTTGATATGCTTTAAATTGGACCTATTAAAAATGTTCAGTTTCACTATGGGCATGGGATGAAAGGGTAATTCTCTTGCCCTTTTTTTTGCTGAAATGAAAATCCTCTGTGATGTGTAATCAATACAGTCTCTTCCTTGCCATCTTGTCATACAGGCATGCCAGATCAACACTGAACAGACTTACCCATGTGTGAAGATAAGTCCAAAATCTGTTGCCCACTCTATATTGTAAAGTAACTTTTCTACAGGGAAATTTGTAGTATATTATGTTTCTCCTTATGAGCTGTTTAAGGTGATAGAACAGTAACAGAGAAAAAATAGAAAATTGACACAGAAAGGAAGAAAATTTAACCTGGTTGTTAAGAAACTTTTCTTAGTACTTTCTAACACTGTAGAACAGGTTTTGAAATGAAGCCTTTAGCAATCAAGAGTTTTCCAGAAGGAATCATTTGTGTTCTATGGGGAAGATGATCTAAGAGCTCTTTGTTGTTTCTGATTGTCTTGCCTAAGACAGGCATTGAACCTCTGCCTTTAAATGAGAAGTTTAAATTATCATGTAAAGAATGTATTTGTCTCAATTTTATAGGATATATCTATCACAGAAAAGTATTCTTCTGAAAGCTTTTTCACATTTAATGTACAGTGGAAAAAGGTTTCTCTCCAAAAGAAATAAGTAACATTGTGATTCTGATTTTTTCTACTGCTCCGAAAGTGCCTTGCATGTTTTAAAGGTTTGTTGATCATGAATTCCTAAAAAAAATAGTAATATTGTGATTTGGAACATCTAAATCAAGAAGCTAGCAAGGGTCAGAGGATGTAGTCGAGTGTAGGCAGTTACTATATGACAAACTTTTCCAGGAACTACTCATGACTATTTTGAGGTGTTCTACAGGAAGTCTGCATTTATAACAAGAGGAAAATTCAAAAAAATATTTTATGGTACAAACAAATATGAAGTTCAGGGGTGAAGAGGGGGAGAGCAACTGCCCAAAGGCACAAATCTAGTGAGTCTGATTTCTGTACATGATTTGCCAAAGAACTTTGTTTCCATTGTTGCTGTCTAAATATGTTTTTCCTGTTAGGATCCTGTATAAATTTATTGAGCAAATGTTATTACCAATGACAGTCTAAAGCAGGATAAGTAAATGTACAGTAAAATAAAAGTTTTAAGTAGTAAGTACTCTATACAATAAAATATCTTCCAGAGCATGAATCCACTGTTTGGAAAGCTTTTAGGAGGCACAGATATCACAATCTTAAAGGATTTTATGGAACAAGAAATTTACTTCTGTTGAGGTAACTATGTATTATATCTGTACTATTTTATTATTTGTGCTTTAAAGAAATTTAGACATTTAAAAATACCATTTTGACTGTTCTACCAGACACATATCAAGAAATATTAGGAGGAAATAGGAATGGCATTTGTTATTTTTTTAAAATATGTTAATTTAGAATAAATAGAATTATTATCTCTAAGAATTTGTAGTATCTGTTGTTGTTGATTCTGAAAAACATAATTGGTTGGTTTTTAGAAATGGATTCATTTTACCTTGTGCAGTTTTTAGGATAAATATCACAGTAAGTTACAACTTGGTCCTGCAATCCACCTTTACAAATGTGTTGAAGATCCAAGCAGAAAACAAAGTATTAAATAGGACTATTCAGAATGTAAGATTCTGGATTACACTTTTGTAATTTTATAAAAAGGTCAAACATTCTGTACATTCTTTCACAAATTGGAGAAGTAATATTTTTTCATTAAAAAAAAAATTCCAAGAAATGCTCCATAAATATTGGTAGCTGTGTCCTGGAAATGCCAGTTTGTGTATTATAGGCTAATTTAATTTTTCCCTTAGTAGTTAAGTACTGTGAATTCAAGTAATGAAAATTATTTTTCTGACTTTTCATAGTACAATGTATACTAGTTTACAATGTTTTAAATATTTTCTTGCTGGAGAGAGGAAAAAGATATATGTTTAGTGACATATTGAAAATTTCTCTGGTTTAATAAAACCATCTCAACCACATTATTTCAAATCCAAATCTATGTAAGGACTTACATATATTGGATAATAGAACAAGTTAATAAAGATCTGAATCACTAAAACAAAAACAAAACCACACAAAAACCCAAACAAAACAAAAACAAAAACAAACCCCAACCATTCTCAAATATCCTCATTCTCATGTAAGCCCAAGAGAAGACAAAGAGAAATGGAAGTGTTGTGCTTAAGATCAGAGACCAAATAACTCCGAAGGGCGATAATAGAATCTTACACCTGCACTGCAACATTTTTCTGCTCTCTCTTCTTCATAGACTTAAGTGAAAACATCTTCAGATATTAAAATCAGTGTTACATAGCTAATCACTGCAATTATTTTAAACCGTAAAATACTAGCCTTAAGGGACGACTGTCATTAACAAAACCACTCCCAAGTTACAAAATCAAAACCATAAAAAAAATAATAATTAAATTATTATACAAATGAAAGAAAGGATTATGTTTCTGTTTTAAGAGAGGAAAACAACTGGTCATGGTGTTTACATTTAATTTTAGAATCTTAAACAAAACAGAAGGCAGGAAGTAAAGACTTGCTGTTCCCTCCGCAATGTAAGGAAGCTTCCTAATTGAATTTTTATGCAATGGTAAACATATATTTGTCTCTCAAATATTCATTCTAACATGCATTTTAACAAAGTAACTGAGGCAACTTCCAAGATAACTCACGTGAGTAAGTGCATCTTATAATTTTATTGTAGGGTCTAAGTTTTGTGTAGAATATTCAAAACAAATGAATTCTAAATAGGAAGAAGATGAGACAAACCATAACAAAACACTGTATCCATTCCCACAGGACACGTCCATTAGGAAGATTTTACTCCAGAATGTACCATTTGGCTATTAACTAGATTTACTGTGACTACTGCAAAACACCGTGATGTTCTTGGGCCAGAAGGACTGTTATTCTTCCTTCTCAAAAACACTTGCTGAATTCCTGCAGGTTATAAATAAATTTTAATTCACATTCTCTGTATACAACTTTATAGCAAGGAACTATCCAGTACTTGTAATAATAGTACATGGTAGAAATAAATATTCCAGTAGAAAAAATGTGATTTTAAGACAAATTTCAAGAATGTAATTCAATGGTAACTACAGTGCTTCAAGCATTCCCAAGGGAATATATTCTTAAGGGAAGGTGAAATACACTTTTCAAAACAAAGTTTTGAAAGAGAAGAAGTTTTTGGAGAGAAGGTCAGAAAATTAAGAAAAAACTGATTTCTTCCTGTTCCTTCATACTACCAATCTATGTATTAGGAATTTTCACTAGAGTAGTTAATAGAACATACATAATGATGGATGATGAATTATCAAAAACCTTGTGAAGCTTCATTCTCATTTTATATTAAAAAGTCTTGAAGATTCAATCTTTAAATTGTAAATATTTTCATTTAATTATTGTACAAAGAAACACCACATTGACACATTTGTATTTAATTTCATGTGGAAAGAAGCAGATAAATTAGATTATAATTTTCTTCCACTCTTTTGTGTGTTTTCATGTTGAAGGGATTATATGACTCTATCAGTATGAGTTAAAATTAAATTATTTACAGATATACTAGTAAATCCTCAGGAATTTCCATGAGAAAGTTTTGTCCCTTAGAAAAATTGCATTCTCTCCATAAATAACAGTACCACCAAATCTTTGCTTAAGATATAAAACCCATCTTTGCTTTTACTGTAGAGATGTGATGCAACCTCTATCACTCTATGTCACTCTTTCTTCCAGTTAGAATTCAGGTTTTAGTAAGCCTACTTTTCATATATTTTATTTGGAGTGTAAAAAAATAGGTAGACACCTTTCTCTGATTTCTGAAGTGGAACCACTCACTTCCTCCTCACTCCGTTTTGTTCTGAGAAATTATCACATGTCCAGTGCTATCAAAATACACAGGTGCATACAGATGTAGATTTGCTATACCTTGCATTTCCTTAGTGCATCAGTCCCTGATGTGGTGGCCTGTAATAAAACAATGAGAGGATAAAATTTCAGCTTGATTCTATCTTCCATCCTCTTTAATTTCACTGTTAGGAAAAGGCTAGCTATTTTAATGAGGCTGTTTCTTCACACTGATCAGGCATGAAAACAGTTGAAAAACAGTGTTGGAAACTGCTATGTCAGATTACAGGTTTTGAGTTTTGCTTTCTCACTTTTTTAAAGTGACTCTAGCACTTTGAAGTTTAAGTTGAGCAACTCTGATATCTCAAGAGCTGCTGTTTGCATTTGTAAAGAGTTGTGTGTCTTTTAGTTTGCAAATATAGTGTTTTAAATCTACCATTCTTGTTCATGCATGCATTGTATCTTTATGTGTAAAGGGATTTCTCATTTATAAACTAGCACAAAACTGTGATTTGGTTTCCTAGCCTTTGTTTAGAGTGTCCTGTGGAGAGAGATTAACAGTCAGGCAAATTAAATGGAATTGCATTTAATAGTTTTGTAATAAATAAAAGTTTTCACTACATGGGCTGAAATAATGAGCCTGTTTAATTTAATATTCATTTTATCATCAAAGAGGTAGATCTCATTGCTATCTTTAAATCAGATTATGAGATTCTCTGCCTTTGTATTAAAAGTTATTATGGTTTCTAGTTAAATGTTACCTCTCCACACTAGATTTGTAATTGATCTGATTATCTGCTCCTAGCAAGTTCGAACAGTGTGAACTTATTTAAAAAAAAAAGCTATTTTAAACAGGATTTGGTTTTAGTTTACAATTATAATCATTAAATATTTATTTAAACTCTTTTAAATATTAAGAAATAACATTTTACAGAGGGTCATGCAATGTCACTCTATCATTCCCCCAGTGTTTAATCTCCCCAGTTTGTATTATCTCATCACTATATCCTTGTTTGGTTTAAGCTCTGAACGTGTCAAAACTGGTACACACTTGCATAGCTTTAATTGGAAGTTTGTAAGTATTGCCCATGGAATTGCTCAAATAGAAATTTTTTAATTAAATAGGAAACTCAGTATGGCAGTGGAGGAACAGAGCCATCTGGCCTACTGCTGTGAGTTGCTCAGTTACTTGGCAACTGACATATTCTATGTATTTATCCCTATTTACCTCTCTCTTAAACAGTCAAACTGAGAAGATCTGCCTCTGCAGACCTGGGGGTTATGCTTCATGAGGTCAGGCACATGAGAAAGATGCAGTTTCCAGTGCAGTCTCTTGGTGTCCACAGAAAAACTTGTCTGCAACCCTGCAAGTTGATCCTTGGCTCCAGTTGATGTCCTGGAGGCAGAGGAACACTTTCAAGCAGCAGATTATGGCTGTCAGCTTCAGGTAATGGTACCATCTCACCAAATAGTATAAAAAGCGATGCTAACAGACTGCAGACTTCCCTTGAATAGTGTTCTGTTAAAAATTGAACAAATTGATAGAC
The DNA here is from genome assembly GCA_003697955.1 of Calidris pygmaea. NCBI lineage: Eukaryota > Metazoa > Chordata > Aves > Charadriiformes > Scolopacidae > Calidris > Calidris pygmaea. The sequence goes on from QJSC01027871.1 coordinate 13,454, forward strand.
AAAAGCTTTGAATAAAGTTTTCAACCATGAAAATACTTAGATATTTGGCCATGGTGTAATTCCTATCACCTCAGTTCTGATTATCTCCAATCTTTTGAACTTGAGTTTTCCATTACAAATCAAATACATTTAGTTATATTTAGTTGTGTAAAACATGTACAACTAATCCAACAATTTAATGAAGAGTAATGTTTCAATTAAATATAAATCCAACTAGTCTATTGAAAAGTGCCTATACTTCTAACTGCTTAACGACTAGAAAGGCAGTGTATTTAGATAGGGTGAGAGGAAAGTGAAAGACATGATCTTGAAAAAAAATACCAAAATAGACAAATCCACTTTCATCCTCACGTTGCTCCTCAAAGAAGTAGTTTGTCATACTTTAGAAAACTAAGCATATATATTATAAGGAAGAAGCAGCTGCAGCAACAATGAAATCCTGGCTTTATGAAGAACTTGCTTGCCTGTTTTTTCTAACTTTGTCACTTTGTTTAACACAAGATACTGTGGTTTTTAAACTCACAAAGCTGATTTCATCACTGACTTCAAGGTGGCACGGATTTCACCGCAGGATCTTTTTGACAAAGCATGTTAGACTTGAGGGTAGCTGTGTTAAAAGGAGAATAAATGTGTTTCTATTAGTCACAGTTGTTTTACAAGGCTTTTGGAATGCAGTGACAGAAAGTTAACATGCCTAATACAACTTTTCCCCTCCCTTTGTTCCAAGTTTTGTGTGCATTAGAAATATATTTGCATTTTAAATGACTGATACGTGTTAGAGGCATATGGAGGGTCTTCAGCAGAGCCTACCTGTGTACAGCTATACATGTAAATAAAACAACTGTATTCTGCCTGTCTGTATTTAGGGTTTGTAGACCATGAAGCTGCATTACTAGTGTTGCTATACCTGCGTATGTTTTACCATTCATATGAAAAATACATTAAGAAATGTAATTATAACAACTTCCCTTACTGTATGGAATATATTTTTAAGGATGTGTACGATGCATGTATTATGCAGACTAGTAATATGCGTCTTAAAGACCCAGCATTTGAAGTCTATTGCAACTTTTCTTATTACAGCTAGAATCAATTTAAAGGCTCAAGCAACAGAGATCCTACAGGTTCATAGATAAGCTGTTACAGTGATAAACTGTCCCTACCATAAAACATTCTTGCCTATGTTGGTTTGTTCATCCTATAGTTTCATTTTCCAGGCAGTGGATCTTACTGTACCGTTTTCTCCTAGGTTAAAAAGCTGGTCACTGTTAGAAATTTGTTTCTTATGCGCTAGCTTGTAGCTTTTGGTCGAGCTGTGCTTTAGCCTTCTTTTCTTCTTATTGAAGACAATGAACTCATTAAAGCTCTTGCTGTAAAGCATCTTTTCATAGCTAAAACACTTCTCTGAAGCCTTTCTATTTTGCAATGAGCTGGACAACAAATACAGGTAACTGTCTGCTAAGCAGTATGAAATTGTTATAAACTTGCCACTTCTACATTGTATTTTCTTCCTGAGCCATCACCTTGAACAGAAAAAGAAACCAACAAAGAAACCCCAAGCATTAAATTAAATTGGTATTTTCCTAGTGAATATTGCAGTTTTAATTGATTCCTCCTATTCAGTTAATTTTAAAGATATCCCTTTGGTGCTATCAAAGTCTCTATCAGCAAAACTAAACATGTCTTTTTAAAAATAGTTTAATCTTATTTTCTTTAAAATACTATCATCTTTAAAAATATTTTTAAAATTGTTTCTAAATTTATATGAAATTTAAGGACAACTACTATCAAGTAGGTTATATTTGTTTCTTCTTACAGCCATGGGTGTGGTATTCTCTGCTTCCATTTTCTAAGGAATTCCCTCAAACTGCTTGGCAAATGCCTATGTGTTTTAAAAAGCACGGACCACACCTGAACCAACGCTCAGTTGTCTAAGTATACTAACATTGGAAGAGAGCTCTCTGAGTAAAGAAAGTAGATGATGAGGAATCGGAGACAGCACCATTGGTACCTTGAATAATACCTGTGTGTACATACATGCACAATGTCCATTAATCCTGAATCATAAATTCTGGTTTACTGACAAGGTAGAGATTATATGTATTGCAGGAATGATATATAAATATAATATATACAAATATATGTTTTCTGTTTTCATAATTATGTTATATAGACATACATATCTATAGAATATGCATTGCATAGATATTATGTATACAATATACACACACTATATATTGCATCTAATTATATATATAATAGTGTACATATTATATTCCTAACACTGGTACACATGACTGTTTTATCATCCTTCAGTAATCTTATTAAAAAATTATTATAGAATTAGAACTTTTTTAGAAATATGAAGGAATTTAAAAATAAATTTCTCAAATCTTTAAATATTTAGGGACAACCAGTATTTTCACCAGAGGAAAAAATGAGTCTTATGGTTAATTCATATTTTATTTCAAACAATCCTAGATTTTTTTTCCTGAAAAACTGCCATAAAGTTGGTTATAATATAAAAAAAAAATAAAAATAAGGAAGTACCTATGGTTTCCTTGGTGGGACTAAAAATAGACTTTTTGTGTCTCTGGGAAAGAGGTAACATTCAGCAAACACTGGATTAAATGAGTAGTTCAGCTGTTCAGTTCAGGAAAAAGTACATGCTTAAAAGACACAATTAAAAATCTGCTTATTACTATCTGTTACCAGAGAGTAATGTTTCTGTCTCTCTCTGAACTGCTGAATATACAAATTCATATGTACATATATGAATGTATGTAGCATACATGCAGTCATATATATAAATATACATATGTATCATGACATACAACATATGTAACTATAGAGATGTTTGTTTAAGGGTTGTGAGGTTTAGAGGAAAGAAACAGTAAATATTCTAGTGAGGGTTAAAAGGTGGATTCTCATATTCTTCCTTTAATATAGTACACTAAATGCAAGATTATTTTCATTTCCTCTAATGTTAGATTAAAATGTTTGACAAAAGCCGAAAATGACAGATACTCAAAAAATCCCCAACCTGTAAGAGATTTGGAAGAATATACTGAGAAATACCAACTTCACTTAGAGCTCAATGTAGGGGAAGGCCAGCTGGATCAGGAGAAAAAGAAGAGAAAATTATATTTGTTATCTTTGGCGGGGGTAAAAGATGGATGCTAACTGAAAGGAAGTGAAATATGGATGAAATAAGTGGTTCTAAGAGAAATGATGTAAGAAGTGGATGTACTGTATATTATCCTGTAGGAGATGACATATGTTTCTACAGCCAAATGAAAAAGTATTTCTGCAAGCAAAAAAATCCTACATTACATCTTCAAGAAAGGAAATTATATATAATGCAACATGGTTACACAAAAGAGCTGTCATGTGTGAACTCTGAATCATATGTCAAAATACAAGACAGAGAAGTGGAAAAATCAGTAGGTGGCAGCCACTGTGGCAAACAACAGACATCCATCAGCAATATGTTTAACTGTTACTAGAGAGGGTCAGCAAATTTCACCAAGTAGCCTCTAGGCCGTAACTGGGAAAACTATATACATTGTCACACAACAAGGAAGAAAATAAAAGAAAGATATGGTCTCTGAGATGGTTTCAAAGTGGAATCAAAGGCTTTCATTTAACTGCTGTGTATAGAAGAAATTATTTCTTTTATCTTGTTCAGTGCACTAGAAGATTACTCAAGCCCTCCAGAGATGAGTAATGATCAGAGCTGAGCAAAAAGCCCTCTCAGCACTTGTAACATTGTTTCTGGTCATACATTTAGCATTGATTTCAGGAATAGAGATTTTGGCCCTTTGAAGGAGACTACGTCCACAAGTATTTTTTCAGAATTTTATAATAAAATATGTTTCTACTTATCTTTCCCTTCCTTACATTTTCCCCTTCAGAAACACCTAGATAGCTGTGGTAGCAGCTGTATAGTTAATAACAGGTTCTCCAGATTTCACTAAGAAATTACAGGGACTATAAACCTCTAGGCTCCCTCCTTGACTGTGAAACTTTTAGACCCACCTAACAGTAATAAAATTGAACATGTCCATATCCATACCTAATCGTTTCTGATCTTTGCTATGCATCATCTTCCTTTAGAAACATAGCACCAGTTTAGGGGAACTCTTCAGAAGAACCGTGAGGTACTGTGGGACTCTAAAATCGGAACTTTGTCTCAAACCGTGCCTGTGCACTGTTTGCAGAGGGAACTGTCTGCCAGAGATGTGCAGAGTGGAGGGTCAGTTTTCAGTGCTGTGTAGGCGGCGCTGTGCTGATCTTGCTGCTCTTGCTGGGGAGGGGTGGGGGCTGTCCTTGCTGCTGTTGCTGGGGTTTTTGCTGGCGCCTGCACAGCTGAAAGGTTAATAAAGGTCACTGCAAGATAGGCATCGAAAGACTTCTGTGTGACCCCCTAGGCTTCACCGTGCAGGTGCCAACCTAGCCACACCCTAGAACCATCTCGCATGCAAATCATGGACCACCCAACTATGTTTTCATATGCTTAGAATACATAGAACCATGTTTAGAACCACCTCATCATGCTTTGCATGCAAATGAGGGGAAAATGAAAGCATAAAAGATGGCCAAACAGACTAAGAGGTGAGCTCAGGACTCCTGCCACCTTTGATACCCTAGGTAGGACCAATGAGACGCTGCTGGATCCATGGGTGGTGATTCCCTTTCCCCATCCTTTTGCCCTTCCCTTTTTTCTTTTCTTTCTTAAGAATTTTTTAAAATTGTTGGTAAATAAGTAGTTTTGGTGCGTTTTCAGCATCTGGTCTCATTTGTGCCTTAATTCCAACTGGGAAATTGAAACATTATATTAATGTCTGCAGCCTGGTCGTGACAGGTACATGTGCAAAACCAAACTATCCCATCTGTGTTCTGTTAATCCCATGTGATTTTATGCCGTGTTAGCTTCTTGCATGACCTCAGTTGTCAAATTAATCATGAAAATCTCTCTAAGATATACAAAAAGATTAACACCAGCAACATGGTGACATTTATCACCTTCCTGCTCCTTCCTCCCTAAATTCTCATGGAATTTCAAGGTTTCAATTTGCCCTCTGCAAGTGAAATTTTCTGTACTTGAAAAACCACTCCTCATATCAGTTGGATTACAGAACAGAAACAAAGTTGAATAATGATCAGCCAACTTCATTGACTTGCAACAAATAACTGGAAAGTTCTGTGGAAGATATAGCCACTGCCGTGACAAAGTGATCACTGTTCTATCAAATTAAAATGTTAAGTTCTTTATCAAATAAATATTATATAATTGAATTTAATTGTTTGCCAAAATATTGGATTTTACTGTGAATGCTATTTCACTCCTTTTGTTTCTGATATTAGGCAATTAGATGCCACTAATATGATTTTGAGGCAAAGTAAGAACACGAGCCTCTTTAACTATGCAAATACTTTAAAAATATTTGTTGTTTAGGTTTGCTTTGATTTTTTGGGTTGGGTTTTTTTTTTGGTGGGGAGGAGGATTGTTTGGTTTGGGGTTTTTGGTTTGGCTTTAAAGCTAGAGATATTTCTTAATTATAATGCAATTAAAACTTAACGTTTAACTCCATATACAATTTTGCATACTGTCTACATCTTATGCAAAAACTATGAGGGAATATATACCGACATCTTTTAAAAGATTTACAGTTAACAATTTGAGATATACATTTTACCCCAAAAGCCTGGAATACCCTATTTCGGTCACTGAACAAACTGACAATAAAAAGTTCATATCATCCTATGATATTTCATAGAAT